>OX439129.1:16275065-16875065 GCA_949318235.1 Ecdyonurus torrentis
CACCTGAATGAATGGAAAGTATATACATTTCTTTGGCTTCATCTATGTATTCTGCTCTTATACGAATTTTAACAATTACAAACGCAGATAAATTTATAGTTACACTAAAAGCACAGTTAAAAATAATTCAGTATATAAAACAAAACAAACAAGTTGTATTTTATTTAATATAACTTAACTTGTATTTAATATAACAGTTTCAATATTGACTATTACTTAATATAATAGAAACTGATTACAGAGGTAAATTTACAATTTGATGTTTGAAATTTTGAATACAGCCCACTGAATTCTAATTTTCAACATTTTTAAACATCAAATAGTTAATTTACTCACTGTAATCAACTGTAATTATATTAAGTAATATTCAATATTGAAACTAATATTTAAAACATAACTTGTTTATTTTTGTTATAATATTTACATTCATTAACATAGGTCAGTTTTTGATATCGATTTTTGATACCTATCCCTTTACGTGTTTATATTATTATCATTAAAAGCTTGTAAAGTATAGTATAGTATGTAGCTAAATGTAGTTTAAATATTACATAACCTTAAGTGAATATTTACACATCTAAAAAACAAAATTTATTGCTTTATTGTAACAACAATAAAACGTTATCTTACATAACTACTTGTGACGTAAAATATATTATAACAATCGAGAGTTAAATTAATATAATCACCGTCGGCTTTAGGTGTTAGGGTGTTAGATTGAGTGTAAAATTACTCTCCTTCAATGCATATACGTATTATATTATGTCATTGTGTTTTTTCTATTTATTTTTGCAAAATTCCAAATATGTGTTTCGTATAGATATAACGATAATGTTACCATTGTCGTCTCCATTATTATTGACGAATTACAAAAAACCATCTAACGTGTATATTTACAGGTTGTAGAGAAAAGGAAACTAAAAAATTCCGTATATAATCTCATAATATTGAGCGCAATTTCAACTGAATGTTTAGAAATCGACTTTTCCTCTAACAAGTAAGTCTGCCCCTGCGTACAATTTATTTGAATTATTTTGTTAACTATTTGCATAGTTCAACTATCCCATATCAGAAAAAATGACAAATCAAAACTAATATCAAAACAATATAATAAAACAATATGACTCTATACTATTGTAAAATAGTTGTAGTTATATTATGAGGTGTCTGATTACTCCCAATAAAACCGCTAATTATTACTATGGATATTATAAAATATTAAATTAAAACGTTTAATTATAATTTACTTAAAAATTATAATAAAGGAAATAAACAAATAATATATCAAAAAAATACAGTACCAGTTAGTACTTCATCCAGACAGTTCATGAGAAATTGAGATTCTTTTCAAAATTATCGTCTTCTTTAAATATAATATTTATGATTTTAACTACGGTTTAACCTTAACTATACAGTAGTTAGTAAAGCATTGCAACTTACGGGGGTTAGTTATATATTTTTTTTAACCATTCTATGAAATCACATTTTTCAAGAACTAACTGTAAAAATTAAGCTTCAATTAAATTTTAAAATGACTTTTTTTTGGCATCAAATTTTGTAAATTTAGACAAGTTTTAGAGTATATATAACAATGTAATTAAATTGAAACCCCTAATGAATTAATAACATTACACACCACATATTACCTGGTTTTCTGCGTCAACAAAACACCAAAAACCTCATTTTTTTTTATTATGTTATTTTCAACGTAAAAATTAATACATAAATGAATAAAATATTATAGTAAACAAAGGAGATTAATTTAAATTTTATGTTATTATTATGAGATAGCCGCTAGGTTTAGATAATCGTTTGTTTTAGGTGGATTGAGAATAGTAGAGAACCCGTCAGTTTTGCAATGACAGCTACTCACATTCAGACTGACAAAATAAACAAAACATGTATTTAAGTACAAACACTATGAGGCTAGCACAGCTTTACTTGTGGTGTGTAGTATTTACAAAATTAATTCTCTTATCTTCTTTTGTCTCTATTTATCCCAAAAACTTGTGCTAGGTTTTAGTATTATCTCTTTGTGTTTTAAATTATATCATGTTCATTTACGTGTTTGCTTTTTGTGTATTGTGTTTCTTTTAATTAACAATCAAACTACTGTGTATCGTTTTCAAATAATTCATTAAAAGTTTTTTTTTTTTTTTTTTTTTTTTTTTTTTTACTTCTTTAAACTGAACAAAAAACTTGCCTAAACCTAAAATCCTAACATACCTAAATATCAACGTTTATTTGGCCGGAGTCATTGATTCATAATTTATTTTTCATTCACAAAATGTCAGTTGCGGGTTTATGACGTCAAAGCTCGCTTGGTCCACGCGCGTGGAAAAAAAACGAGCTGTGACGTTATAAATCCGCAACTTACATTTTGTGAATGGAAAATATAAAATAAATTATAAATAAATGACTCCAACCAAATTAACGTTGATATTTAGGTATGTTAGGATATTAGGCAAGTTTTTTGTTTAAGGTGTTCTATGCCTTTAAGAGTTTATAGATTACATGAATGAATAGCGAATAAATTGATAAATTTTTAATACATTAAATCAATAATTCTACGTTTTTTTTATATACTTTTATTTTCAATCGTTGAGTGGAAAAATGAAAAGTATTTTTAAATCATTTTAAACCAATTTGTTTGCTTCTGTTCGTATATCAAAAAACTATTAAATTTTTAAACAGAAATGCTATAATATTATAAGAAAAATAAATATTGATTACTCAAATATATTTGACTCGGGCTTTTGTAATATACTCCATGTAACCAAAATCCTCGTATAATTGTATATAAATTATCTATGCAAATAATATATTAAATTACGAGAAAATTATATGTACATATAAATAAATAAAGATGTTTATATAATGTTCACTACTTCAAATACATCATTACATTTTAAGCACATTAGTATTTATTTTATATAATTTTAAATAATAAATATATTACATTTGCCCACATAAATAGCCACATTATCACGTATGATAATAATTAAATCGTATGTTTGTATTGCTATACACTCCCCGCATAATCTCTTTTGTATAATACTTTACTGCATTACCATCAAAAACAGCGTAGAATTTTGTACATTTTGAGTGACATCCTAACACCCACATACAACGACGTTTCATACCAGCAGAATTAAATAATAGCATTACTATCAAGTTTATCTTGTGTCCAGTTGATGTCCTTCACTTGTCACCTCCTGTAGTATATAATTTTATCATACGAGACTTTCATAAGAGGGACCAATATTGTAGAAAACTATATAGAAGTTTTTATCTGTATTATTATCATGGTTTGCAATTATTAATTATTAACGTTTCGCTTTCATTATTTTCTGTTCCATTATTATTAATGTCATTTTATTATTAGTGATATATTATACATGCATAATTAAATTGAAACGGAAATATAATGTAAAGCAGCAATGGTGAAAATTTTATAGCTGTGTTGGAATCAACATTTTTTTTTTTTCTATCTTCGATTTTTCAAAAATATATTAAAACTTAAAAGCACATGAAATTTATGTTGCAGACATGGGACTACCAGACGGATGCTGCTCTTCGCAAGATGAAAATTTGGAGAAACGAGATGAAGATGGTCCCTTGGTACCAAAGTTGTGGCCTCAACTAAAACTTGAGGGTAGTGGTTTGAGATTTGGACGTTCTCAATTAGCAAGATTAAATTTACGTTTAGCAGCTCTATTACATGCAGAAAATCTTGGTTAGTATACACTTTGACTCTTTGCATTATTTAATAATTTTTGTAACAATGTAAGTTTAGAAACACTACAATATTGAATAAATTATATATAATAAAATAATTGATCTGATTGATAGAACACAAAAATTTCGTATAAAAAGTGACATATTCATGGTTGTTAAAGAAGTTTTGTTATCCTAGGTCAGCCAAATATATATTTTTTTATTATGCTCCCTTCCTTTCTAGAGAATGCAACAAGTATTAAGAAGATTCATTGATAAAGATTGCGTGTGTCAGTCATTCCCCCGGCACACACCCCACCCCTCTCTTTTCACCATGCGTTCTCAATGAGTGGCCACCCCAAATTACATGTCACGTGATTGCTTCCGTTTCCTTCTACTAAAAAATAATTGTACATAATATACAAATTGTAGGTGGAATTGTAAATTAAATTATCCCACGCAAATTTGTTTCGCTTTATATAATCTAAATACGCAATTTTATTGAAATAGAATAATATTCTATATAAATATATGGTATAATTTGAAGTACTGTACGCTAGTGAGATATTTACACGACAAAAATAAATACGTAATAATTATGCTGTCTCATTTTCAGCACAATTTGTTCAATACAGCATAATCTATGCTAATGCTATACTTCATAATAGCTATGTTACATAATAGCATAAATATTATGTTGTGTTGTACAGCATAATTGCTTATATTATTCTAATTTAGCATCATTTGTGCTACAATGACATAAATGCAGCATAAATTACGTAATTTATCCTTTCCGTGTAAAATAAACCTATTTGGATTATGTTTCAATAGTAAAGTTTTTTTAAAATATTAAGTTAGAGAGAGAGAGAGAGAGTGAGAGAGAGAGAGAAAGGTAACTGTATAAAAAAAATAATGTACTTTTTACAATTTATTTTTACATACCACTTGTATAATTTTCTATTTATGATAAATTAAATCAGTTTTATTGTTTAAAAAAAAAGTTCCATTATTCAGAAGCACTAGCAATGAATAATTATTATTATACTGTGTACGAGAGAATTAAAACAAAAATTATGACTCTCATATAACAATGCAGTAGAACATTCTCATATAAAACGTTACTATATAGTTGAGCTAAATTGAGATTCACAGGAAATCATACGTACGAAAAAATAAAAATGAAATTAATATAATAAAAATGAAATGATAAATGAGTCATTTCCATTAAAAGTTTGGCTAAAAAAATCATTTCATTTTTTTATAGTAAAAAGTTTTGGGGAAAATCTATAGATACTATAGAAAGAGCTTTAATCATTAAAACAATTAATGAAACATTTAAAAAAAATGAAATTTAAAAATTACTATTTCTTCACCAAAAGTAAAAGACAAATACAGAAATTATAATCACATTATATGATGTTAAAATCGAGTAAAATTGTTTTATAAAAATAGTACTTTTCAATTTCAAATGATAATAATTATGTAACAGCGTATAGAGAAAAAAATTTCTCATGAAGCAGACTATGTTTGATTTACGTTTATTTACTGGCTAATATTGTTTTTTTATGTGCTGTTCAAGTTATTATATAATGTCAGTGTAAAATAATACAAAGTATGTATATATAAGCTTCTAGTTATATATTATATAGCTCATGCATGGTCGCTGAAGTGAAACACGCAGATGAAATTTCCCTCTCTGTTACCTTGTTTTTGTATAACAAACCAGCCGAATATTAATGACAACATGTCACTTTGATTGCAGGTTTTGCACCCGCTCTAATTTCAGTTTTATTTTAATTATTATTTAAAGGGGATACCTTGACTATATTAAATGTACCAATATCGTTAGCATATTTTGTTATCGTAACACTTAACATACGATAAATTTTGATTTTTATAATTTCAGTGAAAAAAAAATGCAAATGTTTTCATTATATAATTATATATATATATATATATATATATATATATATATATATATATATATATATATATATATATATATATATATGTTTGAAAATTTGAATATCAAGCGAGGTGACATGATGATAAAAATTCATTGTAGTCTTACCTTCTATAAGACCCTGGGCTTTCACTCGCTGCTTGTTTTGACGATAAAAAATAACACACAACACCATAAAAAATTGTCACTTATATATAAGTTAATAAAAAGACTCAATTCACAGTTTTTTAAAAAATTATATATACATAGCTATGTTATATTTACACCAAATTGTAACGTTTTCGAGTGCGTATGTAGAAACATACAGTGTCTGCACTCTTCTTCAGCTTACTGACTCTTGCTCACGAGGCGCGCCGACCTCCGCAACGGGGGGAGTGGCTCGTCCTCGTCAGGTGTTATTTTATTGTTTATATTTTCACCTGTACGATCACGTGGTACAGTCTTTTTACATGAATCTATAAGTGGAATCCACACTGTAATGATAAAAAATTAATAAATGAAGAAATTAGTAAAATAGAACACATTTTAAAAGAAAATGATTATCCATTACACGTTATTCATAAAATAAAAAATAAAAACAGCAAAGAAAGAAACAATACTGAAGAAAAGAAACCAGACGCAACCATTTGCATCCCCTATATGCAAGGGTTGAGTGAAAAAATACAACGTATTGGTAAGGGAGTCAATCTTCGTATTGTTTGTTCTTCCAGAGACACATTAAAATCAAGTTTAGCACGTACAAAACCAGACATGAAGAAAAATATGAATAAAGATGTAGTATATTCTATACCCTGTGTATGTGAGAAAGAATACATCGGAGAAACGGGTCGTCCATTGGACATCAGGGTGAATGAACACAGGCAAAAAATAGAAAAAAGAGATACAGGATATTCAAAACTTGTAGATCATGCACTGGAGAACAGCCATCAAATTCAATGGGAGAAAACAAAGGTGATAGGAAGAGAAAGTCATTATAAAAAAAGAAAAATATTAGAAGCAATAGAAATGTCAAGAAGAAATAATGAAACAATCAGTCAACCTAGTTTTGATTTGCCGCCTATTTGGATTCCACTTATAGATTCATGTAAAAAGACTGTACCACGTGATCGTACAGGTGAAAATATAAACAATAAAATAACACCTGACGAGGACGAGCCACTCCCCCCGTTGCGGAGGTCGGCGCGCCTCGTGAGCAAGAGTCAGTAAGCTGAAGAAGAGTGCAGACACTGTATGTTTCTACATACGCACTCGAAAACGTTACAATTTGGTGTAAATATAACATAGCTATGTATATATAATTTTTTAAAAAACTGTGAATTGAGTCTTTTTATTAACTTATATATAAGTGACAATTTTTTATGGTGTTGTGTGTTATTTTTTATCGTCAAAACAAGCAGCGAGTGAAAGCCCAGGGTCTTATAGAAGGTAAGACTACAATGAATTTTTATCATATATATATATATATATATATATATATATATATGTATTATATATATATTTAATACTGATGATTAGTGTTTCCTCTTTTATTTAAGTAATGCTATATATGGCAAAAGCATAATTACAAAAATACTTAGGTATTCAGAGATTGAAAAATTAATAATAGTAAAAATTTGTATATCAGACAAATAATTCGACAAATAACAATGAAAACTTTTGTACACTGTATAGTTTATAAAGGTTAAAGTGTAAATCACTTTGGACGTCGCACGTTGATTTTTAATATAATATAATTAGGTACTGCAGAAGCACGGAAACTCAATTTTACTGTAATGTATATTATACATAGTGTAGTGTGACAGCTGACGATGACATAATTTTGGCACAGGTGCGGAGGATGGGACAGTAGAGCGAGCTCGAGCTGCGACGGAGCAAGCTACCGAGAGACTGGTGCAACGACTCGTGTGTACTGTAGGAGAGCTCGACCCACGTTTTGCCAGCAAGTTTCTTGTTACCCTTGAGAGCCGCAGTGAGCGAGCTGCAGAGGTTAGTATTCACGCTATAACAAAAATACATAAAATAAACTATAAATTTTCTGGGCATAGGGAAGCCATAATACATGTGAAAATATAACGATAAATGATTCAAAAATAATGATAAGAAAATAATTAAAAGTTACTACCATTTGTTCCTTTTAGTCCTCTCTTTTATGTCCTTTTATTTCATAAATAATAAGTAAAATGTGCATGTTTTGTTATATAATGTGTTATATGTAATATTGCTTAATTTATTCTTTATGAGAAATTATTTGTGCATAAATAAATTCATAAAGAATAAAATTCTATTCCACAGTTTAAGTATAATATGATGTAAAAGAAAAGGGTTCCTTTTGGCAAAAATCTTCAAGCAAACACTTTATACTTTGATTTTTTTTCTTCTATAGTTTTCTTCTATACCGTGAACAAAGTGTCAAATCTTATATCAAATAATATCACCATGCATATAGGGGGAAGATGTGAACTTTCTTTGATCTTTCATAATATATTTGCCTTAGGAAGAAATTTATATTTGACAGATTTTATATGAACTATCTTAAAATATATTTTACAATGAAATTTTGGCATTTTAATAAAATTTCCTTTACTTTGTAGTTTGTATAAACAATAAGCCTAAAATATTTTCATAATAACCTTATGTTGATTAAAGGAAGACATTGAAATTATTTTCAAAATTAAATCTATCCTTAGAAAATAAAATTAATAATCTACAATAATCCTAGATGGCAAAAGGAATACTTGATGAGTTACAAAAACTTTGATTATACGACTTATTAATGAAAATAATAAAAATTGAGTACACACGTATAAATCGTTGAATGTAAAGGTTCATTTCACATAATATTCCTTTGTTTTATCTTCGTGAAGCAAATTGTTAAATAGAATTGTTTCAATGGAAATAATTATTTTGATGCACAAAGTTACAACAGATAAATGAATATGTGTATGCACCTTGAGGCATTCTAAATTTTATTTACGATGATTTAATATTAGACAGAATTTTTAATTTGAATACATTGTTGGTAGGAATTGGACCTTGAGGGGTATTTTTTTTATACTGTTTTATCAATAAAAATTACAATGAAACAATTTTATTTTATTCCTTCTTTTTATGTTGATTACACAATTCTAAAGCCTATATATTTAAACCCCCGAGCAATTTCTGTTCAACAAATATATTTTAATAAACTCTTGGTTTATTTGAACAGACGAGATGGCCTGGCAGACGGTTTCGCTACCTAGTACGAATTGATGCACTATCATGGCCTCCTCTGTATATGAACAACAGTGACGAGGATGAGAAAAGTATTGAAGACGATCAGTCAGCGAGTAGAGCAGTAGATTGCGACGAAGCAGGAGCTCTACCGGCAGGCTGGGTGAGAGTTCGACCTACCCCGGGTATCTCAGCACAAACATGGGCTGAATTTCTAGCAGAGTCAGGCTGTCTTCGTAGGTAAGAATCACGTAACAAGAATATTAAATTGTAGGTTTTAAATTTTAGAAAGAAATAAAAACCTTAAATCAATGTCTTATTTCAATTACAGCTGTTATTTATTTTGTTTTATTAATATATATATATATATATATATATATATATATATATATATATATATATATATATATATATATTCAGAGGCTTATAACAATTAAATATAAATTTGATAAACCTTACAATTATATATTTACAGGTACGTCATATTTGATAAAAGCTATTAATCTCACGGAACAGTTGACGACAATTGAGAAATACTTATATAATTAAGGCCAAAAATGAGTAAAAGTCGTAAAGGCAGAAAGATCTGACATTTCGCACAATTAAATAATTTGGAGCATAAAAGCTCCAAATATAACAATAATAAAAAGAATGTTTTCATATATAATTTTAACTTTATTATTATTTATTTTTAATTTACTTCCATAAAGCCCCATATTGATTTGTTAGCAATGACATTCAAATGACATATAAAAGTAAGGATTAACTTTTGCATAAAGTTTTCTAACTTACTCTTTACATAATATTAATTTTTATACTTAAAATAATTGACAAAGAAAACGATTACACAAATATAATGATTATTCTACAGAGATCGCGTAGTAGAGAGATTTGCATCGCTGTTGAGTCAAGCTGCAAGCTCAGCACCCTCCCATTGCGAGAGTGATGAAAGTCGTGTGTGCGGAGGGCCAGGCAAAGTCCTAGACGCAGGGTTGTTACAGAAACTTCTAGCACAAGTTCCGCCTCACCAACAACTCTTCTATGGACCAAGTAACTTTACCTTTTAATTTCTTTTACTACGCACCATTTGCTACTAGAATAGCTGGCGAAAGTTTTTTTAATTTTATTATTTTTTTTTTAGATAAAAAATGTTTTACACTAAAATTATATAAAGGCATTTTATCCCCTGTTCCTTGTGTTATTCGCACCACTTTTTTTTTATTATTAATTCTTTTCTCTTATAGTAATAAAGTAGCATAATTTTATGTTTATTTTAAAAGATAATTTAGGAAACCTTCAACAGGCTTTTGATTTATTCTTTGTTAACTTTGTTATATCATTTCGTTTTTGTTGCATTTATTAGATTAGATTATTATAAATAACAAATAAGTGGAGAGAGAGAGAGAGAGAGAGAGAAGAAATAATTTTTAACTGCTTGTATTATAAAACTTCATAAGCTTATTGTTTGCCCTGATCATGATCATTTTAAAAAACATAATACATGACCTCTTTTATAAGCCTTTTACCTAAGTCTAAAAACATTTTATTGTATTAGAATATGTATGCATTAAAAATAAAATTGATGATAATTGTGGTGTAAATTTGGGAGGTAACAAAATTAAAAAAGATTATAAATATAAAAATGTTAGTGTTTAAAAAAAAAGATAAACCTTTCATGATTAATTTATTTAGCAAAAATAAAATTACAATAAATTCATCTTTTTCAAATCCATTGTAAGCACTATGCGATAAAAAATATTTACACAATAAGAGAGAGAGAGAGACTCAACTGAACAATAACTGAATTTGATTTACACATTTACAGTGTAAAGTAAAAAGTTTAATTAGGATGAAAATAAAATAAAATTATAAACAAAATAAAAGAATACACAAGCTTAACAGAAAGGAGAAAAAGAAAAGCTAGATAATTGAACACGACTTGACATGTACAACAATGGAGCTTTAAATGTAATCAAATTAAAAGTAATTATTGTTCATTTGCATTTTTTTTTTGTGTGACAGCTTTTAAATCAATGTTTTTTGTTTTTTTTGTATGTGTTTAAATTTCTGTGAGTAGAATTTAAATGTCTGACAGTTGAATTATTTAGTTTTTTATATATATATTGAGTTGAATCATACAGTGTTTAAAATGTTTTCTCATATAATGTAAAGAAATAAATTTTATGCAAAATTCAGTTAGAGAAATAATTCAGGTCATCTTGAGAACGATAAGAAGCATTATTTCTGTCCGATGTCTTTTTGACTATTGTTAAATAAACTGCTGCAAAATTACTGACAATTGCATATAGGCATGACATCAAATACAGGAGAAATGAATGCACCTAAATGAAGTTAAAGGAAAAGACTAACTCGTAGCGTGTGTAGAATTTATTATAAAAATTGTGAACACGTATAGAGACTAGAGAGAAGAAAAAAAAAATCAACCGTTTAAGTGAATACAATTTTTTTTATATATAAAGCGCATTAAAGTGGTAAGAATTAGATCCTGATTCATTGCATTTGCATTTTATCATAAATATGATTTTTTTTATTTGGTATATTATATATGTAATTATAATAATTTACAATAAATATTTTTTTAATAGATTTGATTTGCATAGTTTAGAGTGTTAATTTAATAGATAAGCACGGTGTTTCCAGGTGAAGCTCAAAGATGTCGTCCTCCTGATCCACGTGACTTCCAGTTAGCAGTGGTCCATGAGGGAGGCTGTGGTCCTGTATTACTGAGAGTCGGTCTCCTCTCTCCAGCATTACAAGCGGCATTCCCTCAACCTCTCGAGCAACCTCCTGTGCTAGAGATCCGACTACATTTGGGTATAGGATTAGGAGGATGGCCACGAGATCCTTCAGCCTTCCCTGCACGATTACCCTTACATCATCCTCTTGCGTTACCTGCATATCAAGCAGCTCAGCATGTAAGTTCTCAACTTCTTTAGTACAAATATACATTGTTAATGTCTTGATGATTGTAGGGATACTACGCGATAGCAGTAGAGTCACCGGCTGGTTTACGCTGCGAGGAACGACGCTCTGCATGGCAAGCAAGCTTCCCTGGTGCAGAGCTCGAATTAGATGGTCATTTCTCAAGTGTGTCCACACCTCGGCGAGTCCTCGCTGTTCTTCAACTGTTAGCTCAGCAGATGGAACGATCAGGACAGGACATACAACAAGAATCGGAGGTACAAAATAATTATGATTGTAATCCAATATAATCAATATATGATTATTATATAGTAAATTTATCATATTCAATATAATGAATTATATGTTCACAAATTTAAAAATTATGTTCACAGGGAGGGCTACAAACTGTTCGAAATCGTGTTCTTCGGTCACTGGTATGGAGACAACTAGAGCGCTGGGCTACTTTGGATGCGTGGGAACCAGCCTCACTTGCTGCTCACGTATTGCTGTGCCTGGACTCGCTTTTAGCAGCTCTTAGAACACGACACGCACCACACTTCTTTCTTCCAGATGCTAATTTACTGTTAGCCTCTGAACACGTAGCTCAGCCTGGTTCACCACAAGATCAGGTCAGATTCTATCATTATAAATAAAGTATTAAAAAAAAAAAAAAAAAAAAAAAAAAAAAGAAGTTTGGATTCATAAAAATCAAATCCATGTTTAATTTAAAACTTTATATAATAAGTGTTAAATAGAAATGATGGAATTTTAGCAATAAATATGAAAATAATTTGATTATATAAAGTAACAAAATATTTTCCTGCGACACACATTGATATTTTTGTAATATTCACTAAATATCTGAACACATCGTTGTTACTACCTCATCATACTTTAAATGAACGATAAATTTCACACTTTGATAATTTTCATCACACCAACCTTATAAATTAATTCTGCTCTAATTACTTTATATCACATGAAGCGATATGATGGACAGCAATTAATTAGACTTTCTAATACACCCCTCTTGATTTTCAAAGTAATGAAATATTTTACGTCAAACCAATAATCTGCTGACCTGTATCACCTCACTTTATATCCTTTGAAAGCATGAGTTAGTTAGGTGTAATCGGAGACCAGACATTTGTCAGGCTTAAACCTCGCCCTTTATTTTTTAATATTTTTGAATATAGATGACTATTTATTATTTATTTATAATTGTGAGATCATTGTTATATGAAAGGCATTGCAATGTTAAGTTGTTTTTATTATTATTATTATTGAACGTAAATAACTATAGTTTTAAAAGCATATTATACTATACAGTACAACTTGATCTGCATTGATATTTCAACATTCAAATTCATAATTAAAAAAAAAATCCATATTTTATATCTCGAGCATCACTAACACGACATCTCTAACACTCTAAAAAAAATAATGCTTTACTTCTATCCACTTTTAATGTTACAAAAATATTAGAAAACACCTAGTTATGGAGAGTTTCTTATATTGCAACTATTATATTAAATGAAGTTAAAGAAATAAAACTAAATAATCGTCCTTTTGCAACAAAACAGAAAAAAAAAAAAAAAAAAAGGCAAGACAAGACAAGGTTTAGATTTGCGACTACATGTTTGACTTACTCAACTTACCATCTTTATAATTAAAGTAAATGTTTAAGGTAATATAAACGTATGTATGTGTGTTTATTTGTTAGGAAGATGCATGGGAGTGTGCTGTAAGTGAGGACGCACGAGCTGTGGCAGCTTGCTTGTCACGTCTACATTCAGCGACACGTCACGCTGAACCTGAGGCTGGGTTACATGCAGAATGGGGAGGTGGTGAAGAGGAACGTCGTAACGCTGCTCTAGAAGCTGCATTGTTGGCTCGCTGGCGGTCAGCACTAAACACCGTGTCACCGGCACCTGCTCCCGCAGCTCCACGTTCTCTACTCTCACGACTTAGGGGACGAGGAAAACAGCTAGCACCGCCAAAGCCTGAACATTTTTCACCACGACAGTTGGATTATATTGCTCAGGTTAGAGAAATAATAATAAATAAAAATATGTACTAACAAATGCGTCGCAAGTTCACCCCCTCTCCCCACCCCCCGCCCCCACCCCCAAAAAAATTTGGACGTAGGTCATACCCTTTTAAATAAATTTTTTGTTCCGTACTCCAATTTAGATATACTAGCTCCCTTTAAATATGATAAAAACATGTTCATATAATATATTGCATGCTGTATAATACAATTTCTATCTGGAAAAAATTCCATTATAGTTCGCCTTTTGAAGGTATATAATATAACATATGTTTTATCTAATCCTAATTTAACTCCTTTGATGAATGAAATAGTATAATATAGTATAATACTATAAATTATTTTATGAACATTAGCAATGTAAAATGATACTGATATCATATATATATATATATATATATATATATATATATATATATATATATATATATATATATATATATATATATATATATATATATATATATATATATATATATATATAAAATTATATATTTACATTCATGAATTTTAATTAGAATAAAATGTTATATAGGTATAAATTACTATTACAATCAGCATTCAAAATGACTTTATATATATATAATAATTTAAATAGATGATATTTATAGCTTAAAATTAGTAATCATGCTAATGTTTTATAAGTGGTTACATTGATAATTTCACGAGTAAAGCTATATTATTCTTGTAATAAGTAATGAATAATTTAATTTAGATGAAGTGTTCACCGCAGAATTAGGTCTCCCTTTAATCTAGATTTCAATTAAAACTACTGTATAATTTATAAAGTCACCGTGCATATGCCGAAGTAAAACCTTATATAATATGTACCTACCTATATACTATATACAAGGATCGCGTATATGTATGTACAGTATACTTACTTACGTCAAGCTTAAAAGCATACTGAGAGATTCAAGGATTTATTTCGGCAAAGAATTTATGAATTAAATATTTCAGTATTCTACAAAAATGAAACTATACTCTGTATCTATTTGCTTTTATTTCAAATTTAATTCTTACAGATAAATATGATATGTTTGTATGGCAAAATCCTGTTTTCACTTTTCCACTTAGGTATATTTTCTTTTAAACTTAAGATCAATTTATGTCAGTTATTAATAAATTATTTTAATTTAGTAGCACAAGAAATTAATAAGGCTTAATTCAATATTTTGCTTTTGTTATGTGCAAAACTGTATATACAATTTGTTGCCAAAAATTCAAATCTAGCGCACTGATCGGCAACATGAAATAGTTGAATTTTTAATAATTATAATAGATATTTATCGAAAGATTAAATTTTTCAAATTGTCAAAAGCTTCTTCCGTAATACAGAAAATATATATTTTTCTGAAAAATATTCAAACGAGATTCTAAATTTATATTAAAAATCAACTTTTGATCCATGTTAAATTTAATACTTTCTTATTTTAGATAGTTCGTGAATTGGTTCGTATGCGTCGTGCGTCCCTCCAGCACCAAGCACGACGAGGTCCCGTGGCTCTCCTGGACTCAGAGGTGATAGGAGAGGAAGGACCAGCCGAAGATTTCTTATTTCTATTACGTGCAGTTCTGGAGCAAGCACTAGGTAGTGCTCACCAGCCCTCACGTAGGGCAGCAAATAGACGGCAAAGACGTAGCAAGGATTTAGATCGTCAGCAGGTAAGAAAAAGGAGAGAGAGAGAGAGAGAGAGAGAGAGAGAGAGAGAGAGAGAGAGAGAGAGAGAGAGAAACAAAGAAAAAAGAAAAAAAAATGATGACTTTAAACGCTTAAATTTAATAGCTTTTATATTTTTTTTAATGTCTTAATACTGAAAGCCTGGAAGTAAAGAGAATAATGTTGTATAATATATTAAGTTTTTTCCCTGCAAGTGAAAAAATTTAAAATTACATTTTTAATTACTTTTTTTAATTATCTAAGAATTTAGTTTTTCATGTTTTTAAAATATATTTTACTTTTTTTTTACTATACACGTACGTACCGAAATAAAATGAATAACTTGCAATTTTAGTGTTGCGTTTCAGTCGATATAGTTGTGGAAGTTTTTTTATTTCCGTGCGGTACAGTACAGTGTAGTCATACAATTACATGGAACAAAAGCTCATTTCTGCAATAATTCAATCATATAGTAAATAAATAGCACTTTTTTGCGTATAATATAGGTATTAGGTGATGGAGTCAGGGCTTAAAGTTCTATTTCTGAAACAATACCTTTATGCAGACGGCAAATATAATATAAACCATACACCAAATATCTCGTTTTTCAGAAAAAAAAAATCAGTGTGAGATTATAAATTTAAATTTAAAAACAAAATTTGAACCGCATTCCATTCTTAGACAAATATATCACATCAGATTTTTTTGAACGAATTAATGATGCCTCTATCTACATAGGCTTGGCGAGATAGCGTGGCAGAGGCTGTGAGAAGAGATCCAGTACCACGCGGTACTGCGGGATGCAGTGAGGAGATGGCCATTGTCAAACATCTACTGTTATGGCTGTGGCGAGCGGCTGGGTCAGCACCTCGTCCACTTCGCAGTCGTCTCACGAGGTTCCTTGCACTCACATGGAGCGCTAGTCGAGAGGGTGCATGGCACTTGACTGAGTGGCGTCGCAGGCACGAAGATGCAGCGGCAGAACTTCGTGCACTTGCAGCATTTTGTAACATGTTGCTAGCCTCACAGGTGATTATATTTAGAATTCTTCAATTAATTACTATTACAATTGTATATAATGCTTGGACGGAGATTAAAAAAAAAAAGGTTTCAAAAGTCATTTTATATTTTTGAGGTGGTGTTTTATATACGTATAACATTTACAGGAGGGTTGGACTGGAGTTGCGGTGTTACGTGATGCCGCTGAGAAGGGGTGGCGTTGGGCCCGCTCAGCTCAGGCAGAACTTGCACGCTCTGGTTCACTTCAACTAGTTTTGGCACCCGAGCCCGGTGTGGTTCGCCGCTGTGATGTGGCCTTAGCGCTTCAACCGAGTAGTATCAGTCCTCGGGCAAGAAGTCGGACTTTACCCGCCAGACACCGGGCAACTGTTTCGCAAGGTACTTATCATCTTCATTCATAACTATTCATTCATCATTCATTAAGATTAAACTTAAGGTTTATTACACCATTAAAACAAATGGTCATATGTTTTTTTTTTTTTTATTATTATTTATGGAGCACCCGGCAATTTAATTGATAATTATAATGTAGTCTATCTATTTATCTATTTTTCCTTTTCGCAATCACTTATCAACCTAACAAAATGACGATAAGAACTCAATTTTCTTGTTATAGAAGAGGTTACGTTGCGCTTAGGTCGTAGCATGATGAACCAGGAGGTAAGCGGACCTTGTTCACACCAACGACTGAGAGACGCAAGTCCACTTAGTGCTGCTCTGGACTCGCGGCGACGTTATGGTCAACAGCACGCTCTTGGAAATCTAGTGCACGCTTTCATTGCTATGCACAGAATCTCTGTAAGTGGGATTTTTAGCTACAAAACGTTATACAAATGATTTAGAAAGAGTATATTTGAAAGGAAAAAAAAATACCTGGGAACAGTACGTCGATGTGCAATTAAAATAATGCTCAACTGGTTGCATAAGCAACAGGATACTTCTGTCTCTTTTCTATGTCCTCATTTTTTGTGAAAAAGGTATAAAAATACTATTTAATACATCCTTCGTGATTATAAATGCTCACTTATTCAACATTACAAAAGTGAATTTTAAAAAGGATAATCGGAAAGGTAGTTACATTAACGGTTAGGGTTATAGCAATTTCAATTCTTCTTCTTTTTAATCAAAATTCCCTTAAAAACTATTATTATTTGTTTGTCAGGTTTTACAAGAAGTAGCTGCATTATTACCTGCTGCAGAGCGTCAACCTGTGCTAGATGCACTGCAACGTTTATCCCGAGCAAGACGTCTCACGCGGCCTCGTATTGTGGAGAACGACCAGCAAGAGCAAGAGCGATACACAGCATGGCATGCTGAGTTTCCACCTCTACATCAAACACCATCTGTCCCTCCCTCAGGTACGTTTCTACGTATTTCCATCAGAGAAAACTGTACTTCATATTACTATCATAGGGATTATTGTTTTATTATTATTTTTTTTTACACGAAATGAAATTTTAACTAAATAAGTAATATAATTTAAATGCAATATTAAAAAAAAAAAAAATTGTAAGCACATTATTTAATGATGAAGATTTATTTCATTCGTTGAACATTTTATCATAATTATCTTCAATGTTATGTAAATCAAATTAATTATATTTTAGATGGGAACATTTAGCTGAAAGAATTTGCAACAGAAAAAATTCGAGTGTGTATACATATTTTTTCAATCAAAATAATCAAAATCAAATTTCATTTAAAAATAAATCTACTTATAATAAATATATTTTCCAGAATCGAGTCCGAGTGAAAGCTCCGTACAACGTGTGGATAGTATTTTAGGCTCATGTCGTGCCGCTCGAACGTTGCAGCGACGTCACAGTTTATTTGGAGCATTCCCTGGTGAACTGGACACATCTTTGCCTCTCCTCCATTCAGCATCACCAGCTAGTGTTCGTAGACGATATGGAGGAGCAGCAGGAGCCATGCGACGTCCTGGAGTAGCAGTTCTTCAGCTGAGTGACGCAGGAGAAATAACTTTGAAACCAGAGCAAGAACCGAGGAGACCACTTGGCCGGAGGATCACAAAACTTTGAGCAATTTATCATAGTTCTACTACCTAAGTACTTTATATCAAAAATACACAAGCTATTGATTTAACCACAATAAATAATTAACAAGAATGAAATATATAATAAAATAATATTAAAAATAAGTGGACAAAACATTCAAATATGCAACAAAACTGAATTTAACCAAAGAATAATGTAATTTATGTTTTGTTTTTCATGGATATTAACTCACGCATTGTGTCTTCTACTGGTGCTAAAAATAAAACGTCATAAGAGGAGACACATTCATGCTCAGTAAAAGACAATATTACCAGCAAAAAATTATTATGCACCTCAAAATTTTACTCTAAAAATTTAATTTACAATTTAATATGTGTTTATAATAATGTTAAACCTCTAAAAGAAAGCTTTATAATTTTGATTATATATCATTTCTTTATCTACAGGATAGAGCAATGATCAGATATATGCACAGATAATACAAATGTAACATATTTCGTAATTAAACCTGTATTTAACCTTCATGCTTAATTTTGCACAAAACTCAAATATATGCAGTCAATTATGTAAATAATAAAATTATTTAATTAAAAAAAACAATATTTTTTTAATGTATTAAAAATAGAGCAACTAAGAGGATAGAAGTTGGAGAAGAAATTGGTACGGTTGGCCCCGGTTGGCCAATATGGGCGCGTCGTTTTCAAACTAATCAAAGCTGGCAGTGAACAATTCTGATCGATTTACTCCTCAAATTTTTGATGTGGTAGTCTATAAATCGTGGATTTTACGTAATAGGCATTTGAGTTAGGGTTTAATAATGCTTTAGGTGCGGGTTTCTTCAGGTACTTAGTTTATATAAATAGGGCGAAGAATGCTTGGGTGATGATCAATGGATGTAATGTAGGGTAAAAGAAACATTTGACTGTGTGAAGTGTGAAAATAAATGTTTTAGAATTGTCCGGACACGTTGAAAAGATGAATAATGAGAAAAGTGTTTTTTTTTTTTTTTTTTTTACAATTTAGTGAATTGGAGGAAGAGGAGGAGAGAGAGAGAGAGAGAGAGAGAGAGAGAGAGAGAGAGAGAGAGAAGGCTTAGGCGCCTGAACCTATATGCAACCTGTGTGATGTTACTGCTCAAAAAGTTGCCTAACCTCACAGGATACATAACGAACATAATAGTATTCACAAAGAAAATTTTCAAATTATTGCAACCAGAGATGGAGAGGGCAAATACATTCATTATAACAAAGTCCATATATAAAGAAGTTGGTTGCTCGAACTTATTTTAACTAATAGACGCGTTGTCATGACAGTAAGATTGGATTGAACTGCGATAACAAAAAAATTTATATTTCAACACAAATAAAATAATAATATACATCACAAAAATGTGAAAAATACAACTGAGTTTTAAAAATCATTTGCTTTTGGAAAATGCAGCTAATATTTTTGTTTTCTTTGAGGAACATTTATGAATGAGGGACTAACTGTAAGTAATTATATAAGTTCAGAATAAATATAATCTTTAAAATACTGGAAAAAAAAATAAAATAAATGAAACAACTTATTTATGATATATAGAAGAAATCTTTTATTAGTAAATAAATTCTGTTGTATATAAAAAAAGCACAGCAAAAATTACAGAAATCAGAAAACTATTGAGGTAAATATGGTAACATAAATATTTTAGTTTTTCTTTTCATCTGTAGAAACAAAAAAATAATAAAGTAAAATAATAATAATTATAAAGCTCAATACACAAAATAATATAAAATAGCAGTAGTAGCAGTCAATAAATTATAATACTAGTGCATTTAAAATAAAAAATGATATGGCATAAAATAATATGTGATATTACACAGTAAAGTTTGATTATGTTTAGTGATTTTATGTAGCAAAATAATTAAACCAGTAAATTCCAAATTAACCCTGCAATTATAATATAAATTTACTTCAACTTGTGCATCTGAAAGTAAATTGCACTTCACTAATAATCATCGAGGAATAAAAAAATCTCAGACATTTCAGTGAAATTTATCTGAAACTTTTGATAAAAGATAAATTAATATATTATTTGTGTTAATAATAGATAAAGCCGATTTCTTTCGTACGAAAATAAGATATTTGTTAATAATATGAAGTACTGAGTACATGAATAGAAAATACATAATAATTTATATTGTGGCATTGCTTAACTAGTGCTAATCATGGCAATAAATTATAAACATAATAGTTAAGAAAATTTTTACAGTAGAATTTTATGAACTTTAAAGATTTTTGTTCATAAAACAGTAGTTTGATACCCAATCTTACTCATTAAGGAGAGGGGTCAGTTATGGTGATCTACTTATGAAAACAGTGATCATCTACTTGGCTTAACTTTTTGCACAGCAGCAGTTTAGACCAAGAGGAACCCAAATACATGTCAATATTTTGGGGTGTCAACTAAACAAATTTTTGAATTACCAGGGTTTACAATTTTAGCCCATAAGGCTTAATACTAACATCAACATTTTATTATAATGGAGGTTATCAGTTTAAAGTTTTTAAAAATATATTTCTATGGCTTAAAACATGTAAAAGTATATCTAGTATTTCTCATTTAAGTATCTCCAGAATTAATGGAGTAATTATCTCAAAAATCGAAAAAAAAAAAGTTTTTTTTTCTTATGCGTAATGTTAAATTAGGGGACCCTTAGAATTCCCCGCCCGCTAAACCGATACGCTCCAATATTATTATTATTTATTTCAATGATGACCTACCTTCAAATTTTTATAAGTGGTAATTGATATCAAATTTGATAATAATATACAAACAACTTCTAATGGACAATATTGGACCTCTGACCCCTCTCCGTAAGGTTATTTATAATTTGTATCACTTTTATATTATACATTTCCATTTTGCAATTACTGTTATTTTCATTAAGAATAAAGAAGTAATTAAATCTAGGCGATTTGCAAAACTATTGCTCACAAGAAATAAAATGTTATGTACAATTTTCATTAGGAAAATTGCATTAAAAATACCATTATCAATAACCTGACAAATAAGAAATGATAACAATATTTTTCATTGCAAAATATTAAGGAAAATAAACCATTGCAGTTAGCTTGATGATATAAAAGAAAAGGATGGAGGAAACCGCAGTAAGGGCCTTACCATAGTGAAGAAAGTCCCATAGTTCAACGAAATTCTTGTTGACCCTTGCTGGTTTCCTCTATTCTTTCCTTTCATAATAATATAGGTCTAATCATATTTTTCATTGAGTATATACTTTCTTACATGACATTTTATTATATCCTTATTTCACCAATCTTGCCACTAACAAACTTCCAGTTACCTGCTAAACTCAGGTAAGGCCTCACCTCTAGAATTTTAGATGAATGGGGCACCTATAATCACAATTATTACAATAATTTTGCAAATAACCTACCACAGGATTGTTAAAAAAAAAATAATAAAAAAAAAAGAATTGCTTTCAATTGTTAAATATTCGATGCCTCCGCACCAAAAAGAAGCATCTTCACTTTCCAGATTTACGACAAGTGGAGCATCTACACTTTCCACCGTGGAGCATCTGCAATGTTAAGTGAATGGCTGCTAGACCACTCACCATGCTGTGGCGTAAAGTGTAGATGCTCCACTCATCAAAAATCTGGAAAGTGTAGATGCTTCTTTTTTACGCGGAGGCATCAATATATAATCATTCTTAATATTCTTAAACACAAACATTTTCTGGCTAGTTTTATAATGGCAAATAATATAGCTTTAAAACAAAATGTTTCTGCAAAAAAAAAAAAAAAAAAAAAAAAATGTAATTATAATAATATTTGTTAAAAGCTTAACAAAAATTTTCAAGAGTTTGTTTGCAGTCATATCTAAACAAAAACTGCAATTATTTTTTAGGTTATAACCTTTAAAAAAAAGTGTTTTTACAACAAACAGGTACATCAGTCTTCACAGAGGAAAAAAATATATTAAATGAAAAGACTAGTAAGTTAATAATAAATCACAAAAGAAGTAAAACACTCAAAGTAAAGAAGAAGAAGAAAAAAAGTTGATCCACAAAATCAGTAACAAAAGAGCACATCAAACAATAAAAATAGCAAGAATTAGCTATTAATATTATACATAAAGAAAGCAAAATTAAGGAAAATAAACCATTACGGTTAGGTTGATTTGTAATATAAAAAAGAAAACGATCAAGGAAACCAGCAAAAGCCCTACCAGAGTTTCATAATTTGGTGGAAATCTTGCTAGCATGGAGATAAAAAAAATAGCACATGATACCTTTTGGCACTAAAGTCCAAGAGAAAATTGAGTATGTGTGTGGCCTTCTTTAGTCCTTACTGACTAGGAGAGAAACTTTCTCTCCGAGTCTGTAAGGACTGAAGAAGGCACATATACATTCTCTGTTTTGTCTTGGAGTGTATAGTACCAAAAGCTATCCAATATGGAGTATATATATATATATATATATATATATGCGTATTAGGAAAAAACCATCGCGGTTAGTATTAATAAGTTTAAAAAAAATATTTAGAAAATAGTTGGTAGAGATTAGAGCACGTTGAATTGAAAATTAATAAAACGCGAAAATTCTCTAATTTAAATAGTAAATTGGGACTAGGGATCAAATATTCTAGCTTTAGCTAGTTAAAAAGTAGACGTTAAAGGGATGGAGGTATAGTGTCAAAATAAAATACGATGTGCCTAGCATCTCACGTTCTCACACTACGTCAAAGACACAACATTATAAAACAGCATCAGACTTACTCTTTGCCTTAGACCGGTTTCGTCCTTTACCTAGGACTCATCAGTAAGGCTTGGCAGAGAGCTCTGTACAGCTAGAGATGGCTCACACCACATCTGCTAACTGACTGAGCTGAGGAAGCAAGTGGCAGTCGCGTTTATATACGCGATGCCCCCGCAGCTGCACGCGCTGATTGGTTAAAATCGCGCGCGCAAACTCGGCTTGCTGTTTAAAACCTCTCATCCTCACACTGCAATATAAAATCGTGTCTAAGAGGGGTGTAAGACAGGCAGCCAGCAAGTAATAGTGTCCTCCCTCACTTCCCAGAGTTCCCCAACTCTAGAAAGATCGCGAGAACACTACGCCTACCGACTGCACAGTATCGTGATTCACGCTAGTTACATCGCTTTATATGTTGACACTGGGGTAGGAAAAGCAAAAAGGAGATAGAGTAGGAGAGATAGAATAAATATTATGCGCTTTGGCATATATAGTTTAATTAATTTAGTACGTGCTCTTATTGACGTTGGCAAGTAAAAGGGCCGAATAAAATAAAAATGAAAGAATATTATTTACAAAAGCTTAAAATTAAAACAAAAAGATCGACTTGGCGATAATATGCGTATTAGGAAAAAACCATCGCGGTTAGTATTAATAAGTTTAAAAAAATATTTAGAAAATAGTTGGTAGAGATTAGAGCACGTTGAATTGAAAATTAATAAAACGCGAAAATTCTCTAATTTAAATAGTAAATTGGGACTAGGGATCAAATATTCTAGCTTTAGCTAGTTAAAAAGTAGACGTTAAAGGGATGGAGGTATAGTGTCAAAATAAAATACGATGTGCCTAGCATCTCACGTTCTCACACTACGTCAAAGACACAACATTATAAAACAGCATCAGACTTACTCTTTGCCTTAGACCGGTTTCGTCCTTTACCTAGGACTCATCAGTAAGGCTTGGCAGAGAGCTCTGTACAGCTAGAGATGGCTCACACCACATCTGCTAACTGACTGAGCTGAGGAAGCAAGTGGCAGTCGCGTTTATATACGCGATGCCCCCGCAGCTGCACGCGCTGATTGGTTAAAATCGCGCGCGCAAACTCGGCTTGCTGTTTAAAACCTCTCATCCTCACACTGCAATATAAAATCGTGTCTAAGAGGGGTGTAAGACAGGCAGCCAGCAAGTAATAGTGTCCTCCCTCACTTCCCAGAGTTCCCCAACTCTGGGAAAACTCTGGGGAACTCTGGAAAACTCTGGAAAACTCTGGAAAACTCTGGGGAACTCTGGGAAGTGAGGGAGGACACTATTACTTGCTGGCTGCCTGTCTTACACCCCTCTTAGACACGATTTTATATTGCAGTGTGAGGATGAGAGGTTTTAAACAGCAAGCCGAGTTTGCGCGCGCGATTTTAACCAATCAGCGCGTGCAGCTGCGGGGGCATCGCGTATATAAACGCGACTGCCACTTGCTTCCTCAGCTCAGTCAGTTAGCAGATGTGGTGTGAGCCATCTCTAGCTGTACAGAGCTCTCTGCCAAGCCTTACTGATGAGTCCTAGGTAAAGGACGAAACCGGTCTAAGGCAAAGAGTAAGTCTGATGCTGTTTTATAATGTTGTGTCTTTGACGTAGTGTGAGAACGTGAGATGCTAGGCACATCGTATTTTATTTTGACACTATACCTCCATCCCTTTAACGTCTACTTTTTAACTAGCTAAAGCTAGAATATTTGATCCCTAGTCCCAATTTACTATTTAAATTAGAGAATTTTCGCGTTTTATTAATTTTCAATTCAACGTGCTCTAATCTCTACCAACTATTTTCTAAATATTTTTTTAAACTTATTAATACTAACCGCGATGGTTTTTTCCTAATACGCATATTATCGCCAAGTCGATCTTTTTGTTTTAATTTTAAGCTTTTGTAAATAATATTCTTTCATTTTTATTTTATTCGGCCCTTTTACTTGCCAACGTCAATAAGAGCACGTACTAAATTAATTAAACTATATATGCCAAAGCGCATAATATTTATTCTATCTCTCCTACTCTATCTCCTTTTTGCTTTTCCTACCCCAGTGTCAACATATAAAGCGATGTAACTAGCGTGAATCACGATACTGTGCAGTCGGTAGGCGTAGTGTTCTCGCGATCTTTCTAGAGTTGGGGAACTCTGGGAAGTGAGGGAGGACACTATTACTTGCTGGCTGCCTGTCTTACACCCCTCTTAGACACGATTTTATATTGCAGTGTGAGGATGAGAGGTTTTAAACAGCAAGCCGAGTTTGCGCGCGCGATTTTAACCAATCAGCGCGTGCAGCTGCGGGGGCATCGCGTATATAAACGCGACTGCCACTTGCTTCCTCAGCTCAGTCAGTTAGCAGATGTGGTGTGAGCCATCTCTAGCTGTACAGAGCTCTCTGCCAAGCCTTACTGATGAGTCCTAGGTAAAGGACGAAACCGGTCTAAGGCAAAGAGTAAGTCTGATGCTGTTTTATAATGTTGTGTCTTTGACGTAGTGTGAGAACGTGAGATGCTAGGCACATCGTATTTTATTTTGACACTATACCTCCATCCCTTTAACGTCTACTTTTTAACTAGCTAAAGCTAGAATATTTGATCCCTAGTCCCAATTTACTATTTAAATTAGAGAATTTTCGCGTTTTATTAATTTTCAATTCAACGTGCTCTAATCTCTACCAACTATTTTCTAAATATTTTTTTAAACTTATTAATATATATATATATATATATATATATATATATATATATATATATATATATATATATATATATATATATATATATATATATATATATATATATATTATCTGTGTTCTAGCAAGATTTTCACCAAACTATAGGACTCTCTTCACTATGGCAAGACCCTTGCTGGTTTCCTTTATCTTTTCCTGTCATATTATCATACACAATTATACTAAATATCCTCAGTTTAATTTGCTTATCTTGAAAATCAATTTGATTTCAGTTGTATACATCAAAAGGTTACATTTTAAAATGTCACAAATAGCCCACACTTCACAAATAAATTCAAACCACGATATAATAAATTCAAATTTTGAATTGCTCAAAATTCATTTTAGTCTCAAAATGGCACACCAATCTGACAAAAATATACCACCACCAATTTCTAGAATATTAACAATGTTTATAATTTTTAAATTCATAAAATACACATATATTTTAATATTTTTTTATAGCAATTTATAGCAATTTATTGCAATTTAATAGGAAGTTTAGACTTTCTTACGATATCTCTTCTTTAAGCCCAATTTTTGAGCAATTATAATTTTGAAATAAATTTGCTGTATTCCAAATGAATACTTACTTCTCTTCTCTCTTTTTTTTTTTTTTTTTCATCTTCAAAGAAAAAAAAATCAATCAATATTCGTTTTCAGGACTTCAAATTTTCATACATAAATTAAATTATGTAGCATTTTTAGTGCCGTTTCATACTTAAATACAATATTGTACATCTCTTCGTAAGGGAGCAGGGGACCGACGTCGGCCATTAGACTCAAACTTTTCTCGTCAAAAAAATCTGAAATTTTGCCCAATGATACTTCAGCTAAAAGACAATTTCAAATATATAAAAATAATTTGGGGGTCACTGTGCAAATTAATTGTATATGATTTTTTGAAAATTTAAGCCCATAAGGCCCAATGTTAATTTCAATGGGGCAGTATTTTTTTTTCAGGACGGTCAAACATCATGAAATTTTTATCAGGGCTAGGTGTGACGCTTAGCTACACAATGACACCAAATTTAGACCCAAAACATTTCTAGTTGAGATATAAGGTCGGTACCCTACTCCAAGCAAAGTATGTACTGAAATTGCATCATCATTGTAAAGATATCATATACACTGGTCAAGTGAAAAAAAAGAAGAGCGAATCTGTATTATTTTCCACACATATTATGCTGTTTGAAGACACAAACACTGCAGTCCGATTTTTTTTTTTTTTTTTTTTTTTTTTATGTACAGCTCTGGACAAAAGTTCTTGAATGGGGCAGCGGCGGCCGCTGCGTTTTCACATAAAGATAACATAGTGTGGTTACGGGTTGCCTATGCAAATCGTTCAGGAACTTTAGGCCAGAGCTGTACCAATGTACGGGAGACCTTGTTATACCAAAATAAAATAATGTTCTAGAATATATTTTGAGTTCCTACCCTTTAGGAGCATTTTAAAAATAAAGCTGCAAATTTTATAAAAGGCACATCAATTAGGCAACAAGTAATTTTTGTTCATACAAACTTGACTTTTAAAAGATTGTATCCATCAATATAATTATGACCAAGTTAAGTGTTTCAGAGCTGTAAGCTGCAACCTCTAGTTAAACCTTAGTTATCTTTTTTTAATTGTTGCAACAATCAAAATAACAACTTAACTACGGTTTAACCAGTTAGTTAGCGTCGCAGCTTACGGGGGTCAGATGCAACGGGGATACATGCTGTGTATTTTTTTTGTAAAATATAGTTCAAACTTTTTTTTTAACAGCATTTTTTTTGTTTTTTTTTTCAGTTGCCTCATTATATAGTTGTGTAGTGAAAATAGTAATAGTCTGCCAATTTTACTATAAAATATCTGAATAGTATGAAAACTTCACATTTCATGTACTATACACTATGAAAAGCAAACTACTCATTATAAATAATATACCGTATTGGTTATTATTACTGTATTTGTTTTGTTATTATAAAGCATCTGTTAGTCATTTACTCATCGCTTATTTGATTTTGTAAAGTTTGTTTTCCAAGTAGCAGACTGTTATAAGAATGCTGTTTGTAAACCCCGTTTTCTGTTACTAAAATGACGATCAACGAAGGTTATTCAAATGTAATGATCATGTTTTGGTGCAAGAAAACAGGGTTTACAAACAACACTAAAGACTGTATATTTTAATACTATTATTCTATTACAATAGTGTTGTATGAGTGAAAACTATCATACATCATAACAGCTGAAATAAGAGCTCCTAGATATAGAGTAAATGCATATTGTAAGTGGAAGGTATGTCCTGATTGTTGACGAATATGCTGAGGAGAGAAAGGCGATGGAGGATCAATACCTGGCTTATTGCTGTCCAAATACAGTACTGCCCATGAGAAACCTGTTGTCACTGCACCAGTCAGTAAAGGAAGCACTAGCCATGACATTCCTTCCATGAAGTTTACTACCAAGACTTGAACCTTATTCAAATCTGTTCCCAATGACTGGTTACCTTAAAAATATAAAGCTCTATTAATATTATTGTATGAACTACTAAGGACCATAACATAATAACCCAAAGTTTATTATTGATAATTTGTGTATGTACACTGCACAGAGTTAAGAAGTTAATTAATAAGAAGTTAATTAAGAAGTTATACTTAAGTTAAGAAGTATATTGTATAGTAATGTATGTACGTGACATACACTACTATAGCAGAGCAGCTTCGATCACAGCAATAAATTTACCATTATAATATCATACATGGTTACATACATTTAGTTTAAGGATTTATCAAACACAAGAAGATTAACAAAGATAAGAGAGATAAAAATACCTGATGTATAAATAAGCAAAAGCTTTGCTAATACTACGAATGAAATGATAATAGTAATCTTCTTTAATATTTCAAGGGCAGGGCTCCCAAAGAGTTTGGATGGTGCTGATGACCAACCATTGTGATAAACGGCAGTTTTCATGGATTTCATCATCTTAAAAACTGAAACAAAATAACTATTACATAAATGCAATCCTATGGATACAAAAATTGGCTCAAAATTATTGATCCATGTAATAAGCAAAGAATTACAATTACCTAAAGTGTAGGTCACCAAACTGAAACGGCGGCACCCTCTGCTGTTAGCTGCTATGGTTGCTTTTGTTTTGTTTACAAAAAATGAGGGGCGTGGCATTATCAACCAAAAATAAGCATTTTGCGTCAGTATCAAAATATTTTAGGATATTCGAAAATATTTGAGAATGTTGTCACCTGAAATTTTAAAATAAATGCATTTTCATTATGGCTGTTCATTTTAAGACCGTTGTTCTATAAGACAATAAACTTTTAGGACAAGATATGACAAAATTGAATTAAGCTACTAGTATTTTTCGGAATTTTCCAAGGTTCAAAAATTAGGCGCTGAAATCTCGGCCATGTTGATTTTCGTGACGTAAGCGCAGCATGCCCAGCACATGGCACGTTGTTTGTCCGCTGTTATTTTCTTATTTTTTAAAGCATTCCTGTGAATTGAAGAAAAAGAAGTAAATACTAAAAATAGTTTAAAATAATACGTAATATAATTGTAAAATCATGGGTCGTAAGGCCAAGTTCGGGGAAGAGAAACAGAAGAAAGGACCGGGACGTAAAACTAGGAAACAGAAGGACCCTATTTTTCCAAAGCACCTTTTAGGTATGCATGTAATACATAATGAAAAAATGCTACATTTTTGTAAGGATTAAAACATTAAAATATTGTACTTGTTTAGTTTAGGCGATATGTATTTATGTGTACATGTATCATCAATGTGTAACATTGCTCGTCTCGTATGTATGTATGCTGTATGCAGACATACTCTATATGCATACATACGTGTACGTACATATGCACCGTCGTATGATACCGGTATGCAACATTATGTTACAATCATGCACGGCGGTAATGCTGTGTATTTACATAGTACATATGTATGCATGCATTTGCTTACATACTTACAGATATAATCAGTACATACTACCTGTATGTGTAATTTATTTAATAATTTACCTCCTAATTAAAATTTGCAGATAAAGGCGGTGATGACAAACCATTGAGTAGGCACCAACAGAAACGATTAGCTAAGAGAGTTCAGAAAAAGGCAGAACTTACAGAAAAACGCGCTAAAGCTAAGGAAGCTAAATTACTAGAGAAGCAGCAGAAGAAAGAAGAAAAAGGTAATACAAACTAGAGATGATTAGGGTAATGTAGAATGAAGGTCCGCGGAAAAAAGTTTCTCGGATAAAAAGTTCTACCCATGCGCAACAGCGCAGCTCGCCGACACGCTATACCTGAGCGCAAAGGCAGGCCCTTTTATCTGAGGGCCTTCTTTTGTGATTCGTTCACAACTTCAAACTTGGTGCAAATATGTACTTTTTTGGACTTGCTTAAAGGCGTAGAACACCTTGAACAAAAAAGTTAATGTAATATCCTAACAAACTAAAAAACCTAAAAATCAATGCTGATTTGGCCGGAGTCATTGATTTCTAATTTATTTTCCATTCACAAAATGGCGAAAGTGAGTACTGACATCACAGCTTGCCTGGTCCACGGGCGTGTAAAACATTCGAGCTGTGACGTCATTGCCCGTTCGTGCCATTTTGTGAATTGGAAACTAAATTAGAAATCAATGACTCCGGCCAAATCAACATTGGTTTTCAGGTTTGTTAAGATATAAAAAAACAACCCTTTTGTTCATTATAGTAATAGTTATTCTTACAGTATCAGTGTGTAATTTATTTTCTTAAATGTATGTGTCCCTAGCTGAAGCTGTTTCATCAGGGATAAGATATGCAGGTATCCCAGGCTTCACTGATAAGAACAAAAGCTGGTTGAAGCCAAAGGCTAAACAAGACAGTGAGGGAGAAAGTGAAGAAGCCACTACAGACTACAGCAGCAGTGGAGAAGAAGAAGATGATGATGGAGTGCGGATACCCAAGAAGCAGAAAGGAAAAATCTCACAACAAGATGAGAGTAAGATAAATAATTGCTACTGTTAATCAATAAGACAAACCAGCAAATGCTTTACCACAATGAGGTTTTTAGATAGGCGATGGCACAGCTTACTCATATATTTATAATGATTAAGACATTTTGAATACAACAACTCTCTTCCTTGATAGCTTAGTAGACTCCTCGTCAATGCATCTTTCTTAATCAATGTCAATATTTGTGTAAGGTGTGCCATCAGGTTTTATACCTAGCTACAGACATTGTCTTGGTAAGGTCCTTGCTGTATTTTTCCCCCAATACTTTCCTGTTATAACATCTTTAAACCAAAAAGGTGTCTTATTTCCTGAAATCAATCAAATGTGTTTTCTTCTATCTTTTTATATAGGAAACATAGTTGAAGGTGCTAAAATATGTCCATACTTTTTTTAACCAATTTAAGGAAAAAACCATTGCGGTTAGGATCAATATTAAAGAAAAGGATAGAATAACCAGCAAGGGCCTTACCACAGTAGAAGTTCTATGGAGAGGTCGAAGTCTTGCACGGCACAGTGTTTTGTTATAAAAAAGTTCATTTTATAACAGAGCTTTCGTCATATATTAATGACATTATCAATCAAAGAAGAAAATTACTTGAGCACATCACTAAGCAGTGTCTTGTCAGACAAGACACTGCTTAGTGATGTGCTCAAGTAATTTTCTTCTTTGATTAATAATGTCATTAATATATGACGAAAGCTCTCAGTTATAAAATGAACTTTTTAATAACAAAACACTGTGCCATGCGAGACTTCGACCTCTCCATAGAACTTCTACTGTGGCAAGGCCCTTGCTGGTTATTCTATCCTTTTCTTTAATATTCATACTTTTTTTAAGTTGATTATAAATTCTGTGATGTACTTAATTAACAGTTTCTCAATTTAAAATCCTGATTAAGCATGCAGATATTGATCTTTTCGCGTTAAGATGAAGCTTCTATACTTTACAAATTTCCGAAGATTGAACGATCTACACTTTACAAATTCGCTGCTACCTGGAGCTTCTGCTATATAAAACAGGTAGGTGAAGCTCCAGGAAGCCGCAAATTTGTAAAGTGTAGATCGTTCATTCTTCAGAAATTTGTAAAGTGTAGTAGCTTCATCTTGACGCGAGAAGATTGATATACTTTTTGTAACTTTTAACTTCACTTCTTTTTTTTCTGTTATATTCAAATTACAGTAAGAAATAGACAAAATTAATACTGTTCGATTTTTAAAAAGAGATACTAAATAATAATAATAGAGTTAATTTTAATGAGGATTATCATGTAGTGCGGTATAATTTATAAAAACTTATTCCAGGTGTCGAGGGGTCTGATGACTCAGAAGGAAGTGACGAGGAAATGGAAGAAGAAGAAGAAGATGATGATGATGATGATGATGATGAAGATGGGGAGGGTGACTCAGGAGAAGAGATGCCTGCTGATGACTTTGGCTCAGACTCTGAGGAAGGCAGTAGTGATGCTGGCAGTGATTCAGACGAGGAGGCTGTAGAAGAGGAAGAAGAAGATGACAGTGACAATGATCTTTTGCCAATTGAAAAAGCAGCAAGAAAATTAAAGAGAATCCAAGCTAAAGAAAGGTAAAATCAAAATTTATCTTCTGTTGTGGAGCCGAGCTAGCAACTGAAGAATCTAGGGAGCTATTTACAGCAAAAGGTCTTTTGACAAAGCAGTTCATAAGAAAGTCATTCCCCCTTTTTAGGGGGTTCCAGTGTGGTATTATTAGGGGCACATTATTAGTTATCCTTTCTACATCTTATGACCAGTTTATATCTGCTCTGACTCATTTTTAATGATTTTGTATCTCCAAAGTTGATCAGTTCATCTTATATTTAACTACCATGTGTAATTGTGTATATTTTTATTTACAGAAAGCTTGCTGATGCTGAAGAATTGGAGATGAATGTTGCAAATAAGGATGTTTTTGCGTTCCCTGAAGAAGGAGAAAACGCAGAGCGACAAGAAAATTTGCAAGATGTGCAGCAAAGAATCAGAGATGTAGTCATGGTACTCTCTGATTTTAGGTACAGTACAATTAATTTTATTATACATGCATTAAAAATTGTAAAGAAGGAAAATGGGATAAGTTAAAAAAATAATAGAAAAACTAAACTATATTTTTAATTTGTCGTACAGGAAATTGCGAGAGGAGAATCGTAACCGTTCAGAGTATATAAAATTATTAAGAACAGACCTTTGTCTCTACTACAGTTACAATGAATTTCTCATGGAACAGCTAATGCAGTTGTTTCCACTTTCTGAGCTGCTTGAGTTTCTTGAAGCAAGTGAAGTTAAGAGGCCTATTACTCTTAGAACAAACACACTGAAGACCAGGAGGAGAGATTTGGCACAGGTAAATTAATTTTTATTTCTAGCCACCTTAAATAGAGGATAAAAATCGAGTTGAGTTAAAGGCATAGACAACATGAAAACATTGGCATTTATATCACAAAACACGTCATGGGACTTACATAAATAACATTAATTGGTCTCAAAACCCAACTGTAGTGCCGTAGCAGTAATCAGAATATTTTGGTTTATGCCATCCGCAGACACCCGCACAACATTTTTATACTAGTTTTTGCCTGTTTCTGACGTCATAAACAGAAATATATTACGCAAATTGCATACTTTACAGGGTTTTTTACGCTCTCTTGTGGGTCCACATTTACATTCTAGTAAAAATTATCGTCAGTTTTGTAGATCCCATTTTGTGTTAAAGAACATGTTGTTTCATGTTTTCTGTGCCTTTAAGTGGTCAGCTCACAGAACACCTACAAGAAACCAGCATATTTTTTGATATTATTGTTTTGAAAGTGTTCTGTGAGCTGGTAACAAAGTAGTTAACTTGATTTTCAGTCTCTTTCTATATTAAGCAACATCACCTTTGATATTAAGTTAACGGTGTCTGTGAGTACATATCGCCAAGCCTGCGCTCAAAAGGCGTACTTGCATCTCAAGGTTGTCTTACAAAAGGTGTACTTGCATTTTTGTCCAGTACAACAAAGGGCGTAGTTGCACTTGGTTTTACATGTTAAGCTTATGGCGGATGCATGCACAGCATCAAAAGTAGCCAAATCCAAGTACACCCTTTGGGCGCAGCCACGGCGATATAAGCAATAAAATAATAAAATACCATCAAAAGTATCTTGTATGAATCCTATGTTGCTGCAATGAAGAGCTCTGCTGATAATTTAGAATTTTATTTGTTGAAGGCACTGATCAGTAGAGGTGTGAACTTGGATCCATTAGGTAAATGGACTAAAGTTGGACTAGTTGTGTTTTCATCGCAAGTACCATTAGGAGCAACTCCAGAGTACCTTGCAGGTCAATACATTTTACAGGTAAGCATACCATAAATCAGGATCCTATATCTATTATGATTAAACCACATCAATTAATCATTTTATACACTTCATAGGGAGCATCAAGCTTACTGCCTGTGATGGCTCTTGCTCCTCAAGAAAATGAGAGAATTTTGGATATGTGTGCTGCCCCTGGTGGCAAGGCCTCTCATATTGGTAAGTAAAAAATTGTGGTGTGATAGTATTTGTACAAAAAATATATTTTGATGTTTGTTTTGCGTAGCTTCCATTATGAAGAACACTGGTGTGTTATTTGCTAATGACGCAAATACAGAGCGCGTGAAGGCCATTGTTGGTAATTTCCATCGCCTTGGCATTGTCAATTCTGTCATCACTAACTTGGATGCCCGAAAATTTCCATCTGTAAGTATTTTATATGTAACACATCTTGTTTAATTACCATTATATTTCAATCCGAGGTATATTAAGGAAAATAAACCACTGCAGTTAGATATGTTAAATTTGAAAGAAAAGGAAAGATAAAAGGATAAAGGATATATTATATTTCAATCCAATAGAATAAATTCCTTGTGTTTGTAGTGTACAGCTCTGGCCAAAAGTTCCCGAACAATTTGCATAGGCAACCCGCAACCACCCTATGTAATCTTTATGAGAAAACGCAGCGGCCGCCGCTGCCCCGTTCGGGAACTTTTGGCCAGAGCTGTACATCAACATATTCTAACAATCTAGCTGTTCTTTTTTCCTCCCATTTTCCTATACTCCTATTATTATTATAACTTCTAAAGTACGTATATTCTTTCATTGATATTATTTTAACATAAAGTCTTTATTTGCACAGGTGATGACTGGATTTGATCGAGTTCTCTTAGATGCTCCATGCACAGGCACTGGTGTGGTATCTAAGGATCCTAGTGCTAAGACAAGCAAAGAAGAGATTGATATTAGCAGATGCTGCAATCTCCAAAGAGAGTTGATTTTAGCAGCAATTGATTGTCTCAGTTCCAAGTCCACGACAGGAGGCTATGTTGTGTACTCTACTTGCTCAGTACTGGTAAGAATGAGGAAGTCTACACGAAGTTAACCCCTATGTATGAATACGTCATTAGAAAGAGAAAAAATAGTAGATAAACTTAGCATAGGCAATTACCTGGAAATATGACGTTTTATTTAATAAAAGAAGAAATAAAAAAAATTCAATTCCCAACCCTTTGCCGACTGTGACGTCATTTGTTTACATTCGATTTTCATTTGTCTTCTGGATTTCAAACGATCCCATTGTTGAAAGGCGGCCGTTGGCCGTTAATTTTTTTGAATTTGTAGCAGTTGCATGAAATCCAGAAAACAATTGAAAATCGGATGTAAACAAATGATGTCACAGTCGGCAAAGGGTTGGGAATTGAAATTTTTTATTTCTTCTTTTATTAAGTAAAACGTCATATTTCCAGGTAATTGCCTATGCTAAGTTTATCTACTACTTTTTCTCTTTCAAATGATGTATTCAAACATAGGGGTTAACTTTGTGTAGACTTCCTCATTGTTGCTACTATTACATTTGTCAAATTTAACAGAGATAGATATAGCATTGCAATTTGCAATACAGTAAAACTAGAAATTATGATGCAAACGTTTGATCTCAGTTGTTAGGAATAGAAATCAATGGAAAGTTTTGTGAAAAATCAGCTTATCCTTGTAATGTTTGTATGCAAATTGCTTTTACAAGTCTTATTTGCGCTTCTATCACTTATATGTTATGATGATGTTCTCAAGTACTTAAATATTGCATAGAGTAAATAATAAATAAATAAAAAGTTAAGTTTATAAATATAATATGTCTATATTATGTTGTTTCAGCCCGAGGAGAATGAGTGGATAATTGACTATGCTTTGAGGAAACGCAGTGTCAGACTTGTACCAACAGGACTAGACTTTGGTACTGAAGGATTCACCAACTACAGACAGCACAGGTGAGAATTGTTAATTGTTATTTTATTGTTATACTGAGGTTGTGGTATATGTGCTAGTTTGTCGCAGGTAAAATAAAATGGTAGATGAGTTGTTGAGGCTCATGTCTATGCCATGTCAGGTATCTTGGGATGACCAATCCATTTTATCTCATTCATTGCTATTAAAACACACAGTATTGAGTTAATTCTGTTGTGTGGTATAAAACTCATTTTCATTTCATCAATTTTTTTTTTTTTTTTTTTTTTTTTTTTTTTTTTTTTTTTAAATACTGTAATGAGGAAGTTTCCATAAAGTTAGGACCCTGTTTTGAGCACATTTTTAGAAAGAGTATAAATAGTAGATTCCATTGAAGTCAATATTTACCTTTATTAATTACATTTCAGCGATTAATTAACCTCTAAACAGTGCCTACCACGCCCCTCTAAAAGACCCTTTCGTCATTTTTACGTTCTTCTTCTGCAAGCCGGTGCAAGCGTAGCAAGATTTTTAACGCGCGAATTTCAAAATTAACGTTAATTTTGAAATTCGCGCGTTAAAAATCTTGCTACGCTTGCACCGGCTTGCAGAAGAAGAACGTAAAAATGACGAAAGGGTCTTTTAGAGGGGCGTGGTAGGCACTGTTTAGAGGTTAATTAATCGCTGAAATGTAATTAATAAAGGTAAATATTGACTTCAATGGAATCTACTATTTATACTCTTTCTAAAAATGTGCTCAAAACAGGGTCTTAATACTATGGAAACTTCCTCATTGAAGAATCCACATGTTAAGGGTGAAAATTCATTTTCACGTTTCTCGTTAAAATTAGGTCTGGTTCTTGTATTCTTGTTGAATGTGAGTTTGAGGCCTATTTCATGTTACTTAAGTTTTATTAGCCCCGTTCATAATCAACAGCTGTTTATCATGAGACAAGCAAAACAAAGAACAGCACAAAAAGAAAAACTATAAGACTTTCGTGGCCGCAGTAAAAACCCTAACTCAAGTTAAAGCTGCTCTACTCCCCCATAAGAAAGCATTTTAAATCAAGCTTGTAACACAATGTTGTCTGCTAGCAATTTGCTAGTATTGTTGGGTTCTGAGTTTGTTCATTTTTATTTTTTCACTATACTGTACCCTCTTTTTTTCAAGTCTTCTACCAATAGTCTTCTTTAAAAAGACATCTCATAAATATAAAAATATTTCAGGAAATTGATATGTTAAATACACATATAAAATTATTTCTACTAAAATTGCTTGCAGATTCCATCAAAGTATGAAGCTGACACGACGTTTCTACCCACATAGTCACAACATGGATGGCTTCTTTGTTGCTAAACTCCAGAAATATGCCAACGTCATTCCTAGAACTCCACAACAAGAGAGAGAGGCAGAGAGAGAAGAAAAGGAAAGGGTAAACAAGAGGAAACGTGAAGATGATGACAGTGATGCAAGTGAAGAAAGTGGAAGTGAGGCAGAAAGTTCAGACGTAGAAGCTGAGGAACCTGTGGAAGTAAGTAAGAAACCTTCACAAAAGCCACCTGCTAAAAAATCAAAGCATAATCCTCAAGGCAACAGAGGAAATAAAAAACAAATTCAAACATCTGTTAAGAAACAAAAAATCACAGAGAAAAAATCTCCTGTGCAAGTCAATGGCAGTTCCGATGCACCAAAATTAAAAACTCAATCCAAGAAAGTGAATGGAAACAGTGCTTCATTGAATGGTGCTCAATTTAAGCAAGGCAAGAAGAAACAAAAGATGAATCCTCAACAAAGTAGCTCCTCCCCTAAATCAACATCCCAGCCTCAGGCCAAGAAGTCCAAGAAACAGAAGACTCCCTCCTCCTCACCAGCTTCTCAACTCAAACAAAAGAAAAAGAAACTGAAACCTCAGAAACATCACGCATAATGTGTAAGTTTTATGTGACAATTTGATTTATTTTTTACTTTCATGTTGAGTAAATATCAAGAAATGTTGACCATTCGCCTTTTCTTTTTTTTGTTTTGTTTTTTTTTTCTGTGCAAATTAAAAATTTATATATTTAGAAATATTCTTCCAAGTCTCTTCATGCATGTATGCAGTATTTCAGATCTACCTAATTGATGAATTGAAATTTGTTCGGAACTACCTAATACAAAGTAGGGAGTTACGTAACAATTCCTCATAATATCCTTTGCTTATTGGAAGTTTGAGTATTAAAAAAACAATTTTTAATTGAATACTTCTTGTCACTTTACTTCTGAAACAGCATTTTGTTATTATCAGCCAATGTTAAAAAATTTATTAAAATTAATAAAATTATTCTACATAATGATTCAAGTTATTTTCTTTCCTTTCCTCTTGCATAAAAAGAAGAAAAAAAAAAGACAGTTAATGCATTACAAAGTAAGGATCACTATTTTGCAAGTCTCGAAAAAAATTACCAATAAACTATAACGATATACGATACTATTATACTAATATACTATACACGATATATGTCTGGGAAAAAAAAATGTAAATGACAACCTTTAGGCTAAATAACTTAAATTGCAGCTATTTCAGCACTATCAGCAGCCTTTTTTTTTTTTTTTTTTTTTTTTAAGAATATGTTATAGGTCAAAAACTTTGGTCAAAATACTAAATCCTGGTTTCGCGTAGCGCAAAGCACGTGCGATTCGCATGTTGTAATAATCTGATCAGCTGTCGAAAAGTGGGCGGGGCGATATAAAGTTGTTGAGTTCCCGAGGCCACGTAAGATATACCCCTCATTTTTTTCTTTTTTTTTTTATCCTTAATGAGGATGTAGGCACAGACGCAGTTGTTCTATTTCATTACTATAAACTAGAGAGACAACAACAAAGATATCAGCTCACACTTGAACGCGTCAAGTGTAATTTAAGAGCCAGTGCAACCTGTTTTTAGAGCAGCCGGCGCAGTTACGTTCGCGTACGTGAACATTAACGTCGTATTTGGTGTGAGACTTCTTCACACGTTTACCTGTACTTGTCAAAAATAGGTGAGTAAATATTGCTGGCTAATATATATGAATTATATTTTGTGTTTAATTCAAGCAATTAAGTTGTCATAAAGCAATAATCTTTCTATTAATTAATATGTTTAAAAAAAATTAACATATGGACATGGATGTCCTCGCTTTACACAATCCAGGTCATTTTTGCGGTTTATTTATTGAATCAAATTATTGTTTGTATATATGATTTGATTAGTTCATATATGATTATTTTGGGTATAATGTTGTAGCAATGTGTAGCAAATCAAGTGGTGTACAGGGTAGAGCACGTCATACTTGTTGCGTTGTAACATTATAAAATAATGATCGCCAATAATCTTTGTTCCACGAATTTTGTTGACTAAAAAAGTAATATTGATATTTTTATTAAATATATATATTATATATATTATATATATATATATATATATATATATATATATATATATATATATATATATATATATATTAAATATATATATATATTATATATATATATATATATATATATATATATATATATATATATATATATTATATATATATATATATATATATATATATATATATATATATATATATATATATATATATATATAATACATACAGTATGTAATATTAATTATGTATTCAAAAATCACTGAAAAAACTTTAATTGTTTCATATCCTCTATCAATAATGAAAGTTAGTTTCAAAATCGACAGAGAGCTAGAGAGGTTATAATGAGGAAGACTAATGATTTTTGGGACAGCATTTGAGCACATTTTTAGAAAGAGCATAATTAGTAGATTCTATTGACATCAATATTTACCTTTATTACTTAAATTTCAGCGATTAATTAATGATTTAAAAGTGGCAGCCACGCCCCCAAGAAGCCTGTGCCGTTAGTCATTTGTTTGAATTTGCAGCGGAGTCTGATCTTCTTTTGCCTTTATAACAGTATTGCAGTTTTATTCTTTTATCTCTTTAGGAAAGATAAGAATTATGTATATGAATGTGCCAAGGATGTATACTTAATTCAGACTTGCACTCAAAGATAGTATCCTATAAATATATATGTATATATACATATATATATATATATATATATATATATATATATATATATATATATATATATATATATATATATATACATATATATATATAAAATATACATATAGCTGGTTTATTCTTTGTGAAATTAAAATGATATACATAAACCTAACGTACATCATCTCACATATAGCTCTAGGCTCTCACACTGCTCACCCCTCACACCCAAGAGAACATAATATGCTGATGTTTTACGATATACCCCTGATATTATTCCGCTTCAAATTTGACACAGCCCCTTCCTATATTAATATTTTTATAATTCATACAACAAAAAATATACCTATGCCAGGAAATTAATCCCATGTCTCACTGTAATAATAGAATTTTTGCTTATCATTAATTTTCATTTGAACAGGTATGTGTTCAGAACGTTTCGCAGAATCTAATACGTCTATTATATATTATTTTAAAAATATTTTGTATGTAAGATATTAATCTTGATACATGCCATTCAACTAATATAGGATGTTGGCTTTATTATTATTATTATTTAGATATATCAAGGAAAATAAACTATTATGGTTAGATATGATAAATTTGAAAGAAAAGGATAGGAGAAACCAGCAAGGGCCTTACCATATAGTGAAGAGTCGAGTCCCATAGTTTGGTGAAAATTTTGCTAGCATAAATATAGAAACTAACACTTTGGAAATATTTCGGCAATAAACTCCAAGAGAGATGGAGTGTGTTACGCCTTCATCAGTCCTTACAGACTCGGAGAGAAACTATGAATGATCATTCATAGCAAGGTCCTTGCTGGCTTCTCCTATATCCTTTTCTTTCAAATTTACCATTGTTGTTATTGTTATTATTTTTGCAGTATCAAGATGGTGCTTGAGGAATACAAGGATTTGGTTGCTACAGTAACTTCTGTTACAACCATCTTACAATTTTTTTCTGGAGTATTTGTGTGTCTTGACATAAAGAAAAAACCTAATGGCTCTGGCGGAGACTCCGTTATTCCATTTTTGGGAGGTGTAGTAATGTAAGTTTGCAAAGAGTAACTTTTTTTTTTTTTTAATCACAGCTTAAGTTGCTTTTTCTACATTCAACCCCAAAACCTAATATTATCTTTTTATATTATAATCTATAGGTTCTGTAACCTTATTCTGTTGTATATTACTCAAATTTGCAGTTATCTCATAATTATTTTTAGTCTACCTTATTTTAAATTGTTTTTTAAAGAGAAGATTGGTTGAAAATTTTATTGTTTACTTACAGATCTGCATTGAATTTAAAGTATTCTTTCCTTCTTGGAGATACAGCAATGGTAATTGTTAATATATTTGGAGGTGTATTGAACATGGCTTATCTCGTCTTCTTCTATTCTTACTCTCCAAAGAAGGTAAGATGTATTTGATGCTGGGTATGTTTTGTGTACGATAAAAGTGATTTTTGATCTTATTTTTATTATTTTAGTATTTTATTATACATCATAAAGTATATTTTGAAGTTTTTTTATTGGTATGATGCAGTAACATATTTGATTCTATAAATATATATTTCTTAAATATATGGCAGAGATTCACAGATTCAATATTAAAAAAAAAAAAAAAAGTTCTGTATTTTTTTCCAACCATACACAGATTGTAACTAATTAGAGTTGTATTGATGTAGGCTTTCATGGGATTCAATATGGATACTAATGAGATAACTGTGACGGGTGTTTTTGTTCTTCTTCTCAACATTTTGCATCCGACTTTTGGCGCATCTTCATACTCACCTTGTCGGATACAGAATGTTGTGAGGAGAAAAACAACAACACCCGCCATGGTTATCCCATTGGAGTCCAAAACACTAGCAATGTTTTACCTCTATATTAGGCTTGTTCATAAACTTTTTATCTTGCCCCCCCCCCCCCCCCCCCCAATGCATAATGAGGAAGGTGAATTTTTTAAAAGCCACTTTTTATGACATTTGAAAAGAGCATTAAAAATTTTTGAGTTGATATTTTTTCTTAGAACAATTGGAGCATGGGAAGTATTTTTAATTAATTTTTGAAAATCAACCTAAAAAGCCTGTGAAGTCATCAATTTGGCATTTATTTCGGAAAGTATTGACCGTAGAAGGTTCAGTATAACCAGTTTTTTTTTTTAATCCTGAGGACGAGCTGATTTTATTAAACTGGCTCCTGAACCTCCCTCGAACGATTAGTATTTGCCGAGAAAAAAGTGGACTGATGACGTCACAGGCACAGGCTTTCTAGGCCGATTTTCAACAATTAATTAAAAATACTTCGCATGCTCCAATCGTCCTAAGAAAAAATAACGCCTCAAAAATTTTTAAAGCTTTTTCCCAGAATATCATAAACAAAACAAAAAAAATTCAATTCACCGTTCTCATTATGTATTTAAAAAACACAATAGTTACGTGTTTTTTTTTTTTTTTTTTTTTTTCTAGAAAAGGAAACAAAACAGGTTACTAACAAGCTTATTATAAGCTGTTACTTCTTGATAGAGAACATTGTTATAATCTTAACCAATTTTTAAACTGTATGTAAATTGTTTAAAAATTAAAAATAAATAATGCACTGAAAAAAAGATAGTAGAACGATTAGAACACATGTGAAGATGTTTCCCACTCCCCAAAATTTTAATCTTCCTTCCTTCCTTCTCTCTCTCTCTCTCTCTCTCTCTCTCTCTCTCTCTCTCTCTCTCTCTCTAATTAATCTTCACCATATAATTTCCAGTCTGAGATTTGGAACCAAATAGTACAAGGAACAGTATTTTGTGCCTCTTTGCTTGCCTATGCCCAATACTGGGAAGATCCTGAGCTAGTCGAGATGAGATTTGGAGCCATTGTTACTATTCTCATGATGCTGCTCATTGCCTCGCCTCTATTTTCATTGGTAAGCATGTGATTTATATTTGTGTATGAAACAGTTAATTATTTTTAAGTACAACATCCACACAGGAATTGTGATAATAAAAACTAAAATTGTGCTTGCGGGCACAGATTTTGTTTTCCTCTTACAGTAAATTTAAAACAAAACCATATACAGTAATTTTATTTTTTTGTGTTTTTCAAAATTTTATAAATACAATTGATATGATTTCTTTTTATCCAGGGTGAAGTTATTCGTAATAAGAGTACTGCAGGTCTACCTTTCCCTATCATCTTGGCTGGAACAGTAGTGACATTTGAATGGTTGGTCTATGGAATCATAATTCAAAACCCATTCCTTCAGGTAAAAGCTTCAATTATAATTTATTAAAAGTAGCAAATAATAATAAAATAAAAATTTATTTAACACCACAGTTGAATTTTTATTAATATTTAAAGGAAAAAATAGCTTTTTTTTTTTTTTTTTTTTTTTTTTTTTTTTTTTTTTTTTTTTTTTTGCATATGGTGTGTAGAAAACAATAGGGGAAAATGCCTAGATCTTTGATTAATTGATAAATTACACACATATATTTTATTTTCCATGTTAGATAGATATTTTACCTTTTGAAAAATCGCACTAAATTTGCACTGTTTATCTTATGAGAAATACAAGCACTGACTTTGAATGGTGAAATATATTAGTATAATCGTTTGTACATGTACCCCTTTGCAATTTATAAGCGCCTCTCACTTTTAATTTTGGACCGGTTTATAGAATATTTTTTCTCTCATGCAAGGTGTCCCTGTCAATTAACATATCAATTTTCCATTCCCCAATTTGTCAAATCTATATGTGGTATCATCTTTTTTATCAATTCATTTAATCATTAATCATTTAATCATTAATCATTTAATCATTTATTTATGTTACCTAAATTATAGATATAATTATATATAATGTTAAATAAATAAGCAAACCATATAATATGCATGTAAAAAACATACTAAATTTATTTCTTGTTAAGTGAACTCTTAATTATTACAACTAAATCACAGTTCCCAACAGAAATTATTTTTGTTTTACGTGTGTATATACTTAATTTTTCATTGATTTTTATGTTTTAGGTTCAAAATGGTGTAGGCTTTGCACTGTGCGTAATTCAGCTTTCCTTGTTTGCCATTTACCCCAGCAAACCACCAGCAAAAGAAACCAAGAAATCCAAAAAGCTCAACTAATTATATATTTGGAAGGTATGGAATTTGCTTATAAAAATGCTTCTGTAGTCGCTAGGTTTTAAGGTTTGTGCAAAAGTAAACTTTTAGTTTTTATGTTTCATAACTACTACATTTTCCCAGTACAGTAATAGTATTTAAAATACATTCCAGGTGATACAAGAAAAATATTATCATTAATCAAAATATAGATACAAGTGCCAAATTTTCATCCACTGTGTGTCATAAAGAAAAATTATACATCATTTTAATAATGTCATTTTTGTATGGGCTTACAAAATTTATACTTTGTCTTTTTTGTCTTTTTTTTTTGTCTTTTTTTTTTTTTAATATCATTGTGTGAGATAGTAATTTTGACCTAGCATTCAAACAAGCATCATATTATGTTTTTCAGACTTTACAATGTATGCAGCTTTACATTCCATTTTTTTTTTTTTTGTATAATAATTTTAATTTTCTCACAACTGTTATCTGATAGATAATAAATATTAAAGGCGTAGAACATCTTGAACAAAAAAGTTGCGTAATATCCTAACAAACCTGAAAATCAACGTTGATTTGGCCGAAGTCATTGATTTCTAATTTATTTTCTATTCACAAAATGCCGCTGCCGGTCACTGATGTCACAGCTCGCCTAGTCCACGCGCAAGTAAACCGGGCAAGCTGTGACATCAGTGACTGGCAGCGGCATTTTGTGAATAGAAAATAAATTAAAAATCAATGACTCCGGCCAACATTGATTTTCAGGTTTGTTAGGATATTACGCAACTTTTTTGTTCAAGGTGTTCTACGCCTTTAAGGAAAAGATTTGATAATAAAACACATAGATAGATTAGAAAAAATTGAGGAGTGTGAGATAGCAATGAGTAATGTGCTTAGACTGACAGGGACGCCATGGTAGAGAAAATAATTTTTTCTAATCTATCTGTGTTTTTTTATCAAATATTTTTATTGACAGATTTTGATAAATAGCTTAAGAATATTTTATATGCATTTTATTTTTAAACATTTTGAGTTTACTTGCATTCCTTTGATAAGTGTTTTATGTTGTTAGTAAAATCTTTATTGTATTTTGTGACAGTTTTATACCTATATGTTAAAAAGTTTTGAAATTTTAATATAGTCGCAGGGTAAAATAAAAGTGCAGCTAAGTATTCTGATAAAAGATTCTAATAAAATATATATATTTTATTTTATACATGCAGATTTGTATATTAATGTTAATGAAGGTCTACAGACCATGTGTGTATTTTTATTCTGTGGTCATAATTATATAGTGTTGTGTAATATTTTGTTCAAAACAAATGTTATTTACTAAGTATTTAAATTGTTAAATTTTAAAAACAAAATTTTATATTTTAAAAACTGTCTGGAATTCCAATATGTAGTGAATCAGTTTTAAGTAGAGACCATCGTGTGCCAAGGATCAACAGAGAATGTGATGCAAATATGTTAAATATGATTAAATGTTATTTACACTTGTTTTCCATATTATATTATATATACATTGGATATTATATTAGGCATATTCCATATTATATTTGCCATATGGTTTTATAGAGTTGCAATATTATCTAGAAACTAAAACTAAGAAATTTGTGAAGAATTCAAATTTGAACTCCTTTGGATATATAAGCATACATTTAAACATATTACAATATCTCAACTCTCTCTCTCTCCCCCCCCCCCCCCTTAAATTAATCTCGGAAACATTCTGATACCAAATTTGCCTACTTTTGTGATGTGCAGATACAATATCTTTATAATTTGTGATTGGGTTTAATATTTCATGAATTAAATGTATGAGAACATTTAATTACACAGAGTATAGAGGTCTAGTGATATATAAGCTTGGAATAAGAAAGATATTATAAATATGCAGATAGAGGATTTCAGACATATGAAAATCAAAAGCTATTTTTAAATAAAATTTACTATATTCAATGTTTTACATGTATTACAAATTTTATCATGCTACTGTTAATTTTAGTTTTAAATTTATGTTTTTAACATAAAATGTACTATATCGAGGGCTACGTGGCATTTCGGTACTACTGCAATCTCTCGGGTACAATTTTGGCACATATGAAATCTTTGCCATGCCTACCAATGGCACACCTGTGCAGGTTAAGCGAATAATCCAGATGTGCCAAAATTGCACCCTCGGAGATTGCAGTAGTACCAAAATGCCACGTATCCCTCGAATATATATATATCGAGGCCTTCAATCCTATATATGTAGGATTAATTACAGGTTTTAATTGGTTTCAAATTATTAAGCAAAAATGTGTTGTCAATGGCAATTTGTAAGTGCGTCTTTTGTTATTGAAGTTTGAAACAAAAACTATGTTGTATCTCGTCATAATAATATGTCTTCCAATATATAGTTGATGCCTTACAACTAAATATATGCTTCATTTTTAGGAAATTTAATTTCATGCGGTTAGAAAATTTCCTAGCTATAAAAAATATATTGTAAAATTCATATGATATACAAACTTTTATTAAACCTATTTGTGTATAGCACATACCTCTATATCTTATATAACCTGGATTATGTAAGTATGTAAGAAATTGTGTATGTATTTTCAGTGTTTTGACAATAATAATTAATTGTGCTATTATAAAAATATGTTCATCATGACAATATTTCCTTGCTTAAGATATTTATATTTTGGGATTCTCCTTGTCGGAAACTATAATTTTATATAAATAATCCTTATTGCTGCGTGAGCCGCAAAAAAATAATACATAATCTATGTATCAGCTATTTGGATTTTATATAGGATAGAGCTGTTAATTTAAACCAGTTAGAGCAGCCACCCAAGCCAAAACTTTTTTTTTTTTTTTTTTTTTTTTTTGTACAGTTAATCAGGGTTTTGAGTTTTAGCTTGAAAACGAGCCAGCTCAGGTTGAGCCCATGAATTTCGTATGAAAAAACAAGCCTTAGAAAGTAATATGAGCAAAAAATCATTTTGGAAAATGCATAGGAAAAAAAATGCACTTTTTTTTTATTACAATGTTTGTAATTCTTTATCATGTAAAAGCAATTGTTTTTAATAGTTTATTTTTATATGACTTATGTCATAATTATTATTTGTAATATGAAAGACAAGCTTTAGGTTCAAGAGCTCGTTTTCAGATTTCAGCTCAGGTATCAAACTTGCCAAGAGTTAGCTCATTTTTTAAAATTTATAAGCTTCAAATCAAGCTATACGTGCACCCGGGTTTCAATGTATACATACACCACACACACACGTACGTAAATATATGTTGTTAAAACCCCGATTTAAGTCGAACTGGTCTAAAAAAATTTCAGGGTGGCCATAGTCTAAAAAAATATATATGATAAAAATAAAAAATAAAATTAGATTCTATATATAGAATCATTGGAATAGCATTTAGAACATATTGTAAAATTTTAAATTATCCTATATATATATATATATATATATATATATATATATATATATATATATGTGTTTAATTATAGGCTATATTATAATTACCCTAGTGGAAATGGAGTATACTTTTTATACTTTTTTTATGCTCATTTTATACTTTTAGTATACTCAAGGGTGAGTATACTATTATAAAAAAAGTATACTATTAGTATACTTTGATCATACTTTTTATGATCTTATTGGTCATTTTAGTATACACTTGTATACAATTTTTATACTAGTATACTCACAAAAAGTATAAAATTTAAACTCATTTTATACTCAAAGTATACTTTGAGTATACTTTTTTGATACTGTAGATTTATGCGCTGGCAATTAAAGTATATATTTTTTATACTTATTATATACTCTATTTATACTTATTGTATACTCATTTTATAATTCCTTAATACTTTGAATCCATACTATAAATATAGGTATATTATACTCTATTTATACTTATTGTATACTCATTAATTCATAATACTTTTAATCAATATATACTACAAATATCACTAAATATATAATATAAATCTCTACAATTAATTTACATACGAATTATTTAAAAACAAAATATTAACATTATTAAAAATTTATTGTACGGGAATCAAATATAAAATTCAAATTTCAATGTATTTTTTTATCTCGATCTGACACCCGCTCGTTCGACATACACACATATTAACAATACAAATTTGGGTCATGCCAATTAATTGATTATTTTACCAATTAAAATATACCATGCAAACGTGCAAACATAAAGTGTACTCGCCAGAAAGTGCAACAAACTTTCGTCTTGAAGAAATCAAAGAAATCAGTGTCGTCGCAAATCCAGTTCCATGTGTGCAATGAACACCGATGCTCCAGATGCCATGGCGATTTTTCATGAAAAAATAGACAAGTTCTATTAGACTTAATACATTAAATTAATGCTGGAACACTACTTTAATTATTGTTTACCTGGAAGGCTCCTTATTGAGAATATTCAAGCTTCTTTAGACACTTTTTATAAGACATATTTTACGTAAAACTTTTAACACAAGAGCAATATGGCGACTAATGACGCTCATGAAGCGTCATATCTTAATGCGCGCTTAAAAAAATTACAGTTTACAATTAACGGTCATTTTTAAAATAAATTTATAAAATAAATATTCTGTATTGAATTTTTAGAATATTTCAGTTATGTCAATATGATACATATTTACATAATTAATGAATTTTTAAGGAATTATTTTATATCGCGGAAGAAAAAAAAGTTCAGCTTGGAGTATACTTTTAGTATAAAATATTTATAATCGTGATTATAAAAAAAGTATAAAATAAATATAATTAATTTATAATTTCCTGAATATTAAAAAAGCATAAAATGAGTATAAAAATAGCATTGAAAAAGTATACAATGAGTATAATAAATTTATAATTTTTGAATACAAAATTAGTATAAAATGAGCATAAAATTAAGTCAAAATAAATATAAAAATTGTATACTTAAAAGATTATACTAACATGGGAGTATACTTTTCATAAAAGTATACTCTCTTTTTTACAAGGGTATTGAATTATATACTTAAAAATGTATGAAATACAAATAAATGAAATATGTTATTGACAATAAATTATTTAATTTTTATGTGTGCAGCAGAGTTGAGAGCTTGCATAATTTGTAAGACATTTGGTAAATTTTATAGTAATAATGTGCTAGAGTTTCAAATGTATATGGCTTGTTAATTGGTTAAAATAAAAATAAACAGTGTCTGAGTAAAGAATATAAACAGTAAACACGCATTTTAAATAATTTATCCTTTAAATCAAGCAAATCACTGATGACATTATATACTTATAATCAATTATTTACAAAAAATCATATAAAAATAACAGAATCAATAAAATATAAAAATATATTTTACTATAATAGCCAAACAAAAATATTTAAAGAAATAACCCCAAAATAATAAAAATATATGGACCAGAAGCGGGGTATATACTAGGGTAAAAGCATGGTAAAAGTTTAAAAAAAAATTATTAAAAATAATTAAATAAAAATTAAAAAACAACTTTTAAATGCTTTTTGCTTGCGCGGTACAAAAAACAAAAACATTTCAAGTTGCGCGCTAAATTTAAACAGCCAGCAGCCAGCTGATGGTGTTTATATTTTGGAAAATTGTTGTGTTTTTGTTCATTAAAATACAGATTATTATATTAACTTTTTAGGTCATAGATAGCACAATGAGTAGTGCTAGAATAGACATCCAATGGTCTCCTATCCACCCAGATAAATTTATTACTTGGGGAACAGAAATCTACTTGTATGATGTTACGGTTGCGCGTGAGATGCCGAAACCTTCCTGTGAGTTGAAAAAGAGGATAGTTTATGCATGTACTTACACTATTGGCATATTTTTATACATATCTTTTAAAATATTTATGGTAAGAAATCTAATGCTGTTTGTATTCACTTTCCAGCATTTCGTATTTCAGCAGGCGTCAGTGCTAATTTGTCATCTACGATAACAAATCTTCATTACATAAAATGTGTTGCCATCCATCCTCATCATGGAAATGAAACTCTCCTTGCTGTAGGGCAAGCTAATGGAAAAGTTGCTCTAACTTCATTTGGTCCAATCGAATTTGAAAATAAGAATCTTGCTGGAAAAGAACTGCGTGAGTTTTTATTATGTACATAAAGTTTCTATACAAAAAGGTTTGATAATACAATTATTATAATTCATCATAATTTTCAGTTCCAAAACATGCACGCCCGTGTAATGCTGTGGCATGGAGTCCTTTAGAGAGAGGATTATTGGTCGCAGGTCTTGACAAGCACAGAGGAGATCACTCAGTTTTACTGTGGGATGCAGCCAAGTCTCCTCAGAAACCTCTGATGGAAATGGGACTCTCCGAGACTGTCAATTCTTTGGCATGGCTTCAGCAACGTACAATTGCTCTTGGCATGAACAATAAGCATATCAAGCTTATTGACTTGAGAGGTAATTTCATATATGTGCATATTTATTTAGAGTAAGCCAAAATTATAAAGATAAAATGATCTTAGAAATCTTAAATAATAGTTAAAGGCGTAGGACACGTTAAACAACAAAAACTTTACCTAAAATACCCGAACTGAAAATCAACGTTGATTTGGCCAGAGTCATTAATTTCTATTTTTTTTTTCATCAAAAAAATGGTGCGTGGGGACTCTGACGTCACAGCTCGCTTGTTTTACGCACAAGGACCAGGCAAGCTGTGACGTCATTGTCCGCACGCACCATTTTGTGAATTGAAAATAAATTATAAATCAATGACTCCAGCCAAATCAACGTTGATATTTAGGTACTGTATCTTATGATATTAGACATTTTTTTAAAGGTGTTCTATGCCTTTAAACGTTTTTTAAGCTATCTTTATGAGAGAATGGTACATATTTATCATACAATTGTACTGTACTTATAAGAAATTGTACAAGATGGATTACGTAATATATGTATTCCTTGTCCTCAGATGGTGCTACTGCTAAGGGAGTAAACAGTACAACTACAAAAGCAGTGTATGGTATTGTAGTAGATCCTTACAATGACCAACACCTAGCTTCCTTTACTGAGAATCAAGTAGCAGTCTGGGATACTCGATATTTTGAGAAACCAATGGCAACTCTTAGCCAGAACAAACAGGTGGCTAAACTGTTATGGTGCCCTACTAGGTAAAACCAGAATTCTCCATGTTTTTTTAAAGAGTTTTTTACATTAATGTACCAATAATAAATATAATTAGAACTTCAACTGTAAAAATTACCAAATCATGATTGTTAATGTTTTTGCAGACACAATCTGTTGGGCTCTCTGTGTCGTGATAGTTCTGCACTTTGTCTTTATGACATTCAACATGCAACTGTTGGAGATGAAGAAGAAACAGCAGCTATTGAACGTTCAGTCACTCCAGGTCAATCTGATTTAGCACTTGCTTCTTTCAGTTGGCACTCAATGCATGAAAATAGACTCTTGGCAGTTGCACAATCAGGTAAAATTTAAATAAAATTAATTCATTTTCTACTATATATTAAATTATTTTCAACATGTTTTTAAAATACTCTACATATTTTCAATGTGTATTAAGGTCGCATACATGACTACGTAGTGTCTGAAAGGGTGACCCTCAACTTCTCTCCTGCTCTCAAATTGGTGCGCTCAGTAGGCCGTAGAACTTTGCGCTTACTGGATGAAGCACACGATGTTTATGCTCGTCTCAATGACATCTCTTTGCATATGAAACAAAGAGCTCTATCAGATTATGGACTGAAAGTAAGATCAAGTATTAAATTATAAAACATTGCATTGTCAGGGGCTGTCTGCTGTAATTCATAGTCAAATTATGTATCCATTACAATGAGTCTTTTAAGGAATTAAAAGCATTAGTTGAATGAGGCGGGGTGCAAGCTTGCCATTTGTATTTTTATTAATTTTTTACATGCATATAAGGAATAAATCAATTATGTGTTAATTAATAATTTAAAAAAAAAATGGGAGTAGGAAATTTGGGAAATGGGAGTTAGTAATGTAATGAGCTTAGTCTGTCATGAACGCCATAGTATAGAGAAAATAAAATAACTAACTCAGGCCGAAAAAAAAAATAATAAAGGAAGAAAGAAAAAAAAAAAAAAATGTACTAGCTTGTATAAGTGGCTAGTACACACTCTTATAAAAATTCTTGGTCTGGGTTAAAAATATTTCTCTGTACCACAGTATCCCTGTTAGTCTAAGCTCATTACAATCTTCCATTTCTCAATTTTTCCCAATATCTCTCTCCCCTTTATGTTAATTATTTTTTAAAGGTCTTGGTGCTTTGATATCTAATTAATTTTGATTAACAAATAGGCAGATTTACAAGAAAATGGAGTACTGGCCAAAGATCCATCATTAAAAAGATTGTGGAATTGGCTTGGTAATCATCGAGTTTCAAGCTCGGAAGAAGGATCAACTCCTGTGGAAAACAAACACCCTGGTGTCAGGTAAGATCATAATATGATCTTGCAGTTACAGTGTGCTAAATATCTGTTAATTGTAATATTTTGTGTACAGATCTGTACTTAAACTGGATTCTGGTCAGACAAATGGAGCGTGTGCTCGTTCAGAATTAATTTACCTACCTTGGGCTGATTTAAACACTGCAAATGCTCGTATTTATAGGTAAAGTAATTTTGAAAGGAATCATACTGTATTTTACTGTACTTGAATATTTTGACTTACAAGCTTTTTTTCTTTTTTTTTTTCTAAATAAAATAGGAGTGTAGAGCGAAGTGAGGCACTTGAACTGTGTGGATGGCCTGCACAAGGTAATAAGGAAGAACTCTCACAGTTTGTAAATCAGTTAGAGGGAGAAGGAGCTGCCACTCGAGCTGCAGCAATTGCTGTATTCCACTTACGTATACGTCTTGCAATTGAAGTTTTGAATCGTGGTACAGCGAGGGGTGTTGGAGGCAGTTTACAGATTGTTGCTATGGCACTTTCAGGTGAGATGAGATATTGTAGGAATATTTTAAGTGTAAAAATGTTATCAGATTAAGCAAATTTACCTTTAATAATATTAAGTACCATTTATCTAGCACATAATAATAAACATCAATATGTAAATTGATTCCAGGATTTTCTGATGACAAGAACAGTATATGGCGAGAGCTTTGTCAACCCACACGAACTCATCTCACTGATCCATATCTACGTGCCATGTTTGCATTTCTAACTGCAGATAAAGACAGTTATGATGGAGTATTGGTACGAGATATATTTATATACATACATTTTGTAATTAAAGTGGAATTTGTTTAATTAACTATATTATTATGTTTTATATTAAAGAGTGAAGCAGGCATGGCAGTAGAAGATCGAGTAGCATTTGCATGTACTTTTCTCTCAGACTCACGTCTATCAGATTATATTGAACGTCTTACAACTCGTCTTACTGAAGAAGGAGATCTTGCTGGAATTTTATTGACTGGTCAGTTTTGCTTTAAATTGTAAATCATTACATAGTATATTATTATTGGTATTGTTACTATTTACTTGCTAACCGATTTGTGTAGTTAAACATATAGATAGATTAGGAAAATTTAGGAAATGAAAATAGTGTGGCAGACTGACAGGAATGCCATGGTAGAGAAAATAATTTCTAACCCATGCCAAAAAAGATAAATGCATAGAGCATTATCAATTATCCCATAGTCAAATTTTCATTAACATATACAAATTTCATAGTCTTAGACATTAAGTTCTATTCTTTAGCTATTGATTGATGAAGTTTATTTCTTTCCTTATTTATTCTGTAGCTATTGAATATTATTTAAAAAAAAATTTGACAGTGATAATTGATAATAAAAAGATTTGATAGTAAAATGCATAGATTAAGATAAATTGGAGAATGTTGAAATGACAGTGTGCTATGTGCAATGTTCATGTCGTGTAAACCAATTTGCACGCCAAAATTTTCCTTTTTTTTTTTTTATGAAACTCTCTACAGAGCAATATGAGCCACTTACATATAAATTTCCTGTCAGCCTAGGTTAGAAAATTTTATCTAAGCTTGTTACTATCTCCTGTTCCCCAATTTTTCCTAATCTATCTATGTATTCTTTAGGTATTGTTATTATAAGATAATTGTTATGCATAATATATGTTTTCAATTTAAGGAAAAAACCATCGCGGTTAGGATCAATGATAAAGAAAAGGATAGAAAACCCAGCAAGGGCCTTACCACAGTAGAAGTTCTATGGAGAGGTCGAGGTCTTGCATGGCACAGTATAATGTTATAAAAGTTTCTTTATAACTTTATGCAAGACCTCGACCTCTCCATAGAACTTCTACTGTGGTAAGGCCCTTGCTGGTTTTTCTATCCTTTTCTTTATAATATATGTTTTTGTTATCAAGAATCATTAATAGCACTACACTAATTTATTTGTTTACAGGCAGCAGCAAACAAGGCTTGGATGTATTACAGAGGTTTCTTGACCACTCTGGTGATATTCAAAGTGTTTGTATGCTATCCATGCGAGCTTTTCCACCAGAACTAGTCCAAGAACAACAAGTACAAGACTGGCTAGAAGCGTAAGTAGCAATAAATTATTTAGTTTTTAATACAACAGCTAATGCACATTGCAATTATTATTAATACAACTAATATTGTAATTGTCTACTTTGCAGATATCGCAGTTTACTGGATGCGTGGAAATTGTGGACTCAACGAGCGATGTTTGATGTTGAGTATGGTCAATATCAAACTGGAGGCAAGCAGCCCAAACAACAAGTATTTGTTTCATGCAACTTCTGTGGGAAAAGTATATCTGTATACATGCAAGGGATGTGCAGAAGTCGAGGGGCTTTTGCAAGACTCGGCTCTACAAATAATAAACTCAAGGTATGTTATTATTGCAATTCCAACTTTCTTAATATCAGTATTTTAGATTTAATGAAAAGCTAATCAAATTAAGTTAGTAGGGTACCAGTTGAGTGACTTTTTATCCTTCTTCCCCTGTCCCCTGTTCAATTTAGCTGGAAAAATAAATTAATGCCCTTTGAAATTATGTAGTATATTTTTAAAATGTTTGTTTTGATTTGAACGGCATGTTGATTTTATATTTCTTTGTAATTTTGAGTGTGAAGTATTGCCAGTAACCAATATCCCTAAAAAATCAATCAATCAATCAATAAAGAGAGAGAGAGAGAGAGAGAAGAGAAGAAGGCATCATTTTTAGATAATGAAAAGATGAAAGATGTGATAGAAACACTCATAGATTTGGAAAAAAATTGTGGAGAATGGTAGATAGTAATGAGCTTGGACTGACAGGGTTGTTGATTTTTCTTTAATATATTATAAGATAAAATTTTAATTAGTTTATTTTTCTCGATGTAGATGTCATCATGTCCAAATTGTCGAAAACCTCTTCCCCGATGTGCTATATGTCTAGTTCATATGGGAACTCCATCTGGTTATCGTTCAAGCAACAGAGCTGGTTCTGATGACAAGCTTGCAGAATTTTCATCTTGGTTTACTTGGTGTCAGACATGTCGGCATGGAGGTCATGTAAACCACATGAGTCAGTGGTTCAAAGAACATCAAGAGTGTCCTGTTACTGCTTGTACTTGTCGATGCATGACCTTGGATGCTGTTGCATCACAAAGGTGAATTCACTGTAATTAAGTCTGCAAATAATATTCAATAAAAATAATAACTGAGGTAATTCATTCATTAAAAGAGTGGAATAGAAGAAATAGACAAAGTATCATCACATCAGTTTCTTTTCAAGATAGTTTACGCGGGAAAACAAAGAAAGAAAAATAATAATATCCGTTAAATTCTACTTGGGTCTTTTCTGGTTTTCTTATTATTATTATTTCTAAAATTTTAAATGCAAAATTGTAAATATAAATATTTCTCACATAAGCTAAAACTTTGCTTTGTTCAACACATTTGAACTTGCAATTTGTTATGTTTTAATTTGTTTTTGTTTGTTTATGTTATTAAAGTTATGTGTAGTACCTACGATACAATAACAATTATGTTAAAGAGTGTGTATGTGTGTTTTTTTATGTTACTGTGTATTTGGCTAAAAAAAAAGTGAAAAAGAATTGTAAAATATATTAAGCGAAATATGTAGAAAAAAAATTTCATTAAATATTTCAAATCATCTATTAAATTTTGTTTGTCTTTAATAAGTATTAGTTAAAAATTATTTTTTTATTTAAACTTTTTTTTTCTAGTTAGGTCAATTATTCTAAAATATTAGAAGAAGAAAAAAAAGTGCATAATATTAATTAAAATAATAAATAATAATAAATAAAAAAAGTTTTACAGTCATGATTCTATACTATTACTGCAAAACTTTGCTTTAGCTTTAATAAAAATTAAACTAAATTAAAAACAATAATATGTATTATTAGAACAAAGAAAAAAGTCCAACGTATAAAGAAGAAAAAAAGTTGATTAAAACACATTGAAAATCTGACATTGATAGAAATATAATACTAGGACTTGGGATCTACTGTAAACTCTAGGCCACAAAGTAGAGCAAAGAATGGAATATTTTCTAGTGTCATAATTGTACTGTACACAGGATAGTGAAAATATATGTTAATATTCAAATTCTGTGTGTGCGTGTGTGTGTGTGTGTTTAATAAGAATAACATTAGAACTGTACTGCAATATTTTGAATGCTAAAATATACATATTATCACAATCGTGTGTATGTTATCAACACTCACAGTATATTATACAGTAGGTTATCTCCTATACTGAGAATGTCAGATCAATTGCGACTGGGTGAAGCCTGCAGAACTAGACGTGTAGTGTAATGTTACTTCAAATGACGGCTTCTAGTTTTGCAGCCTTCACCCAGTCGCAATTATGGCGCGCATTTGATCTGACATTCTCAGTATAGGAGATAATCTACTGTATAGCTACTGTGATCAACACTTTACCTGGATTGCTAAATAGAAAGTTGAGTTGCAGTCACCAGTGTCTATCTATGTCTTTTTTAAAAACATAACAACTAATTGATTGATATTAAATCCATATAACAATATTTGTTATTATAAATTAAATAACCAAATTTATTCAAAGTTTTGAAAGGGCAAGATTCAGGCCTCATTGGATGCTATATACTAAACATTATATCGATATAAAATTAATAAAATGCGTTATTTCAAAATTGATTCGATTGAAACACAACAACTGCAACTTGACTTATTGTTAATACAGGTACATAGTGTTTGCTACATATTCATATATGGCATTAAAAAATAATACTCCATTGTTTCTCTATTTCGCGGGAGTTAATTGTAAGTCATATATTATTTCCATTAATTAAGTTTTTCGCGTAATATAATTTTCATTAATAATGTGCTTTAATTATTAAATCTTCTTTGTATAATATATTGAATTGATTAACAATATAAATAATATTATACTACAAAGTATTTTGAAATATTTTATGCTTAACAGTTCAGGTATCTACAACCTATACTTACAGTAAATACATATTCAGTTACTTTTGATTCAGAGCATGTACTTCAATAAAATCATATTAATTTTTTAAATATTATTTCCGTTTATTTAAAAAAATTTAACATTATAATTGTAAACAAGAAACCAAGATATTTGAGATACAGTTTTTAATAACTACATTTATAATCATTTTTGCACTCTCACTTAAAATTATATTTTTATTTTATAAATGTCTTCATTGCACACTATAAAGTTTCCAACTAAAGCGTTTTTATTTTAAATATTTTTTGCACTTGTTCACATTTTTTTTAATAGTTTTAAAAATCATGTATAATGATAGAGAGAGCTTTAAAAATGCTTTATTGCCATATAATTTTTTTTTTACAAGATTTATTACTTTTTAAAAACTTAAATTAAACGACAAACATTTTATTTGATAACTGTGTCTTAAGTGTATTTTGCTTTGAATACTCTGGTTAAGGAAATTTGTGGGTTAAAAGAGCAAGACGGAGTTGAAATTAAAAATTTAGTGCATATTTATGTAATAAATTTTGTAACAATTAAGTCACTTAGCGGTAATTTAGCTATAACATCTCTAGAAAAATGCACGCAATATTTTAATTTTTATTGAACATTTTGTGGAACTGAAAAATGCTGTCAAGATTTATCACACTCCAAAATGCGTTATTTTTATTTTTTTTTTCTCTTGCATGTTTTCATGAGCCTGATATAATATAAATTAAAACGGGAGATTTCACTGCGCTATTCAAGTTTTAATTTAAATGAATTTATCATTCATTTGTATACATAATTTGATATATATCTTTTTAAAGTTTAAGATGAGTGTAATTACGATAGATAATTCCTTCATTTTCCAGTAAACCTCTCACTTTTTTTGTAAATTTAGACTATACTTTTTACAGTTATATTATCCATTGCATATAACACAACCTTTTATAAAGTTGTTTTATACGTTTTAATAATTTTGATACAATCATCAACTACACACTTACTCTTGCCACTCAAATACTTTCATCGTATTACATTTTTTTGAAATGTTTTTAGATCCAATTTATTCTTGATATACAATATATGTGTTTTTTATTTCGATATGATCGCTAATTTCAAAATTTTAATTTTAAGAGTTATTAAATAACCATTAATTTGTATTAAATACACGCTTTATTGAAATTGGAAATTCTAGATTTATTTTAAGTTTTAAATTTAATTATCAATTTCCATTAAAGAGGAAAAAATATGGGTTGTAAAATTAATTATAAACCGACGTACTTATCATAAAATAAATTGTAGTGGGAAGGGGGTGTTCCAAAGTAAGAGATAATGGGGAATGAATTTTAAATTTCAGAAAGAAATCCAGTAAGTATAATAAATAAATGCACTTTGCAGAAAAATGTGCTACATTTAATTAGTATGACTCGAGCGCTCTGATAAAAAATACAGTATGTACAGTAAATAAAAATATAAATATTAGGCTAAGGCTAACAGTAAATCCCTATGCAGGAATATATAAATAATATTTCAACGAGTGTTTAATTAAATAATAGGGTGTGCAAGTTTAAAATAATCACCATACATATAACCTGCAATAAGAAGTAATTAAAAATATAAACATCTTTTCTTAGGGCCAATTTATTTCGTTCAAGTTTTTTGTAATATATATATTTTTTTTTCTGCACACCTAATTATCGTGTTTTTTTCTTTCTCTTTATATCCACAACGCGCCAACGAGTGGGGGAGGTGGAGTGTTATTTAGAATTTACCTCTGCGGCAGATTATTTTTTTTTTTATATATAACAACAGCTGTTTGCAAAATACGTACGTACATTTATGTTATATAATATGAAATCTATATACTCTTATACAATTAAACATGCAAAATGCAATAGGAGCAAAATTGCAATTTTAGAATTTCCACAAAATTTTATACAGAATATTTTTACTTCTTTTTATTATCATTTAATGTTAATTTATAGAACAATTTGTTATTTTTTTTATTTATTTATAATTTTTATGAATATGATATTTTTATTTTTTTTTTCGTCTACCTTTTATCTATATTTTTTTAATTCGATCTCTATTAATTTAACGAGAAAAAAATATTTCATTGCATTGCTTTTAATACAAAAACTTTTTATTTATAACGATTTTTTTATGTGTTGCATTTTTGTACAACTGCATTTTTTTTTAAACTTTATAAGTCACTTTTTTATAGCTGCTTTTATTATTTTTCAAATTCGACACTAAATTTATTTATTTTTTTAAATAATATATTAATTCTTCTATAGAATTATAAACAATCTGAAAGAATCACTTTTATGTCAGTTTATTTTCGTCACTATGACGGGGGCTACCGACTGTTGACTTGGATGGGATCTTCATCTTCCTCTTCCTCCGAGTCTGCTTCTAGTAACGGACTGCTACCCTCTCTTCCTGGTGTGAGGAGAGACGGGGGTGCGAGGTGTGTGCTCGGTGTGGAGGGAGCGGAGCGGGAAGATCCCGCGGACATCCAGCCTCCTCCAGGTGGTAATGTACCACGTGGTGAGGCTAAAGATAACCAACTGGCACGTCGTGGGCGGCGCGGAGGAGGTACACCTTGACTTAGAGGAGTGTAACCACCCTGAAACATTATTAACAAGTACATCAATATTAAAACTATTAAGAGTATTTATACATGTAAGTCAAATTTCAGAATTATTTTTGTATGGCTTAGATGGTATTTTGTTGGTTTACAAAAAGTGGCATAATACAATAGCGAACTTCTAGTGACCTTTCAATAGCTTTCTACCCCCCCCCCCCTTGATATGACTTAAGTATTATGGTAATTGGAAAATAGCTTTTTAATTTATTACTATTTTTCAAGCAGCAATTTTTTCATGCTATTTGGATAACTTCAAAAAAAATACAGATTTGGTAAAATAATTGTTGTAAATAGTAGCAAATAATTAATTATATAATTATTAAATTCTCGGTTACTATTTATTGTAAAATACGTAAATAAAAGAGGTAATCTTGTTTTATAAATAAAAGACGCCATTTTTTATTCGCCCCTGCAATTCTTAGTTGCTATGCAACCCGCATAACATATCTGTTGAAAAAATTGCCTATATACAAGGCTGTTTAGTTTAGCCCTTTTTTCCCTGCAATAAAAGCCTTTTTGAATTGAATTTGAAGCTTTTTTTTTTCTGTTGCTGCGTAAAAAGCGTGATTAACTAACTTCTTAGATTTAATGTACTGTACGTTATAATTTTGTTTAAAATTTAACTATATATAATTAAACACTGCGTTGAGAGAATAAAATGCTAATATTTACATTTACATACAGTATGATGCCTGAAAACTCACTTTTGCGTGTGGAGTCCATGCACGGGGTCTAACTGGCTTAGGCTGCTCTGGATTTTCTATAACATGTACAGGACTGCTGGGTAAGGCGGCTGCAGCAGCACCGAGGGGGGTTTGAGCCGGCGTCAATGGTGTATTTGCCGCAGGTAAGGCTTGTATTTTATGTAATAGTTCACGTAGTTCTGCTCCTCCTTCCTCATCCTCACCACACAACGTACGGGGTTCAAGAGGTAAGAAGAGACGTTGAGTGGGGGTCGTGGCTCTGGGCGGAGAACCAGGTGTACCCAGGCCGAGACTGCTCACCTGTACATTAATAGATGTCTTTCAGTCACTTTGCTTTATTAGATTTTTTTTAATGATTATAATGCCTATAGGACAGCGGTCAATTCTTATAGCACTTCTTATCCCACTTCTGCGATGGCGTTCATAAAGTTAGCACGTCCAAACTTTATCGCTGAGCTAACTAAAAATATCGCTAAGAATGGACTGCTGTTCTAGGTTTATAATCATTTATAGAAGGTAAAAAAGCATATAAACTACAATAAAAAAATAAATATAATATAAATAATATATATTAATAATATATAATATAAATAATAAATACATAAATATAAATATAATTTTCATAAAACAAAAATAAGCTTTTAAAACTAAAAACCAAGTAGCTATTAAGTTTGTCTACTGTAAATATAGAATTGAAAATCAATTTGAAAATCTTATAAGAGTATAATATATAAATATATGCACATGTATATATGTATATATATATATATATATATAATTATATATATATATATATATATATATATATATATATATATATATACAGACTAGACACATATAAGGTTTGTTTTTATACCTCTGATCCAGAAAGACCTCCAAAATCGGTATGACTGCAACAGCTTGGCAACAAGATAGAGGATGGTGGGGGTGAGGGTGCTGCACTAGGAGGTAAGGCCCCCGGGTAAGGAGGAGGCACATCACCCGTGCACATGAAACTTGAGCTCAGACTATCCACCGTACTCGCAGCGGACAAAGAACCTGTCACAAAAATAAGAAATTAATTTTAACATACAATACATTATATATCCTTTATATTTATACAATTTGAGGGATACTGAATATTCAAATTTGGCCTGCATGATATTTTCATATAAAATCAAAGATATAAATAATATAATATTTATATGATGATGATATTCATATGTGTTTCATTTTTACGTTATATTCTTATTTATTATTTTTTATTATTTATTTTTTTAAGTTTTATTTGACAAGACCAATGCTTGTTGTAACTTTAATTGTTACTATGAACTGCCTGGGTCATTAAAGATTCTTATTCTTATCAATAATGACGCAATTGTTTATTTTTAAAGCATATATTAAAATAATATATTATATTGTTTAAATATATGCTTTTTTTCCAATATTGATAGCTTCTTCCATTTTAATATTTTTAGTTATTTTATTCCAACAAACTAAGCATGGTAGTTGTGGTTAAAATTTTAAAACATTATATATATTACACTTTCTATAGTTAATGTAAATTAAAAGCACTTACGTCACAATAATTGCAGGGTGTGTATTATACTTATATGAGATAACAATGTGTAATGATTATTTATGATCAAATAATATATTTACCGACGGGACGCACGATATAGTTGCGGAAGTACTGGACCATTAAGCAGCTGCCAGGTACACCCTTACCATTATGATCACCACCAAAACTTATCACTAGAGGGTATAGGTCTGGTTTTGATGTCACCTGTACAGAAAATACAAATTATGTAATTTATGCTACATTAAAGTCCTTATAGCATAAATATTGATAAATTGTAACAACATAAATAAGTATGCTATGTAAAATATAATATGTGTGCAATGTTACACATAGCTATTTATTATCAATGTTGTACAAAATTATGATGTTATGCATAAATTTTGCGGAAAATTAGCTTGCATAATTATTGTGCATTTATTTTTGTCAGTGTGTGTTTATTTTTATTATTTTTTTATAGTAAAATTGGTTTCAAATGTTCATTAAAGACTGATTATAGGATTCTTCTAAATAATAATGTTCGTTAAACCCTGTTTTTCGTGCTCCATTGCAAACCACAAAAAAATGACGATCACCTAATGCTTTTTAAATTGAATTGCACATTTTTTGGGGCAAGGGAACAGGGTTTACGAACATCATTATTATTCTTTGAAAAAGAAGCTTCAATATCAATTTAAATATTAAAAATTACAACATTACTAAAAATAATATATTTCTTTTAAATTATTTAAATTAAAATGTAGATACAAAATAATAATAATAATAAAATGACGTATACCTCATTGTATGGAGGTGGGGAATGATGAAAGGATCCGCAACGACTGTAGTTTGGTGGTGCATAACAGCTTGTACCCGAGTCGGGTTCTGAACTAATTTCTTCGCCTGAAGAACGTGCGTTTGAATCTCTACACCAGATGCAGCAACACATGCGCAGTAACCATATTCTTCTCCGTAGTAAGCCGCAAGTACAGGCACACGAGGCCAGGACCATAAGCACCAACACCCTGAAAAAATACAACACATATATCATCGTTTGACAGTCATGAAATTGAAAATCAATGCTGCAGAATCTTTTATCTATTCTTTATCTCCACTTTTAAACAAAAACTATATCCATGACACTTGACTAAATTAAAATTAATATTTGAATCTTAAATGCCTTTCTTTAAAATATTGAACTTCTTAGAGCGTTTAAAAAGATAATAAAAAAGAAACTCTTAATATATGTAGTATACTTGTTTTTGTTTTATACTTTAAAAAGTGCTTGACTTTTGCCTTGGGTTGAAAAACAATTATAATAGTCTACAAGAAAAAATAAAGCCTTCTTTAAAAAAGTATATAGCTATAAAAAAACTAAGAAGAATAGCTGTTAACAAAATTTTTTCCTCTTCGTATTTCTAATTTAAAATTCAAGGGATTTTTCCTTGGAAATTATGCTATTTTTTTATAATAATTTATTCGTTTTTAAAACCAAACTAAATCATAAACTGTAGGATTAATAAGTTATTGATAATTAAAGGCGTAGAACACCTTGAACAAAAAACTTTTCTAGTATCCTAACATACCTAAATATCAACGTTTATTTGGCCGGAGTCATCGATTTCTAATTTATTTTCCATTTATGAAATGACAGATACGAGTTTATGACGTCAAAGCTCGCCTGGTCCACGCACGCGGAAACAAACGAGCTGTTACGTCATAAACCCGCATCTGTCATTTTGTAAATGGAAAATTAATTATAGAAATCAATGACTTCAGCCAAATTAACTTTGCATGATATTTAGGTATGTTAGGATATTAGACAAGTTTTTTGTTCAAGGTGTTCTACGCCTTTAAATAAAAAAAAATATATATGATAGGTATGCAGGATGAATTATACTTACCAGAAATACCAATTTTTCCAGAAGACCGTACTATAGTAGCCTTGCGCCGCTGGAACTTGAGGTCTGTACATTGGTGGGGAGTAGACGTAACAACAACCGCCCGTGCAACACTCTTTGGGCGGCGAGCAACTGTATAATCACATTTCAATTAGTATCGCATCATTGGACCGTACATATGACATCATTCCAAATGTCAAAAACACACATTTATTAAAGAGTCAAACTGTAATATTAAATTTATAAATTGTATACCTATATATAATAACAAGTACGTTCGAGCGTTAAAATTTAAAATTTCAACGTTGATGTTGAATGATCATATAATATGATATTGAACTTTTTAAATCAAGATAAAATATACATTTAAAAATTATGTATCATATATTGCTTAAAATTTATTTAAAGTGCTGCATTGTAATGAAATGATCACGAAAGAAAAGTAAAACTTTTAATTTTAAAAGTATCAAAACACATAATAAAATTTTATATATAATATAAACACAATAGGGAAAACTTCTGTATAGGGAAAAAATACAATCGTTAGAATATTGACATGAACAACTGTTTCTATATCCTTGTATACGTTGGTACAAACGCGATGGCTATAAAGTTCATATTTTTTTTAAAACCGGTAAATTTTATCAAAAACCACGTGTATATATCACAGAAAATCAATAACAACGAATAAAGCAGTTAAACGCAACCAAGCACTACTTTTATAGAAAAGCACTTTACATTTAGCATTAATCGCAAAATTATTATTGTAGTAATTGTTGTAATTATAATAAAAAATTGTTTTGCAATTTTACTGTCATTTATTTAAATTGTAATGTATAATATAAAAAAAAAAATGAAATGATTTATATATTTTTATACTCATTGTTTAATATGTTTTATATTTATCTCTGTCTTTATTGATTTTAACTCTTGTATTTCATATTTGTATTAAATTTACAAAATAAAATTTAGTTATACTTTTAGAGCATGAGCAAACTGAATGTTAAAGGATTTTACAGTATTATTCATGTTCTGTGAAGAAAACTAAAGCACTCTACACTTAAAATACAAAAGAGAAAAAAATGTAAGCAAAAAATAGAGAGAGGGAGAGAGAACAAAGAGATAATTATATTACATTACGAGCAAGCAGAAGCAAACAAATTTGTGACTTTTTATATTCGTCCATTTACTATATTATCATACGACATTATATAAACATGTAAAATACAAATTTGTATTTGCATAATGTGATAATTTCATTTAAATATTATTAATACATGATCAATGTAATTCATAAGAAGTGCAGAAAGAATTATTTTCTTTCTTGTAGCTAATTCGGTATGACATCGCATATAATGCAAGGAAAGCAAGTAGAAACAAAATAATAATAACAATAATAACGAAAAGTTTACCCAGTTGCATAATCTGCAGAATATAACTGTTGGCGAAAAACTACGTAGTAAAATTTAAAAATATTAACAAAGAAAGAAGAAAACATGCAAACTAAATTGTGTTAAAACAGATATGAAAGACTTCTTCATGTTTTTCTCTGAATTAAAAACATGACATCGGAGATTAGAAATTTCTAAATTAGCGTATTATAACAGTTTTATAAGGAGAATATCAAAAGTGGTAAATCTAAAACAAAACGTATTTGTAAAACATGATGCGAATTATAACAGATTTGTTTGTAATTTATAAAAGAGAACTGGAAAAAAAATATTGCAACTCTTTAAAAAACTGATGAATGTTTGTGTTTTTCATTTCTTTAATAATTTGTAATTATACATTCTCTATATTTTTTTCCCTGAGAAAAATAAAATTTTTATTATATTTACTACACAGATATACTTTTTTTTTCTTTACTTCAATTCAAAAGTCTCGATGACCACGTTAAATATATATAATATATATATATATATATATATATATATATCGATTTTTTTATATTGCACTTTTTAAAACGTTTAACGTAATTTGTAACACGCACATGTCACAATCACAATACTACTTTTACTCTACGTTTTATATAATAAAAATGCACAAATCATGCAAACATTCACTAGTAAGATTTCATTAAAATAAGTGGAAGCAAAGAGATTTTAACCAATTGAAATATATCTGCGGTTTATTTTGTTTTAATTAATACCAGAAATATTACGAGTCTTTCAAAATAAGAATGCTTTAAAGTAAAAGTTGTGTAGTGCTAGTAAATAATTACTAAAGACAAAAAATATTAATAATAACAGTAACAACATAAACTTACTAATGCCCGCCATCACAGTATTTGGCAGTCGCCTGAAACACACAAAATAAGTTTATGTCAAAAATTAATTCAAGGAAGATATAAATTATATTTATATAAAATTTATATTTTTTATAGTACCTCCTTTACTATACAAGTGTATGAATTTACTTGTATCTCTTTATTGGCTTTACTATCTTTCTCTCTAAATATATATTACAATGCATAAATCAATAACAAATGCATAATATACTATTTAATATCCGAGTCATCAGAAAATCTTGCAGTGCATTATTTGTATTAATATAAAACTGCAGCTTTTGCTACTTTTTAAATTTAAAAATGTTAATGATAAAAAAATATATATAATTGTTTTATATTTGAGAACCTCATGTGTCTTTTAACATTTTTTAAGATGAAACGCTAAAATTATGGTAATATTTCTATATGTGATAATTTCTACTATGGTAAGAATTTTTCTTTCTTCTATTACGCAAAGTACTCAGTTTGTATTTATTTCTGACTTTTATTCGTAAATTTAAATAATAATTTATTTCTGTCAAGGCTATTTTTCATTGCATTATTATAATACTATTATTTTCTAAATTATTTTTAAACTGCGCTTTAATTATTTTATAACAAATGTATTGGACGTCATTAGGAAGAAAATAAAAAGTTAAACATTCACAAAATAATTTTTCAGTAAATCTGGTAACTCTGTAATAAATTTACAGTATATAATATAGTAATGATTTTTCAGCAAAAGCAGCTACATCACGTTATAATATATATCAAATGACCTACATTTTAATACTTGAAATTACATAAAAAAATCTCAATATTTCTATAACTCATTACTTCATATTTTAAGTTTATTAAATAGTTGGAATATACTGGAATACTATACTAGGTACAAGTATTTTTAGTTTTAGTTTTATAAGAGTACATTATTACAAGAATGCATATGTTATCTCTGGACTCTTGTTTATTCATGTTAAAAAAAGTGTGTATTTAAAAATTATTATATGTGATTAATATTTTTTTTATGCGTGTAAGAGAAACTGCATGTAAGCACTTAAAGCAGAAAAAACATTTAAATAATTTTTAAAAAGTAGAGTAAAATTCATGTTTGTAGATAAACAAGTATAATAAAAAGTATTTATGATTATATTCACACGAAGAACTCAATGCTAAAATCTTTAATAAAATTAAAAGCTTGAGTTTTTTTATTTTTTTTTTTTTATTTTTTTTTATTTATTTAATTTTTTTTTATTCAGATTGTGAGTTTGTGTCATCAACATTGTCAGCAAAATAGGTCAACATTGACGACCTGACCTCGCCGACACGAATTGTCTGCACGCACGACAAGTACGCGAACACCTCCCCCATACTGCTGTACATCAATATACATTTTTTACATACTCCATAGTCGTGATTTATTTTTAATAAAATATTATTATATCATGCTGTTTATAATTACATAATGATAAATAGCACTTTGAGAACATAAATCATAATTATTATTCATTAAATGCGTAATAATAAAGAAAATAATGCAGTTATAAATTATAGTTATAATATAGGTTTTACTCCTTCTCTCTCTCTCTCTCTCTCTCTCTCTATATATATATATATATATATATATATATATATATATATATATATATATATATATATATATAATATACATAACAACAGCAGCGTGACCAAGTGGCCACTACTTTTGTCGTATATTTTCTTACATTGTTGAAGTTGCAAGATCAATTGCGTTAAGTTAAGTCTAGTTTTTTTTTTTTTTTTTTACTTTTTTCTCTCTTTTAATTCTAGAATTTTTTATATTTTAAAATATCCTCGTAGATATTTAAAAGAAAATACGTTCTTTTATTAAATTATACTGAATCAGCAAACTTATTATAATATGCTGAAATATTTCTAATTAAATTACAAAAGAAACGATGACATTAATAAATTAAAAGTAACACTTTCAACTTCCATCATTAAAAAGCAGAGTTTAATTGAGCTATAAACGTTTTTATGATATAAATAATATTATAAAAGGAACTTTGTTATATGTAATAATGAAGCAGGCTTGTTTATTTTCATGTGACACAAAGGGGTTACTAAGACGACGAGGATGGCAATTGATGACATTATACCTTGATGAGAGATACCACTTCACTTTGAGTGGAAGAAGAGACAAATAGCAAAGAGAAAGAGTATCGTGTTCTAAAAGGATAAAAAAAAAAAAGGTTTTCATGACCTAAAAATCTCTACTCGTCAATTTTCTGATGTAAGAATAATCATTTATACTAATTAATTGCATAAAATTTATCACTTTTAATCTCAAAATTACTAAAATTAAAGTTCTTTTGTAAAAATTACATTTTTGTTTTTTTATTAAAAAGTGGAAATTTGAAAGTGAACATTTTTTTCAAGCTGAGCTCTAGTATCCTGTAGGCTATGCAACTGTTTAAGCTTTCCTTTTGTTTTGTTTAATTTCAATGTACTTATTATTTTTTCTGAAGCTGAAGCTGAATCTAATTTTAATCTTCTTCTTCTTCTTTTTTTTTTCCAATCATGAATATTGAACACTTTAGATTTCTGTTAGGATAACATACTTTATGCAACAATAAATAAATGATATCACATGTTCTAAAATGCGTTTTCTCCCCAAATAATTTCTCGATTTTTTTTTTTTCCTTTTCTTACAAGACAGTTCCTTTGCATAGGGACATACGGTTTTAAGATCTTTATGCTAACGAGAAAAGGCAGAAAGTTAGTAGATAAGCTTGCGGCATTTGACGGGCCAGTAGCTTGCATCATTTTCTCCCCCACTCTTTTGTGAATATAACCTCGGGGTTTGGCAAGCGGTCTGTGGGACCAAGCGATGCAGCGGCATCGATCGATCCATGTCTCAAGCCACCCAGTATTATATGTATGTATGTACACGAGTGTGTATGTATGTGTGCAGAGTAACACCAGGAAGTGGCAGCTAAACAAAGACAAATAAAATCTTAATCTCTCCCCATCTCTGCCTCACTCCCTTTTTCTCAGCGGAATAAAAAGCAATAAAATTTTCACCCAAAAAGGGAAATTAAGAAATTTCTCATTAAGATGAATTGCCAGACAGTTTTTGTGTTGTGGTAGGGTAGGTAAGAAAGCAGCTAAAGATATTTCTTTTATATTAGAAAATATGTTTTTTCTCTTTCATTATTTGTATAAATATGCTTAGTAAAATAAATTATCTTTAAATTATAATATATATATAAACCATTACACTCATAGAAACATATTAGAAATTCATATTTATTTGCATTTTTCTTATATTTTGACATCATTATTTATTTTTTTTATTTTATTCATTTATTCAGTTATGATATTATAAAATTTAGAAGTAAAATTATTCCAATATAAAAGATTACAATGCTTTATACGATTATAGATTTGTAACTATTTGCATTGTTATTCAGATCACTTGTATCTTATATAATATCCCTCATTTTAAAATTTTATAAACAATTCACGTACAGCTTTTCAGTCGACTAAATTATAGCAAATATACATATAATATAAGAAACAAGAAATATACATAAATATATATATATATATATATATATATATATATATATATATATATATATATATATATATATATATATATATATATATATATATATATATATTATAAAGCATATAGCGAATTCATGTTTATCTAAATTAATTTGAGGAAAAAAATATGCAAATTTGTTTTGTAATATATTAAAGTAAGAAAAGTGATTCTGTCAAAAGAAGAGAAAATTCTAAAATTTGTATTCCAAACTTTTAGTAGCAGAGAAATTTAAATGTTGGGCAAACAAAATTTTCAACTTCTAACTTGCTCTTGAATTTATGTATTTATTACTGAAATGGTAGTAAGCCTATTTATATCAATGATTATAGATTTTACTAAAATTAGAAATGTAAACTATTTTTAAATAAAATAAATTAATTATTATACTAATTATTAATGGGGGTTAAAAAAACAACAACATATCATTATACACGTAGAATTATTAATCTATATAGTAATACAAAAATATATAATAAGTATAATAAGCATGATAATAACTGATTGAACGACTGCATCCTTTATTATTATTATTTTTTTTTTTTGTAGCTTGGGAAGAAATGAATATTTTATATTTACGGGTTTTTGAAGTTTTGCATATGATTACCAATGAATGTATTATTATTATTATTCATAGTTTATTTGTGAAACACGTGCAAAAGGGGTCTTACCCTGCGTGTGAGATGGGATCTAAGGAAAAGAAAGTTGCGCGCGCACTAAGTAGGCAACTATAAGAACATCAATACAGGTCACGTGCAAATGAAGAACGTGGCCGTGACCAAAATAAAGACACTCGTCACGTATATGTATATGCATGCATGTATAAGACGGATGGTCAGTTGTGCTTTTATACTGTATACATAGGTATACCTTGTAAATACATAATATTATGAACTATGATCTATCGAAAATCAAGAATTATCAATTTGAATTAACCTAAACATGTACTGTATCTCTACTCATATGAGAAACAATAACATATGCATTGTTTTTATTTGAAACTATTGTTAGAAAATTTTCCGAAATTTTCCATCAAATTTCTTGTAATGAGAAATGTAATTACTTTTAATTCTTATAAAAGGTATAAAGTTTATAGATATCAACTTCTCCAAACGTTTTTAAGTATGGCCTCATTTGTAGATTTATATAGGTCATTTTTATACTTACAATATGAAAAGTTAATTCTAATATATATATATATATATATATATATATATATATATATATATATATATATATATATATATATATATATATATATATATATATATATATATATATATACTACTGGTTTATAAAATACAACAAAATGAGCTATGTATATTATGTAGAAACAATTTATTTCATGTTTCCCTTATGTTGCAACAAGTATAATTCAAAAGTTATCACAAGGGTAATTAAAACTTTTTGAGAAATTTATTTTTGTAGTTAATTACACTTTTTTAACTTTATATATTAAGCACGTACATATAGTTAGAATAAATAAAGTAATTTATGACACAAAAATAACACTTTTAATAACAATGCCAGTCACTAGAAGAAGAAGAAGAAGAAGAAGAAGAAGAAGAAGAAGAAGAAGAAGAAGAAGAAGAAGAAGAAGAAGAAGAAGAAGAAGAAGAAGAAAAGCTACTAATTATAAACAGATTTAAAAAAAAAATAAAAAAGGAAGAAGAAGAAGTTATTGTTTACAATGGCTGAAAAGCTAATAAATCAAAGCGTTTGTTTTGTTGTACGCGTGTTACTCGTTTCATTCCCCATCAAGATCGAATATCTTTATGTACTGTATTTTTCCTTTTCGACAAATTTTCAATTCTTGTAATCTTAAGGATTCTTCTTTCTACGAAACATAAAAACTTTTCAAGTGACTAGTATTATCTATATTGAAGCATCTTCAAAATGTGTATGTTGTTTTAACAATGTCGCTCTTATTTTTTTCTGTTCTGATTTCAGTGGTATTTTATTGAATATAACCTTTTTTTTTAATGTTTTATTTTATTTATTTATTTTTCTTTTTATTAGATAAAAAATATGAAGTTTATCTAAAGTGATGCTGTGATTTGTAGAGCTGAATGTTACTTTATACAGCAGTGTGTATAGTAGGCACTGGCGGCAGCTAGGCATCAGCGAAAAATCGATAATTATTTAGAGTGTCGGCGCCAGTAGCGAGTATAACAGAGCAAAGCAAAAGAGCCTGAGCCTGCCTGCAATGTTATTGTTACTATCGCCTGCAAAACTGGATCAAATTTACAAACTCAATTATCCCGTAATAACCTCAATAACTTATTCCTTAATGTTTTCATTTTAAACAATTATAAAATATTTTACGTAAAATTATATTATTGTATAATATCAATTTTCGGTATGTTTAAAACATTTAGGTATATACAGAAAAATTATTTGACTACACATAAAATAATATTAAATGCAACCAATGTTATAAGGTTTAAAAACTAAAAAGAAAATACAGTGTAATTTTATATCATTATCAACTGTCACAAAGTTATATTAATATTTCAATTCAAAGCAATATTTTACTGTAACTATTTACTAATTTATTGTGAATTCAATATATTTATTTATTGGTATATATCTTTTACTATAATAATAAGTATTCAAATTTGTACTCAACAAACATTATAATTACACTGGGATTTTTATTTATTTCAAATGGTTTCCATTGGTAGTTTTTAATTATGATTATATATATATATATATATATATATATATATATATATATATATATATATATATATATATATATATATATATATATATATATATATATATATATGAAATACTCGCTATAATTTTTTTTCTATACACTATTGTATAAAAAGTTAAAAAGTGTATTATATTATAATTATGATGTACTTTACTTTAAGCACGAAGTAAAATTTTAAGTTTTGGAATCACACAACACAAGAGCATAATAAATAGCATAAAAAAAATGGCATTTTCAATTTCTCGTTTTTTCTCGTTTTTCACATTTTCCCCTCGCTATACTCACTCAATTCTTTATTTTATCCCCCCACAATTTTCTTTGACTTTCGTCTAACGAAAAAATAATGAGCATACTCATTATTAATTTACTTTTAATTATCCATTTAATACACCTCTTTAATGAGATTCTACATCAGCGTAGATTCATTAATAAGTATTTTACGGGATTAGAGAAAGATATTCCAGTTAGTGTTACGTTATGTATAATGACGTTTTATCTCCCACTGTGCACGTATATCTGATTTCAAATCAATGCAGCCTCATCACAATTTTACTCTCTCTCTCTCTCTCTCTCTCTCCTCCTGTTTTTCTCTTTTATTTCTTTATAAAAATGCATAATTAATTTTAATTATATCGAAAATATATACTGTATAACTACATACTAAAACGTATGCCTTTAATGTTATAGTTAAAATAATTTCAAATAAAAAAGCGTGAAGTGTAATGCCTTACACTACTTGACAAATTATAATAACTGTGGATGAAAAAAAAATGCGAAATTAAACTTTTTTTTCCCATGTACCTTTCCTGTATTAAAGAAAAAAAAGAAAGAAAGGAAGTTTTGCAAAGAAACCAGTGTGACGAGAACAGCTGCTTGAGAGAGAGAGAGAGAGAGAGAGAGAGAGAGAGAGAGAGTTTAAAAGCTCTTTTCATCTCTTCTTTTTCTTCTCCGTTTTTTTTTTTTTTTTTTTTTTTTTCTTTTTTCTTTCTCCCACACAAATATTGGTACAAAAGAAGACTCAACGTGCCACAACATTTAAACTTTATACCTTGCTTGTATTGCACATAGCCTCCGTCATCAAAAACGTCCAAGTCTCATATTATTTTATACATTTTTATATAAACAAAATATACATTTTTTTTTTATTTCAAAAGAAAAAAAAATTCTCAAAGATAGGATCCGTTCTTTTTAACATAAAGGAACAACAATTTATTCAAACATTGATTTAATTTTTTTTAATTAAAATTTTGGAAAATGTTACGTATGGTTGAAAATTAATGACCATAGCCTGAATTTGAAACTTAATTATTTACAGTATTAAGTATTATAATATATGATTTAAAATTCTTCAATTATTTCCATTCCATGCTTAAATGTATTTAATTATAGTAAATATTAAATGAACAGCTTTTCATCTTGAAATAAATAAATATTGATCAATAATTCGTTGTTCTAAAATAAACAATCCTGCAATTTAATTTGCTGCTATAATATATAAAATACATTTTATGTGGAAATAAGATTGAACAATGATAAGATGGTGATTACAATAGGACTAATTATATAAATCAATGGAGGTTATCGGTTTAGCGCGCGGGGTGATGCGGGGAAAGCTAAGGGTCCCCTAATTTAACATTACGCTTATGGGTGAAAACACGTTTTTTGCTATTTTTGAGAAAACTACTCCTCCGATTTCGGAGAAATTTAAATGAGAAATACTAGACATACTTTTACGTGTTTTAAGCCATAGAAAATTTTTACGAATTTTTTAAACCGATAACCTCCATTCAATCCATTTTTTTTTTTTTTTTTTTTTTTTTTTTTTTTGCTTAGTACTAATTTTTTTTAAGGGGAAACGGAAGCAATAAAAGTTTACATTAAGAATTTAATGACATCTCTATATGTATAGGCATGCTTCATAAAATATAGTGACATTTCACGCTTTTGTTGTCGTGGTATAGCTACTACTCTCGGGCTTATTTTCCTGGGTAAATGTCAATATAAAACAAAGCATAAAGCTGGAAAATGCCAATATAATTTAAAATAATTTAAACAATAAACCCTCACCTATATTAAATTTTCTAGTTAGCAATAATAAAGCTTTTACGAAAATCTGAGAAATATAGAACTTCTGCGATCTCTCGTTCCGGTAAGGGAAAAAAATGTTATAGATTGAACCATAATCACATATTAACTTTCAAACTCCAAAGTTTTCATTCAGACTGATTCAATCTCCTAAGCTGGAGCTATATACCCATATAGACCCCAACTTACAGAAATTAAGAAATTATATATTAACTGAAAGGGTTTATAGCTTACGTGTTACACCGTGTTATATAAGCACTTTAAGCAGTAAACTGACATTGAAAAGGAGTTCTGCTCGACCGGTACTTGAACCTGGATCTTTGGTTTCCCAGACCAATGCCTTAAACATTACGCAATATCAAGACTCACTCCTCTCAAACATCATTCACTGCTTATATATTGTCAGCTTATATATTATATAAACTCTTATCTTTTAACTAGTATTATTAAAGCGTTTCTCCTTGTGAATATTGAAAAATAACAACTTCATTTCATATGAATTTATTACTTATTGCTCTCTATTATTGTGAAATAGTCATGTATGCGTCTATAATTTTTTTTCTATTATATTACCATGATTGTTTTGGTAAAAGTACCTCATAATGCATTTACTTTCAATATTTATAACTTTAAGTGTATAACATATACCCAGCAAAGAATATAATATGTAATAATATAATATTATGGGGTGTCACTTTGTATTTTTTTATTTGCAGGAAATATATCATAAATTTTTAAATGGGAACAACAACAATGACGGCAAAATTTATTTTTAAATAGAAAGTTTCAAATAATAAATTGCATTTTTTTCATTATTTGAGACAGACACTTTTTTTTTATATTTTTGGGCAATTTGCGGTCAATTTCAAAATTTATTTTGTATATTAATATAACCTAAATATAAATAACACTGAATTGTTATACTATTAAATATATTAAGTATCATAATAATTTTGAAAATTATGTCAAATTTGTTAAGAAAAATTATTAATTGTGAAAATTTTACTGTAATCTGACAAACAGACATGTGAGCGTACATAATCTATCATCACATGGTACTGACACTAAAGTTATTAATCACGTCAAATTCAGTGATGAATGAGAAATGTGTGACCTAAATGCCCCCCAGCAAGCAGGCAAGCACTCAAAAACTTCAACTAGATATTAAACTTTAGGCAACCGGCGCAACATTGATTATTTGTTTTAAAAAATTAGTTAAATTATAGCTTATAGTCACGTTTAGCAACAAAACTATATTCAATTCTACTACATTTGGTAAAAAAAACACACTCAAATATTAAATATATATACATATATAAATAAAAGTAAGGATAAAATATTAAATTTAAATAAAACATCCCTATAGGGTATATAGTTTTAAATCTTTAAATAACGCTAGTATACAAAACTAATGTTCAGTTAGTTTCTCAAATTTTTAAATTTTGTAGTCCTTTTGAAATCCTCGATCCGTATGTAAAATTGTTTCCATTTACAATTGTTTTTGAGAAACAATTATACAATTTATGTTTGTTGTTTGTTTATATGTATATTATAATATATATATATATATATATATTATATATATATTATATACTCTCACACACACACACACACACACACACACACACACACACACACACACACACACACACACACACACACACACACACACACACACACACACACACACGAGAGAGCAGACTTGAAAAATGATTGAGTTGATCGACGTAAACATCAAAGACTAGTGTAAGCGCATGATATCATATTTAATGTGCTTGGATGCCATACTGGAGTAATAAATAACATTGCTCAGCATAGGAAAAACTTTCTATGCTATTCTAGGCTATTTTCTTTGCAAAATCAGTTAATTTTTTATATTACTGCTATTTTTCTTACATACTTGAGATACTAATTAAATCTATTAACAGCATCAATCCTCTAAAAATATTTTACTTATAGTATTTTTAAACTGCCAAAATGAGTCATTTTTCTATGCGGTCCATGATATTGAGTGATCCAATATGGCGTTGACTTAAACATAATAATGCATATACCCTATAGGCGAGCATTTGGCTCACGCAGCAATGCAGTAACTTCAAACAGCAACGCCACGCATAATTTTATTTTGTATCTTATAATGTGCAGTACAGTTTTATACATATAAGTATCGTAGAATTGGCTTTGACTCTTATGCAGGGACTTTAAGGGGAAAAAGAGGGAAAGTTCTATAAGCCCAATGTTAATTCAAAATTCTTTTGCAGGGACAGGTTCCTTCAAGTTCCCCCTCACTTCTACCCCTGATATATATATTTTTTTTATAATCTAGAAAATTTAAGTATTTTTTAACAAACAGAACTTATTATTTCCTATAGATTGAACGGATTTTAATTAAAAACAATCTACATGATAATGCATTATTTTGTTGTGTAATCTTTCTATCAATCAAAGTTACGTACATGTTACAATAAGAGATCAAGATCACATATTCCCCGTGTTGACTGAGTTTATATAACGTTGAATAAAGTTGAATAACTATAATACCTATAACGCAATAGTGGTAAACATTTTTTATTTGATTTTAAATTCAAATCTCGTATATAGTCATGGCTTTTTGTTACTGATCCCAATAAATTTACGTGGACTATATGATTTGCTGTTTAAATTATATTATTGTTTCAAACTGCATTTTGCTGCTGACAAAATCATTCTATTTTTATTTTGAAGAAAAAAAATCGGAGAAGTTTTGATAACGTTGTTTGAATTTTATACTTATAACATAACTTTAACAACAGTAACAAATAAGGACTGCAATAAGGGTTCTTAAAAAAAAGCTCTTTTTTTGTTTGTTTTTTGTTTTGCATATTTAAATGATATTATTATCCTAATCATTACGACTCCTACATATTCAATTAATGATTAGTGACAATTAAAAACCATTTTCTATGGTATTAATAAATATAACTTGAAAGAAAATTTATTCTTATTATAACTAATTATACTGTAGATTTTTAATTTATATAATAATAATAATAAATGATTTTTATTGAGAGGCCACAAAAGGTATATATCATATTTAGCTTCCTGGATGATTTAATAGTTTGAAAGGAAGCCTCAAAAATTAATCGAGTTCAATTCAATGAATTTGTAAATGATTGCTATTAACGTTATATATATATATATATATATATATATATATATATATATATATATATATATATATATATATATATATATATATATATATATATATATATATATATATATATATATTATATATTATATTATATAAAATCGGCACGTCTTTTTCACAATTTTTCACACATTTTTAAACTATGGAAAATTTGATAATTTTTGTTTTATTTATACACTGCATAAGAATAATTTTAATTTATACTTCTAATGGTGCCCAATATCAATCAACAGCAAGAAAAAAAAAAGCATGTCTTCATTCAAACTGTCATTTTCACCACCACACTTTTACTTTTTCTTATTTTAACATACTATATCCACTGACGTGAGTGTTTCTTTTGTCTTTTGTGCAGTAAGCAAATAAGTTGCATTTCTTTCAGTGAGAGGAATAATAACACTTGATGCAATATAAAACTATAAAACAGAAGAAAATTAAATTCATCATTTTTCTGTAAGGAGAAAATGTAACAATATTTAGTATGATATAAATTGTAGGATATATCAAATACATACATGAGCAAAATGCTTCAACTATAAGTATAGGATCGTGATGGTTTTACGTACTTTTAAAACTTCAAATAATGTACAGCAATAATTCTAATAATTTAAATGGTATATATGTTTTCTATTGTTTCAAATAAAATTATTAATAAAGATTAAAATAATTAATATATTTATAAATACCTTTCCAGCAATGAGTAGCGACAGGGTTAGAACTCCAGCTGCCGTGACGAGCGAGATCATCATGCAGCGTGATGGGAAGGGGGAAGAGAGGGAGGTAAACTAATTGAGCGCATGTTGACCCTTGTTGGCTTCAAGGAATATTAAAAAAAAATTGCAAGAGTGTATACACTAAGAAGCACAAATAATAATATAAAGCGAAGAGCAAGTAACTGTTTGCTTTGACTTACAACGTCGCACTGCCGACTTCGTTTCGTCGCTTCGATCTCTTCTTCCCCTCTCAACAAACGAGAAAAACACGCGCAATCGCTTTACATACATACACATTGTCTTGTGCAGCGCGCAGGAAACTTTTTTTTCTTTCGGCAGTACAAAAATAAAAAATAATGCATAATTTTTAAAAAAATGTTGTATAAATGTTTCTTAACTATTTTTTTTTATTTCGCTCTAATCTCTAATGCATTACACAGATTTTATTTTATATAACTATTTTTGGTTAAAATAAATAATTAATATTCACTATTAATGATGATTATTTTGTAAGATAAATTTAATTTAACATTATTTGTTTCATTTTTAATGTGTGTTTTTGGTTTTATTTTATATATTTATATAATTGACAATGCCAGATACAATCTAAATTATTATTACACATGATTGACATGATTGTAGAAAATAATTAGACCAGGCGCAAATGCCAGTAAATAAATTTGAAAAAATAATAACAGGCACTTTTATACTATTTAAACGGTAGGCATACAGCTGATTAGTTATAATAATTTAAGCATGTAATACGAATACCAATAATACATAATATCTATAATATGATATGATTCAAGCATAGTAGAAATAATGGAACAAAATAAGAAATGATTACAAAAAAAAATTTGGTGGCAATTTTATTTCATAATGTAAAAGAGAACATTGTCCTGAATCAATTGATATGTGAATGTCTAATTTTTGAGTTCATTAAGTATTTTTAGTTAATTTTTGAAAATCGAAAAATGATCGTCACGGGCGGTAACTTGTGCACGTGGGCATAGGAAAAGTTGCGACCCATGACGTCAATTCGATACTTTCAAAGATATTTTAAAAACACTTAATCAACTCAAAAATTAGAAATTCGCATATCTATCGATTCAGAACGACATCTTCGTTTAGAATTATATGCAATAAAATTGACCCCTAATACTTTTTATTCTTCCTCAGTAAAAAAAGAAAAATAAATATTTAAGACTTTCAAAAATGGAGTTGTGATAAAAAAAAACAAAAAAAAATGATGGCTGTTACTGCTAACAAAAAATAAAAAATTATTACAACTTGTGGTGTATCTTGGTCTTCATTTCAATTTAATCGGCCTTGACTTCTAAAAAAAATTAATATCAATTATATAATAAAATTGCGAAATATTTGAAAAATGGTTCCTCAATGCTGAAGGATATGGGAAATCAGTTATTGAGATTCCCTACCTTTTCCCCAAGCTATACAGTATAAGATAATAGCTATATAGCGCGCACCATGCACCCGTCGTGTCCTGTGTCCAGTCGCTCTTTCAATTTTGCATGAAACTTTGAATGTCTTTTCCAATGTGATTTAAAGTAGTATATAGCTTTTGATACATAGACAAATATATATATATATATATATTTTTTTTTTTTTATTATTTATATATATATATTATATATAATGATATAGCGCGCGCGAACACGTTTTACTATTTAGTGCCCCCGCCGACCACTCGCAATGTGAAAATTGCCTATAATTCATTTTGCGAAGTTTGAGAATGAATTTGAGAATTATGTTTGCAAGGGATGAATATGCTGCACCGCAATACATGCGTGCTCAAAAAGTTGCCGAACTCACAGGGGCTTAAGTCGTTTTCTTGCGCTTCATGAATTGTATTGCATCTATGCAAAAGCCATACAATTTTTTGATTGATGTTGTCCGTTCTGTACAAAGAAAGCTATCTACAGATTCACCTAAATTGTATTTTTGTTTATTATACAATATATTACATTTCTTTTTACGACACCCAACCCAACGAAATATCCGATATCCCATCCCGCGCGTCCCGCGCCCTCTGTATTACAATACAATACAATCGAATTTTGTCGATTTCGATTCGATTTAAAGTGAAGGTCAGATCAGCTGGACTGAAAAGGTGTTTAATAACAATTTAATAAAACGGCCTTTTAAACTGTTTTTAATCAAATTAAGATGAAAAGGAGTGCGTCAGATGAGTAAGTATTATTTTAAAGTTTGTTTGAATGTTCTATTAACATATAAAAATTGTCCTTTCAGAACTATTGAGAACCCTGTTATCGAAGCACAGGAAGTGCTGAAAAAAGCCCGGCATGATGAACACTCGCCGCCGCCACCAACAAACAATGTTGTTGATCAACAAACCGAAGTATTTCCTATTGAACCAAATAATGGAGATAATGGTGTTGAAGACAGCAGTGTTCATGCACAGAATGGTCATAATGAGACTAACGGGCATCAGAATGGTTTCGCAGAGGATATAATAAATGGCGCGACTAACAGCCATGAGGAGATAGTTAATGGCGCATTTGACCTCGAGCAATTTATGGCTGGAGATGTCTCTGAGACAGAAACATTGTCTTTACTTGATCCAGTAGTTGAGACACCAGCTGTAAGTAATGAAGTTCACGAAACGGAGCTTGAGATTGCATTGCCAGAGGAGGAGAAAGATGATCACACTAAGGAATTGCCTTGTGAACAAAAAGCAGAACCTCAATCAGCACCTGAAGATTTGGTATGTACTTTCATCATACATACTTGTATAGGTACTGTGGTTTTTATATTTTTAATGTGCTCTATCATTTTTCCTGACTATGTACATCATACGTACATTGAAGAATATACCAGTAATGATTAATGATTCTTTTGTTTTATTACATACTGGTATAGTATGCATTTAATATGTATAATATGTCTTTTCATTACAATTGTGTGTAGTGCTTCTCACTATCACGAGCATTTTTGAACACAATTTTTTATTAACTTTAAACATGTTGTGTCATTTAAATTTCTGCATTTTAACTGCAGATAAGGATAATATTCTCAAACATTGATTTAATTAGGATGGCTTTGCAAGGTGCAAGCTAAAGCATAGAAAATTGAGTGTCCTGTGACATTTTCTCATGCACATCGGACAGACTACATATCACCATCAGTAACAAGCATCAATATACTATTTGACCCCCAAATTATTACTGGTACTATATGTTTACAGGCCGCTGGCAGTAGTCGTTCTGAAGGCTGGGATCAGCATGAACTTTATACATGGACCATGGAGGGTCACACAGATGTAATCACAGCTGTAGCTATTGATGGCAACTTGCTTGTTACAGCCAGGTATACATATATTATCTTGTACACATGTTAATTATTAAATAACAAAATAATAAACCATTTTTCATTTGGATATATTATCAAAGGAAAGGATATAGAGAAATCAACAAGTGCCTTACCACGATAAAATCTATAGTCAGGCGAAGATCTTGATGGCACAGTTATCAGAAATATTTACATTGATTAAGATGTTGAGGCTCTTTAGTTACCTCAAGTGCAATGATAGTAATAATGAAAGTCTCAATCCATGTAAATATGTGTGTTAACTGTGCAATCAAAATCTACACCTAACTACAGACTTCATCATGGTAAGGCACTAGTTGGTTTCCCTATTAATTCCTTTGATAATGTATTTTACATGTTTGATACTGACACTATAAATATACACTATTGACCTACAAGTTCTTGTATTTGCTTATTTAGAACTAAACTTATGGATTTTGATTATGATTCTGTGGTATTTTCTTCCAACCGGTGATTTTAAGACTTCAAAATATAGTAGATAAAGCGGTAGTCAACGATAGCTTTTTTAATAGTGATTGTGTTTCTAAACCTCCCAAAAACGCAATCTAAAGAAAATTCGATTATTAATGCACTGAGCACCACAAGCCTACGCCACAGCTAAAACTTGCTCTCACACTAACTTGTTGCAAGCGGGAGTTACTCTTATTTTTGTGTTGGATACTTGACATAATATTTACATATATAAACTATGTGTTTACGTCTACAGATATATAATCATAATTAATGTTTTAAAATAAGAGTAACTCACGCCAAGCTAGCATGAAAGTAAGTTTTAGCTGGGACATAGGTTCTGGGTCGCTGTAACAGGTTTTGTTCTCAGCGTGTAAATAATTAAAATTTAAGATTGCTTTTGCGGGAGGTTTAATAACACGATGCTCATTTTTTTTAAAAAGCTATCGTTGACTATCCCTTTAAGTAAAAATAATTTAGATTGCTCCAAATATAAATTTAAATACACCAATAGTTTTCTCAGTGTGAACTTTCTACACCCTTTGCCAATGAAGGGTTTTAAATTTTTTTGAGAAGTTTAACTATACAGTAAACTCTTGATTTTGTGCAATGTTCAGTTGGATCCACAGTAGACTTCAATATAAGCATGGCAATGTTAAAGCTCTCGATTTTATGAAATTCAAAAATTGTAAAATTGCCATTTTCTGGGTCCTTTGTGATTTCACAAAATCGAGAGTTTGCTGTATTTATTCTATAAGCAAAAGAGGCGTGTTTAAAGTTCATTAAGATTCACATTTTATTTACACTGCTATTAAGCAAGTCCACTAGTACTTTATTAAATAACATTTACGTCCCAAAACATAAAAATAAACTGTTTTACATCTGTCAAAATGTTCATTGTTACTATTACACACATATATATAAGTAGCAGAAGAAAAAATTGCCACTACATCTAAAAATATTAATTTTGCTTAGTTAAGAGGGATTTTTTTTTCTAGTCCTCTTGCAATGCAAATAGTGTTAAAGTCTTAAAATTATTATTATTACTTTTGTAAAACAGCAAGTGATTAGAGTACATTAAATTATTGTTGCTAGCTCTGACACAACACTACGAGTGTGGGACACTGATTCTCGAGCTGAGTTATGCAGTCTCCGAGGCCACACGGCTGGTGTAACCAGTGTATGTTTACTGTCAATCACGGAGTCCCGTGATTTGATTGATAAAATGAAACCAGAGGGTGAAACAGAAGAAATTGATGGCAGAATTATTTTGAGTGGCTCTAGTGATTGTAATGTCAAAATATGGATCGCTCCTCAAGGTGAATATTTTAACTACTATCTATTTAATCACTTGTATAGTTTTTAGTTTTCATGCTAATGCTATTTATATTTGATTTAGGTGAACTCTTAAAATCCATTTACACATTCAATGGAGTTTTACGTGTTGGGTATGTAGGAGATGGAGGAATAATCTCTGGAACTGATGGTGGTAAGCTGGAAATGTTCAATGCAGTTACTGGCAATGAACTCAGCTCAGTAAAAGCCTTTCAGCTACCTGTAGCTGCACTAAAGGTATTGCTTTTTTTATATATTTATTTTTTATAACATTCGTAGTTTTTTTTTTTTTTTTTTTTTTTTTTTTGTTGTTGTTGTTGTAAGTACTATACAATTAGAAAGAATACAGCATGATGGCTATTCAAAACCTACATATTTTATGAAAGATATGTGGCTTTAAGAAAAATGTTAATATTGCAGATATATAAAAAATCAATAGGAATAATAAAGAACAGGATAGACTTACCAGCAAGGGCCTTACCACAGTAGAAGTTCTATGGAAATGATCGTAACCGCAGTGTTTTTTTCCTTAAATTAATAGATATAAAAAAGCAAGGAAAAAAAATAACGCGGTTGATACATTAGATTTTAAAATAATAATAATAGGCCTAATAATAATAATAATAGAACATATCAGGAGAGAGGTTAGAGAATGTTGAATTGAAAGTTAATAATACACAAAGGCTCTCTAATATTTATTGGGACTTTGGATTGCAAGGACATTTGATCCAAGGTCCCAATTAACTACTTAAATTAAAATTAGAGAATTTTTGCATTTTATTATTTTAATTCAATGTGTTCTAATTTATCTCACTATTTTCTATTAATAATTTTACATATATTTTATTTATAATTAGAAAAAAAAAACATTGTGGTTTGATAATAAATTAAAGCAAAGAATAGTAAAAAAAGCCCATTATTACACAACTATAATGTGGGAAAATATAGGCTTTGCGTATTTTTGCTCATTATAACTGTGTAATAATGGACTTTTTTTTTACTATTTAATATTATCAATTTAAGGAAAAAAAAACACTGCGGTGAGGATTAATTGCAAATAAAAGGATAGAATTACCAGCAAGGGCCTTACCACAGTAGAAGTTCTATGGAGAAGTCGAGGTCTCACGTGGCACAGAATTTTTGTTATAATGTTTATATAACTGAGAGCTTTCATCATATTTTAATGACATTATTAATCAACTCCTTCCCTGACTCCACTCCCACCCCTCTCCACCAACTCCAAAACCAGCAAGACCATAACACGACAGTACATGACAACTCAGTGATGTGCTCAAGTAAATCTCGTCTTTGATTGATAATGTAATTGAAATATGACGAATGCTCTCAGTTATATAAACATTATAACTGAAATTCTGTGCCAAATGAAACCTTGACCTCTCCATAGAACTTCTACTGTGGTAAGGCCCTTAGCTAGTGATTAATTTATTTAGTATTACACGTATTTTATTTAAAAAATATATTGCCCATTGTATTTATGTTATTACCAATTCTTAAAAAAAAATTAATGCAATTTATTTAAGGTTTCTGGAGGAATGATTATTTGTGGAGATACTCATGGTACTTTGCAAGCTTGGGGAGTAAGAGATAGTCAACTGAAGCGTTTAAAAACCACTAATGTTATTGAAATGGAACACAACACATTGGCAGCATTGGATTTCTCTGGCAATTGCGCTATCACAGGTCACCTATCAGGAAATATTAAAAGCATCTCTTGGACTTCAGGTTGGTTTTAATCTAGGATTTCTTTCAATGAGATTCATTAATTAATTAATTAAAAAACAAAATCTTTAGGTTTTGTGAAGAAACTTCAACTAGCGTGCATAGGAAGAGTTGATGATCTGATTGTAAACCAAGAACTACTTGTGACTTCCACTTCTAGTGCTGAAATGTCTGCCCTTCATTGTAAGCACATATTACATTGTTAGCACTCCAAAATAATCCAACCCTGCCTGCCCTTTAAATAAATCTAATGAATTTTATTGAAAAGGTGTATACTTTTCATTATAGTTATTTGTGGTTTACTTGCAGTCTATGAGCTACCACAAGGCAAATATTTGGGCAGTGTCCAAGGAGAATCAAGAATGAATGCTGTGGGAGTTACAAGATGTGGTCGTGGATGGAGGATTGTTACAGCGGGAGAGCAGTTGCGTGTTTGGGAAACCCAGTGCACAGAGAGCAATAGGTTAGTGTCTTTTATTTCATTTAATGTTTCACAAGTAAATTTTGATATCAACATTTTTGCCTTAATATACTAGCTTTGTTAGTAACATATAAAAAAAATCAATTTGAATTTTGTAGAAGACAATATTTTTACTTCAAATATTATTAGCATTACAATGAAAAATTGTTTGGTTACATTACAATAGTAACAAGAGTTGATTATAAAATTGCAGAGATGGTCAAACTGCTCGTGTGACTCTGTGGCCCCAGCCTGAGGAAGCAGATTCTGATTCAGAAGATGAGACTGATCAAGGAGGACATAGCAGTGGAGCTTCTCAAAGACAGAACAGACGCTCTAGTTGCAACATTCTGTAAACAGCACAAAACATCATACTAGAGTATAATGAAAAAGGAGGATTTTGTCATCATTTGAAGCATGTAAATATTACTGAATATTTACATCTAGGTATATAAACAAATGAAATCTTGTGTTCCCTCATTAAAAGCATGATGTTTTACATTACAAAGAGATATGAACAAAAAATTTAAAACCATATTTTAAATTGACAACTGTCCCTACATTGACCCCCCCCCCCCCCCTCCCCCGCCTTTACCCCTTAATGTTAATATGTAATGTCTTAAATTTTAGACTAAATGTATCATGGCAATACTTGTATGCTGTGTAATCCTCCTTATTGATATTTTATAACCTTTGTTTATAAAATGCACTATTGTATTTTGTTCCTCATTGCATGGCATAAAAAAAAGGATTATGTTATCATTGGTTTTAAGTTAGAGTGAAACACCACCACAAAAGATTAAATTTTGTTTTCTATGATAACTATATTGAAAGTTGGCTATGAAAAGGAAACAATGGCATATTTATAAACATGCATTTTACTCAGTTTCGAATGTGCCAATGTCTTTTATCCATATGGGGGGGGGGGGGGGGGGGGGGTGGGGTGACACAAAGTGTTTGACTACTGTATGTAAAGGATATTGAAACTTGTATCCGATGTTATGGCTTATGTTATAATTTGATTTATTATTTGTATTCTGCATTTAAACAATTAAAAGAGTTCTAAATTGAAATTGCCAAAATGCAGGTTATACAAATGATATCATAGAAGTAATAAAACTGTAAAATCATCTATTTGTTATTTTGTGACAACAAATTCTAGTTTTTGTTGATTTAAATGATCAATTGAATTGCTCAAACTTTTTTTTTTTTTTTTTTTTTTTTTTTTTTTGCAATGGAATGCTATAGATACGTGGGATGTAAGTTATTAGAATGGTTTTGGTGTGTTATATTGGTTAATGAGCTATATAGCCAACTTATTGATGAGAGTTCTTCTGGGTGGCACTACACTTTACACTTTATAATTTTTGTTTCTAGAAATTAATTATATGTATTCATTTTAATCAATTTAAGGAAAAAACCATCGCGGTTAGGATCAATATTAAAGAAAAGGATAGAATAACCAGCAAGGGCCTTACCACAGTAGAAGTTCTATGGAGAGGTCAAAGTCTCGCATGGCACAGTGTTTTGTTTTAAAATAGTTCATTTTATAACTGAGAGCTTTCGTCATATATTAATGACATTATCAATCAAAGAAAAAAATTACTTAAGCACATCACTAAGCAGTGTCTTGTCTTGTACAGTGTCTTGTCTTATAAAATGAACTTTTTTATAACAAAACACTGTGCCATGCGAGACTTCGACCTCTCCATAGAACTTTTACTGTGGTAAGGCCCTTGCTGGTTATTCTATCCTTTTCTTTAATATTGTATTCATTTTAATAGCAATTTTAGAGAATTAAGTACCATGTAATCAATACTTTATTTCAACTGTATTCTTGTAAAGTATCTTTTAAACAACATAATGGTAACTAATGTATTAACTGTTGAAAATATAAAACTAGGGAAAAAACATCGCGGTTCATATATATATGTAGGCCTATATTATATTAAAAATTTAAGTTTATTAGAAAACAGAACAGAAATATAGTAACAAACAGAGAGAACAGATAGAGATCATTATTAAAGCCATTGTCAACTTACTTTTTTATCATTTAGAACACTAGACTGATAATTACCATACCTTAATATCCATGAATCAGACACCATCATGTTGATTTTGTATTTATTTTTGTTTATTTTCCTTTTTGCAGTTATATCACGTATCTAACGTCACAATGTACCGCCACCAATCACAGTCACCGCTCTGGTCACGTGATAAATTTAAGCCTCTTCCTCAAGTTCTTTACCCCTATCACGGCCCCATCGCCCATCGGTACATTGTGACGTCAGATACGTGATATAACCGCAAAAGGAAAAAAATAAACGAAAATAAATACAAAATCAACATGGTGGTGTCTAATTCATGGATAATAAGGTATGGTAATTATACTAATTATTAATCTAGTATTCTAAATGATAAAAAAGTAGGTTGACAAGGGCTTTAATTTTCAATTGAACATGCTCTAATCTCTCTCTTATTTTCTATTAAACGTATTTTTAATTTTTTAGCACATCATATAGGCCTATATATAATTATTTTGAAAATGGTAACTAAACATTTTCCGTCTGTTTAAAATTTAAAAAAATATATGTTCATCACAACTGTATATTAATTATAATTACAGAAGTAAAAATGAACTTTGTGTTAATTAAATATTAAAAAATAGATTTTATTACAAAAGGCACAACAAAAATTATGGAATGGGAGATATTGAGCTGTTTGCACCTTGGAAAGAGAGATAGAGAGAAAAGTTATATTTTATCTGGTTGAAATGAAACCTCACCCAACCTGACCTAGAAATTATTTTCTCACTTAATGTCACTACCTTCCATTCTATAATTTTTCTTTATGTGCTTTGCTGTTAAATATTTCCTTTATTAGTTGATCGTCATGACTTTTTGAGTTAACTGTTCTTTTATAAGTAAATATTATACAAAAAAAAAAAAAGGAAAGAAAGAACCTTGTTATAGCAAAAGAAAGAGGAAGGTGAAGAAATGCTGTTGTTTTGTGTAAAGCAGAGTTATAAAACAAACAAATGAGAACAATGCTTGTGAACAAAATATAATATTAGGTTAATTCAGAAAATCAATTCAAAATCAAAATGATGATTTGATTCAATGATCAAAGGTATCATTCATTATGATAATGAGCAATAAATTGATGCATGCAGGAAATGTTCTTACCATTAAATCACATCTATAAATGTAGTGGTAAAAAAAAAAAAAGAATAATAATAAAATATAAAAGCTTTTTCATTTTGTACATAATTGCATATTAGGCATCCTAATCATAAATGCCTTTTATTATCTTCCAATAGCCACGTAGCACTAATAAATACATTGGAAAAGGGAAGCAGACATGTAATCTTAAAGTATAGCCAATGTAAATTGTTGGTGATCTGTTTTAAACAATAGCTACATCATAATATAAATATATTTAGTGCATTTAGATCTAGTTACTTAAATATGCTTGTAGAATTGCAATACATGAAGAAACCAAGTTCTTCAGACAAAGCTCTGATTCTTTTTGTTGTCATCAATATAAAATATATAGTTTAGTACCTGTACATTGTCAACAACAAAAAAAAAAAAAAAAAACTTTTGCACCACCTATTTGATCACATTTATGTTTTAATTAATATTTTATGATTTTTTTTTTCATACATGCATGAGTTTATAGAGGATATTCACAAGCTTTTAACCTAAATATGATTTCTAATATGATATTCCTTATGCTATTAATTTCTCTATCTTAAGCCTATTTTTATGTTTATTAGCATTGTTATTTTGTCAGCATATTGGAAGTAGAGATCTATATGTGTAAAAAAAAAAAAAGTTTACCTCTCTTCAGTATTGGTAGTAGTGTTATTATTAATGAAAATATCAAAACTAGCAAGGAATCTTAGTAATGGCGTTTTTATTGATATTGTTAATGCTTTATCTAATACACATTTTACTTGATGCAAGATGAGCATCAATAATAATCAACTTTTATATTTGCTGTTTTAATTACGTAAGAATTAATATAAAAATAATGAATAATCTTTAGATTCATGCAAAGAAAGATAGTGCAAATTTACAGTAGTGGGAATAAGAAAATAGATTTTAAACTGCACTTATTTAGCTTGTTCTTATTTTATTATGTTGCATCAATCAATATTGATCATAATTATGCAAATTTCCTTAACTTTAAATACAACTTAAATATATATCTGTATTAGGAATGTATTTTAAAGTAATAAAATAATTAAATGTTTTTATGAACTTACGTTTATTTTGTTTTATTTCAACTCAAATCCTATATGCTAAACATAAATTATATGTGATTGCAAAGATACTAAAGTGAAGCTGTTGTCAGTTAGAGTAATATGTATTATTGTTACAATGAGTAACATTATATATGATATAACGAAAGAACTTTTAAATTTCTTTTTTTTTTATCTTTAAAATACATTTGTGTGATCTTGATCTCATATCTTCCTAAACATGCAAAAAAAAAAAAAAGTGAATCACACATTACTCATCTGGCTAATGTTTTGGAACACAATCCCACAAAACATGCCTTGCTGCTTAAATGTTCTTCACAAAATGCATTACAATCACATAACATAATGGGGAAAAGGTAGCCAATAAAATAAAGGAAAAGACGAAACAAAATTTTGAATTACATTTTGAAAAATACTAAATTTGCTGTTTAATTTCTGTGGATCATTATTTTATTAGTACGGGTAGAGAATAAAATGCTTTTTTACCAGTCACACTCTACAAATAGTGTTTTGTTATTTTACTTGACAACTGTTTATGTAAAGATAGATTGTGTGGCAATAATTTCAGTTTAATGTGCTGGCCACAATAAAACCAGAAGCTTGATTTCAAGCTCTCCCATTGGTCAGTTTCATGGGCGCGACCTGTTTTAGCCAACCACAGGGCTAGAAATCATGCTTCCAAATAAATTGTGACCCAGACTTAAAGTGTAAAATACTGTAACAGGAACAATAAATTTCTCGGCGATGAATAGTTTATATTTATAACATTTAATGTGTATTTAAGGAAAAAATCATCACGGTTAGGTTTAATATTAAAGTAAAGAATAGAAATACCAGCAAGGGTCTTACAACAGTAGAAATTCTATGGAGAGGTGGAGGTCTCACGTGGCACAGAGTTATAGTTATAATGTATAAGAGAGCTTTTATCATAACCAAGACATTATCAGTCAGAGAAGAAAATTTCTTGAACACATCACAGAGTTGCATGTAGTCTTAACTCTACAAGACAACAAGTAACTCTGTGATGTGCTTAAGTAATTTTCTTCTTTGATTGATAATTATTTTATTTATTAAACACCAAGGTGTACTTATACATAGGATATTTACATTGCACTCTATACGTCTACATTTTGGCATATTGACTTAATGATAGGGTCCGAGATGGACAATGAAGTAAGTGGTACCTAGTACATAGGCCACCACATAACAAACATACACATTTATCATTACACTCGTGATATTCTTTAATAATGTCTTTGCTATGACAAAATCTCTGTTTATTATCATTATAACTCTATGCCACGTGAGACCTCCACCTCTCCATAGAACTTCTGCTGTGGTAAGGTCCTGCTGGTATTTCTATCCCTTTCTTTAATATAAATTAATAAAATTTAATTTAAAATTAAATCCATCTTCTTACAGGTAAAAAAAAAAGGCCTAATGCACCTATATATAAAAAGACAATATAATTAAGAGTTGATAGGGAGAAAATAAAAATGACATTGATTTATTGCCATAAAGTGACAAATCACAAGAATAAATGAAAAATGATTAGCCAGTGGCAAAGGATTAAGATTTCTGCCAAAATTTGCCACTGCCTCGTAGACCTCTCGTTTTCCCCTGTTTTTTGCCTTTTTCTCCTTGAGTTGAGGTACCACTCTGGGAGTCAGTAGCCATGGCCTCATCGGTATCTTGTGACTGAGCTTTTAGTGTCTTCTTGATGTTGGCAACCTACACATTATAAGTCCTCATCAGATAGTATCCAGGTACATAAATATATTACTTCAAATCATACAGGGAAGATCAGACAAGTTCTTTTCCTTAGAAGACTATTTCAATTAAAAATATAATTTTGATAAGGGGAAAAAAAACTGCATTGAAAAAAAAAAATAAGCAGGTTCTAGTCTTGACATGAATGGAAACGTTTTTTTTTTTTTTTTTTTTTTTATCTCCCAAGCATAGCAGAAAGCGCACTCAAATTCTGAGACTAAGCACAAAGACCGCAGCGCCCTGTACCCTAGCCCCTCTATCTATAATAACTCTATGGTCAACATGTTCTCACATTTAAGAAAAACAAAATTAAAAATAAGATAGGCCTATATTAAGGAAAATAAACTATCCCGGTGACGGATGATAAATTTGAAAGAAAAGGATAGGAGAAACCAGCAAGGGCCTTACCATAAAGAAGAGAGTCCTATAATGTGGTGAAAATCTTGCTAGCACAGGTGTGTTAGTTTTTTTATATCTGTGCTAGCAACATTTTCACTTAACTATCAACTATGGGACCCTCTTCACAAGGAGGCCCTTGCTGGATTCTCCTATCCTTTTCTTTCAAATTTATCAACAAAATTAAAAACAAATTTAATGAAATTTTATTTGTCATCAAAATGTTCAAGAATCACTCAACTTAATTTATTTTTAACTCTTAACATTTTAACTTCTCAAAAAAAAAAAAAAAAAAAAAAAAAAAAATTGTTTTCCTTAGTACATACCTCTTGTTCCACAGTTTCCTTGTGTTTGAGTCTACGAGATTTTTCTGAATTAGCACGGATGATTTGTGACTCTACACAACTTAATACAGTCTCACATGAATCACACCATTCTTGCAGAGTGGCTACAATAGTACCGATCTCTTTCACACGAATATCTCGGCCAATAGTGTAATCCACCTCCAATTGACTGTTTTTCTGGTCCAGCTTGCCATGTATGATGTCTGTAATTAAATACAATAATATCTGATCATATAGTATTCAGCAATTATCAATATCAAACTTTTCATGTCAAGGTGAAGCTTCTACACTTAACAAATTTCCAAAGAAAGAACGATCTACACTTTACAAAGTTGCGGCTACCCGGAGCTTCTGCTACATAAAACACGTGTGAATTCTCCAGGTAGTCTCAAATTTGTAAAGTGTAGATCGGTCATTCTTTGGAAATATGTAAAGTGTAGAAGCTTACTCTTCATCTTGACGCAAGAAGATCGATATGTAGATATGTAGCTTCCACAATGGAAGTTCAAAATAGGAATATATTAAGATTTGATAGAAAAACACACAGATCAACACATGGGACTCATAGGCATGGTCAGGAGATAGAATCCCCTGCCCTACCCTCTCAGTAAAGCGCAAGAAAATGTTCAAACTGCTAAACCAAATTGCAAGCCAAGTATATGAAATAAAAGATGAAAAACAGCAGGGTAAAGATGGACAAAGAATAAGAAGGAAAAGAAAAAGAAAAAGGAAAAATAAAGCAACTTTACACTGGATAACATATTAAGGAAATGTCTACTAATATCTGATAATTAAAAAGATTTGATAAAACTAACATAAATGTGTGTATAATATATAATAATAATAATAAAAATATTTTAAAGAAGAAATTTCTAGATAGAAAAAATTGGGTAGTGGGAGATAGTGAACCAAAGCTGATAGGGCTGCCTTGCATGCAAGAGAAAATCATGCACAGCAGCAACTTACTATCTACCAATTCCCAAAATTTCCAATTTCTCTGAGCTTTTCTATTATATCTTTTTATCAATCAAGCATTTCAAAATCAATATTTGTCTGAATTCTTTTCATTGTAATTGGTACCGGTATTTAATTTTGGACTGGGTTAGAATATTTTCTCTTTCACGTATGCAAGGCATCCCCATCAGTCAAATTTTCCAAATTTTCAAATCTATAAATGTGCTTTTCCATCTTTTTATTTATCATAAATAATTAATAATACAGTAGTTAGAAAAAAAATTCTGTCTTACCAGCATATATAGCTTCAATAATTAGATCTTCTAGATCTCTTACATTTTTCATGTCCAATTCTTGAAGCAACACTGAGTAGGGAATACACTGTAACATTCACACACAAAAATTATAACAACAACAAACAAGTACTACTAATGTACGGTACTCAACTTATGTAATGAAAAATAATTAATTCTTATTCTAAACAAGAGGTTTAATTCTGTGGATGAAGCCTACTCAAGAAAAATTTAACATGTAATCTTATGAGAAAATAAATTTACTTGTAGGTGTAAACCTCCAGATTAAGTCCTCAAATACGATGCAGAATTAGGAAATAGAAAACATTTCAGTTGTTATATTTTCAAAGGAAACCAACAAGCCTTACCACAATGATGTCTCATATTGATTAAGTAATTGAAGAAGAGGATCATTGCCCTCAGTACGTATTCATCTACAAAATTTTTTTTTGCTAAATGTGCTATCAAGATCTTCACCTAGCTACAGAATTCATAGTGCTTTCCTTTGATAATATCACACGTAATTAGTTAAAGGCTTAGAATGGTAAAAATTGTGTACTATCCTAACAAACCTGAAAATGGTGTGAGAGGGCAATGATGTCACAGCTCGCCTGGTCCATGCGCGCATAAAACAAGCGAGCTATGACGTCATTGCCCACTCGCACCATTTTGTGAATGAAAAATAAATTAGAAATCAATGACTCCAGCCAAATCAATGTTGATTTTCAAGTTTGTTAGGATATTACACAACTTTTTTTGTTCAAAGTGTTATACGCCTTTAAGTACTGTACTATACCTTTGTTTTTGTTGCCAATGTAACAATTGTGAGGTGCTGCAGTTTTTTCTTTTGAACAGGAGTTAACTCAGTCAAGTCTGCCTCCCGTCCCAAGTAATCTCGGTATGTACCATAAGCAAACAGACTAAGTGTATCTAAATGTTTACCATGTGGTTCTCCCTGCAGCTGCAAAGTTAAAAGCAATTTTATATTATTCAAATTATTAGTCCATGGTGTGTATGTGTGTACAGTTTCAGACAAATGAAAGGTAGCCATTCAAACATGTTGTTTTTTTGCGTGCTTCAAATTTTATGTGGAAACGATATTGTTATGTCTTACTTAAGTGTTTTGATGCACATGCTCACATGTAGCTTTAATTATCAGGTGAGCTGGTTTATTAGCCAGCAAGCCCAAACACGCCTCATGATGCACGTGAATATGACGTAATCAATTTCCACATAAAGTTTGAGGTGTGCAAAAAAAGCAGCAAGTTTAAATGGATACAGTACCTTTCATTTATCTGAAACTGCACATGTTAACTTTCAGATGCAAATTTCCTTTGAATGTGGTCAAAATGCTTGGACATGCTGGGCTCAAGCATCAACTACCAAGATAATTTTTTTTTTTTTTTTTTTAAGTATTATAATTTAGTCCCAATGCATTGAGCACCTTCTCTGTAAGTGCTCAAGGTGTTCGGATCAAATTTCGATGAGCTGGAAAAGAATTTCGCAACTTGAAGGTTTATACATAAGGCCAATACGTCTGGAGATTTTTGTCTGGCAGCTAACATATGATTATATGTATACAATAATATCCAGTTTCATTCCAATGATTCCATGCTTTGTATTCAAATTTATTATCAAGTTTTAGTTATTACCTCGGCAATATTTGGCATCTCCAGAAGTTCTCCGAATACATAAACACCGGGAGCATCCAATACTTGTCTTATCAGTTCAACAGCAGCTGCTCCCTTAGCACTTTTTGCGAGTAGCACAAATTGCTCAAGAGGGTTGTTGCTGACAACAGTTGCAGTCTTTTCGGTCAGCATTTTACTATAAAATATCAGTGTGGAATATTTATTAATAAACAAAACATATTGTATGCACACATGACAAATAATCAACTTAAAAAAATAATAATAATAAATAAATAAATCTGAAATAAGCACTGCAAGCTTATAATATGTATGTAACTCTTGTAATACGTAGTATGTACAATAATAGATGGTATTATAAATGCATATGTACAGCTCTGGCCAAAAGTTCCCAAACGATTTGCATAGGCAACCCGCAACCACACTACCGGGTATGTTATCTTTATGAGAAAATGCAGCGGCCGCCGCTGCCCCGTTCGGGAACTTTTGGCCAGAGCTGTACATATTATACATATTACCGCAAAATTGCATAATATGTTACATAATATATGTATAAAAGGCAGGGGCGGATACAGGGGGGGGGGGGCTAAGGGGGCTGAAGCCCCCCCCCCCCCCGAAATTTCTAAAATTTCAAATACCTACTTAATATAAAGGTGGATATATTTTTTACGTTAAATAATAAAATTTTACTTAAATAGTTAATATTTTATTTATTAAATATATTAATAAGTATGTGTGGGTATGTAGATGCTACACAGTTTGAGTAAACTTCTTCTTAAATTTTGAATTTTATTGTATGTACTGTATTATAAAAAAACACATTTGATTTTAAATTCTTATAGCTAAAAGATTTCACACCTGTTTTTTATAAACAATATAACAAAAATAAAAGCATCATTTTGCCATAGATTTCATAACTATAATTGTATACATCCATTACTATGTTTCTGTCAAAATCAACATTATAAAACAAAAAAGTGTTGTATATGCCTGACCCCTGAAAACTATTTCATTGTTTGTTTGTTTTTTATTTTAAAGTATTAATATAAAATAAATTTTCCTGTAGAGAGTAACTCTATCTTGGCCCTCCTAATTTTTTTATTTTTCTTTTCTTTAAATATTAATACCTAATATACTTAACAATATATATTTAGTGAAAATACAAATCCGGATATTTTATTTTTTTTCTTTGAAAAAAAAAAAAAAAAAAAAAAAAGTTCAAAAGTTGAATTAAATAAAATATATGAAGATAAAAAACAAAAATATAAGTCATCTAAAGTTATTATAAAAAAATATTAGAATTTACTTTTTAATAAAAAAAAAAAATATACGATTGAGGTTTCAGAAATTTCGGTGTCAGTTTTTTCAAGTATACTACTAATTAACTAATTTTGCGTTTTACCCAAAAAGGGGCGTGGCTCTCAAATTTTTTTGCCTGCGCCGCTTATCCCCCCCCCCCCCTCCCCCCGACTTGAGATGGTTCTACTATATCTGACCTCAGCCCCCTCCGAAAATAATTCCTGGATCCGCCCCTGATAAAAGGTATGTATGTATGCATTTTTTTTTTTTATGATGTGTGTAATGTCATAACATTACATACATACTTACTGTACCGGTAATGTACTTACATTCATTTATGCAAATATATAATAATAATAATAGTTCTTTATTGGGTTTAAAATGAGAAAGTACATTATATATATAAAAAAAAGACAGAAAAAAAAGTAAATGTAACCCAACGGGTGATGAGAAAAAGGCAAAATGCCTATACATACTGTACACTACATACCTATGAAGTGATCTCACACCTTTATCAGAAAAACTGCTGTGTAAATCGTGTCATACATAACACGGTCTAAACATGATGTATGTACAGCTCTGGCCAAAAGTTCCCGAACAATGATGAGTTCTATGATGACACAAATTAATTTATATACATTTTATGTTGTATTTCTATTATACGGATGTTTATGTATTGTGTATATATAATATGTACCATGTATTATTATTATTAATTTCTCTTTTGTTTACTTTCATATTGACTAATGGGGGAGCAGGCATCTCGGACTGGCTTTGGGTTGCTTCGGTCACACCCGCCTCCGTTTCGACATCCTACGTAAGCGTAGTAGTTGAATGAGGAGGCGGGTGTGGACGATATCACTTGGAGTCGGCCTGGAGATGAATTGAGCCTTTATTGGTCAATTAGTATACAACATAGTAAGTAAGTTGACAATTCCATGTCATGTATTATTATTTTCTATCTTTTTGTTTTCTTTTATATTGACTTATGGGGGAGCAGGAGCAGGCGTCTTGGGGCTGGCTTTAGGCTGCTTCGGTCACACCCGCCTCCGTTTCGACAACCTACGTATGCATAGTAATCGAATACGGAGGCGGGTGTGGACGATATTGCTTGGAGCCGGCCTCGAGATGACTTGCCCCTTTATAGGTCAATTAGTATGTAACATAAATGCTGTTCGCAAACCCTGTTCTCTGCTCTTAAAATGACGATCAACTTTGGCTATTCAAATGGAATGCGCATTTTTTGGTGCAAGAAAACAGGGTTTACGAACAACACTATAGTAAGTAAGTTGACAATGCCATGTAAAACCTTATACAAATGTTATTTATTATGTTTGATTGTAGGAGAGTGGAAATAAAGAATTTTTGACTTTTGAATTTGAATTTTGAATTCAATTTGCATAGGCCTGGCATAGGCAACCCGCAACCACACTATGTTATCTTTATGAGAAAACGCTACGGCCGCCGCTGCCCCGTTCGGGAACTTTTGTCCAGAGCTGTACATACATAATATGTATTGTATTATTTTGTAATAGAAAAAAGTTCATAACGTGCTTGAATTGTTAAACTTTCTTTCCTTTACAATACATGCATACATCATACATATATCCATGAATACAGTAGATGAACATGCAAAAATATCGTTGTTGAGTTGCAAATATAAGACCGGTTTTTACTTACAGTTGTGCTCAACATAACTATTATTATTTATAGTAAATATGAAATGACATAAATAAATAAATTTAACTACATATAAGAAATAGCTTACTTGGATATATTAGCCACAGTTCTATGAAAAGTGTCAACTTTGTTCTAAATAAAATTTTGTTTGGAAAATACAGCTGGCGTGCTGCGTGCTGGCGACGAGACGAGATATTTCAAGGCTGTACAACTTTGTAAAAGGTGTTGAGCAAAGATACGCTAAGAAAAACCTGAAGGTGACATGAAAAAAAAAGTAATAATAGTTGTAAATTCTTTAAATAATTTATAATTAAATAAAAAAATTAATATATGGTTAAATTTTGACACTTTTTTTAAGAATTATACTCATTTTTTATGTTGGCTAACTTTATTGCGCAATTTTTTAAAACATTTCCAACTAAAAAAGCCGCAAGCCACCAAAAGGTCTGAAGAGATCCCAGTAGCTACCTGTGGAAAAGATCATGTCTCGAGATAGTGGCCTGAGCCATGATCCAATCCAATAAAATAGATTGATTATTTATGTATCTATTAATCTTATAGCTTATTCCAGCTACGCTCGACTATTGGACGGTAAGCAGCGTGGCCGCAGAGGTTCAGGCTCAGACTGCTGCTGATCTGCCAAATGCCGCATCCACTATTTGGGATGGAAACCTCTTCGGCAGGCGGCTGCTGATAAATATTTAATTAATTAAATAAATCAATATGGTTAAAGCAAAAAAAAAAAAAAATCCTATCATATAAATTAATTTAAAAACCACATGTTCACAATAAAGAAAATAGTTGGTAGAGATTAGAGCACGTTGAATTGAAAATTAATAAAACGCGAAAATTCTCTAATTTAAATAGTAAATTGGGACTAGGGATCAAATATTTAGCTAGTTAAATAGTAGACGTTAAAGGGATGGAGGTATAGTGTCAAAATAAAATACGATGTGCCTAGCATCTCACGTTCTCACACTACGTCAAAGACACAACATTATAAAACAGCATCAGACTTACTCTTTGCCTTAAACCGGTCTAAGGCAAAGAGTAAGTCTGATGCTGTTTTATAATGTTGTGTCTTTGACGTAGTGTGAGAACGTGAGATGCTAGGCACATCGTATTTTATTTTGACACTATACCTCCATCCCTTTAACGTCTACTATTTAACTAGCTAAATATTTGATCCCTAGTCCCAATTTACTATTTAAATTAGAGAATTTTCGCGTTTTATTAATTTTCAATTCAACGTGCTCTAATCTCTACCAACTATTTTCTAAATATTTTTTTAAACTTATTAATACTAACCGCGATGGTTTTTTCCTAATACGCATGTTCACAATAAAGCTAATTCTAATTGGAATTGATAATTATTTGATCAAAATACCATGCATTCTTATGGAGCTCACTTAACAATTACAAATTGGAAAAAGCTTAAAGTGAACAGGGCAAAAGACAAGTTGAAGAGTCTATTTTACTGCAAGTCCATTTCCTATGAGTATGAGATAGACATTTTGTTTGCAACAACATCAATATATACATACAGTACACACACACACACACACGCACGCACGCACGCACGCATACATGCATATATAATATAATATATATAGGATATATATAATAATAATATATTATATATATATATATATATATATATATATATATATATATATATATATATATATATATATATATATATATATATATATATATTATTCTGTTGCGAGTAATATAATTATTCACTACAATACACTGAATATATTTTGCAACACAAAACACAAATTTAAAACAAATTTTTATGTTCTTCAATATACTATATTTTAATTAATATTATACTGCACCAAAATATATAGATTAGATATCAATAAATTTTAAAATTACATCACATCTTAAACACACAGACATTATAATACAGTATAAATATATTGTAACAAATGGTATATTATATATATAGCCTATATTTATGCTTTTATTGCATTTAATTTTAGCTTTCTTATTTGCTTATAACTGCACAAACATCTCGCCTTTGCTTTCTTTTATTAATACCAATTTTTCTTAACATAATATGTAATTATAAGTGTCATGTGCAAGTGTATAATTATATTATAGATACACACACAGTCACAGTTAGTAATGCTTTTATGTTTTTGTTAATTTATAGATTTGCAGCTTTTTTTAGTAATACCTCTTAAGGGGTAGTCAACAACAGCGTTTTTTTTTATAGTATTCATCAGGTTATTTAAACTCCCAAAAACGTTATTTCAAAATTTTAATGATTAAAGCGCCAAAAGCCAGCGACCTCAAACGGACGTCACAGCTAAAATTGCTCTCACGCTAGTTTGGAGCAAGCATGGGTTACTCTTATTTTTATCTCTTGCTTCACGCCATACTGTTTTTTACGGATACAGATTTGTAGTAAAGTAATTTATGCAAGATAACAAGTAACTCCTGCTCGCGCCAAGCTTGCATGAGAGCAAGTTTAACTGTGACATAGGTTCAGAGTTGCTGTACCGGCTTTTGCTTGCAGTGCGTTTAAATTTAAATTTTGAGATCGCGTTTTTGGGAGGTTTCATAATACTATGATCAAAAAAGCCGTCATTGATTACCCCTTTAACAAAATGACAAGAATCTGAAATCACCTTCTGAAACTTTTCCATAAGAATAGCCATGCAAGGTCATAACTTTTTATGTCAATTATGTATATGACCTTTTAAGTATAAAAAGTATTAAAAACAAAAACTATAGTACACCCCCTTCCCCAAGATAATTTTATAACAAACAAAATACTTATGGCTAGAGTACTCTTATAGCATTAGTATGCACGAAACAACATTGTATTGTAATTTTACTGTTAATAATTTGTATTCCTGTTTTCTTAAGTTTTCACCTAAATGCTACTGTAATAAAAAAAAGCAAGCAAGTACAGAATTAATTAGTTCAAGTCATATATTGCATGTTGAAAAATTATAAACATATAATTAATAATTCATATAATATTAAAAGGGTGCTACATTTAAGGGATCTTTAAAATAATAATAATAATAAGAAAGAAAGACTATGCAGAAAAATCTTTAAAACTACTTCAAATGCATTATTTTGGTTTTCATTGGCATATATGTAGACACAAAACTTGTAAAATAGTTCAAAATACAATTTTTAACAATAAAAAAATAAAAAAGTAACCTTTGGTAGAAAATAGTTTTAGAGTACTTAATACATACTACATACATATTTTTATATTCTGTTTATACAGTAGGGCAAATGCACACAGTATTTTAAACATAAAATACATTATATGATAATATATGCTACTCTACAGTTTCAGACAAATGAAAGGAAACCATTTAAACTTGCTGCTTTTTTGCGCACCTCAAACTTTATGTATTGTGTAAACTATATTATTACGTCATATTCACATGCATCACAAGGAGTGTTTAGCTTGCTGGCTACAGCAGCCTACCTGATAGATAACGCTACATCTGAGCGCACATCAAAACACGTGAATATGACGTAACAATATTATTTCCACATAAAATTTGAAGTGCGCAACATGTTTAAATGGTTACCTTTCATTTATCTGAAACTGTACTAAAAATAATACGTAATTAAAACACTAAAATATAATAGGTATAGCCAATTTTCTCTCATTATAAATTTTATATAATGGTTTTGCACTTGTAATTAATAATAATAATATAAGTTTAAAAATATATTTCTATATGACTTGATAACTACAAGTATATTTAATTTAAGAAACGGATGGACATCTTCTGTTCTACATCAGTACGTTCAAGTGCATTACAAAATTCTCCAAAGGAAATCATTTGATCACCATCTTGATCTGCCTCCAGTATTGTACGTTCAGCGATACTGGTCAGTTGTTCTTCACTGTAATATAAAACATTATGTTAAAATTTGTAAGATATAACTTTTTATGTGTAAGTGTATATGATCATATTTTATAGTGCATTATTTTGCTAAAATCTTTTTATTGCTTATTTTTAATTTGAACTTACCTAATATTAGAGCCAACCATCATTTGAAGAATTGCCAATAATTCATCTCTTGAAATTTTACCATCACTGTCCAGGTCATACATCTTGAAAGCAACTGCAAATAATATAATACATATAATTATATTATGATAATATATTTATCACAGTTGTCATTGCATGCATGTAATTATTGTGTTTTATTATTATTTTTTTCTTGCCAATATTTTTCTAATTTATTATGTGTACTGTTAATATTTGTCTACTTAATAGCTTTCAAAACATTTAAAACTTTTGAATATTGTTGGTTCAATTAAAATACAAGAAAGAACTAAATACGCATGCATCAGTGACGATAAGTGATACTACAAACTATTAAGGGCGTAGAACACCTTGAACAAAAAAGTTGCGTAATATCCTAACGAACCTGAAAATCAACGTTGATTTGGCCGGAGTCATTGATTTTCTATTTTATATTCCATTCACAAAATGCCGCTGCCGGTCACTGACGTCACAGCTTGCCTGGTCCACGCGCAAGTAAACCGGGCGAGCTGTGACGTCAGTGACCGGCAGCGGCATTTTGTGAATGGAAAAGAAATTAGAAATCAATGACTCCGGCCAAATCAACGTTGATTTTTAGATTTGTTAGGATATTACGCAACTTTTTTGTTCAAGGTGTTCTACGAGCTGTGACGTCAGTGACCGGCAGCGGCATTTTGTGAATGGAAAAGAAATTAGAAATCAATGACTCCGGCCAAATCAACGTTGATTTTTAGGTTTGTTAGGATATTACGCAACTTTTTTGTTCAAGGTGTTCTACGCCTTTAAGTAAGCATTTATGAGCATGAATAATATTATTTATACAGTGTACTGTTCTATATCTAATGAGATATTGGTGATGAAACCTTCTTAAACTTTAAGAAGTTATAGACAAGTGGACCAGACATGTAGTCAGGCCTAAATCTCACCCTTTCAAGAGTGTACCTTGGTTTTGAATAAAGAAGATAATTTAATTAAATTTGTTGAAAGCACCAAAAAATGTCTAACATCTATAATTGTATTATTATTGTTTTAACTTGGTATAGATACATAGATGTTTTATGACAGAACCAGAAAAACACAATCCACTGCTTGAATGCTCTCTAGTCAAAGACTACATAAATATAATACAAACTAATTAGCCAAATTACAAAATGATATGATAACAATAACTCTGTACGTTTGGTAAGGTAGTTGTATGTATACAGTGCTATCTTTTACTAGCAAGTTATGTAAAATCAATGCTGAAATATAAAAATAGTATCAATAAATAAAATCTTGATAAATAACTCCCAATTGAATAACTACTGTAGTATGTACAATTACTATTTACATATCGATAACACGTGTAACGCCAACTCTTTTGAAAGAAAATAAATGCAGAATGTACAGCTCTGGCCAAAAGTTTAAGAACGGGGCAGCGGCGACCACTGCGTTTTCTCTTAATGTATAGTGTGGTTGCAGGTTGCCTATGCAAATCGTTCACAAACTTTTGGCCGCAGCTGTACATTTAAAAAATAACACTGCACTTTATACAGTAATACGATTATAAATTTGTATGTACGATACTGTACTAACATTTCAATTTCTGTTCTCGAGAATTCAGTTTGGTGTCTTTATTCTTCTTAATGGGTCGGAAATGTGCAAGAACCTGCATAAACTGCAGGAAGTTAATGGAATCTCCATTGCCTTCTTGAAAAAAGGCATGCACAATGCGATCTCCTAGAGGATTAATGGCTAGCTCTGGAATACGTAGCAAATCTTCACGGCTCAAGGTTCCACAGTTTCCCCTGTCAAGGCTTGTAAATCGACTGTAGAGTCGTTCAATTTGATTTGGCGTGACTGAAACATCAGAATAAAACAAGTTAAAAAAATCACTTTTTGTTAAAAGTAGAACTATGTGAATTCAGCTATGCAAAACTTTGTATGTTACACTTCAAAAGTTAATTCACAGAGCAAATCAACCAATAACTTTCACTTTTTAAATTCTCATGATTCCTAATTTCATTTTGATTTAGAAATGTCATAAATTGATAGTGTGAGAAGTAAAAAAATAATGATATGTAGTGTTATAATATGTAAATATTAATAATTATAAGTTTCTTCATTAAAATAGGATAGATAGAAATGTAGATAAAAAAAAATGAGCACACAGCATGACCTTGATAAGTTGGTGACATCATATTACAAGAAGTATGAAAATTAGGGTTAATTATTTAAAATATATAATGTAAATTATTTAATATTGATACTTACAGCCTGTTTTTTCTTGTATTTGTGCTATTTCGTCTTCTCTCAACAGGAGTGATGATCTATTGCCCATTTTAGATGATATTTAATTCTGATTTCACAATCTTATCAGCCATGAAACAAAGGAGCATCAGCAAAACATTGACTGTGCTGCCATCTGAATTGGGGGCGTGGTTGATTTGTTTTGGTCTTGATGGGTGTTGTTATGGTGCTTTTATAAAGTACAAAATGAGGTTTTAGAAGTGTAAATATTTCGTTAAATAATCAAAATGCAAACTGATGATGCGAGATATTTAAAAAGGTAATAGTTTTACTTATTATGATCATTATTCTCTTCATCGCATTTATATCATATTGAAAAATAGGTTCCATAGTCGCTGGTAATTTCTATGACTGCACGATTTCACTCAACTCATTCTATATAATCAATATCATATAATATGTATCATACATTATGTACATATATTTTTATGCACATAAAATATGTGCAGAATCGATATACTGTACAGATGTGACTGTATACATAAATTCCACATTAAACTTTTATCATTTAGTTTAGAGATCATAGATCATACATATTACATATTTATGTATGTACATTGTACATAAATATGCATGTCATTATATAATATGTATTTATTTGAGAGAGAAATAAATCATCAACATTTTTCAATAAACTTATCTATTTTGTTTTACATTTTGTCCCCCAGGAAAGTTCGTGCAGGTCGTCTAGATGTTCACCCTACAGAGCAGGCACTCATTGTGCATTATGAACTGGAGGCAGCTATTCTGGGTGAAAGAATGGCAACTGTACTCTCTGATAAAAAGGCAAGTTTTTTTTTATTTATTGTTATTATTATTTTTTTTTTTTTAAGATATAGTATGTAATATTTAAATAGATTAAATTCAATTAATAGCATATTTTTATAATTTAATTTGTTTTCTTGTGTTTTTACAGGAGTGCCAGAAGATCATCAGGCTACGGAGCTTGAATGCTGGCACAGATGTAGCAGCTCTTGCTAGAGAAGTTGTAGACAAGTGTTCACTCATTCATCACTCCAAACTTGCTGAAGTCGAGCAACTTATTTTCTACTTGAAACAAAGAAATTCTCGCAGCACAAACTCTGATACAGGAAGTGCAGATACCCCAGTAGAGACAGCAAGTATTGCAAAGCTGGAGGACTATGTTGAGCTTCTGTATGAGAATATTCCAGACAAGGTAACATTATTATGCACTTACAGTATTTAGGATTTGTGCCTTTTCTCACCTTTTTTTTTTATCCAACAATAGGAAAAATAAATAATTAGTAATTTTTAATTATTATTCTCAGGTACGAGGCTCTGCATTGCTTCTACAACTTGCTAGAAATCCTGATAATCTGCAAGAACTTGCTACTAATGGTAAGAAGTGTTTTCCATAAAAAAAAAAAGTATTACAGTATATATGTGTACCGTACTGTATAACTTTGAATAAAAAAATGCATACAGTATAATTATATACTCAATTCTTTGTAAAATGCATGTACAGTATTGGCAATGTAACTTTGTCTACAGTATATCATGTAAAAGTAAATTCAGCAAAGCTTGTGATGAGTGTGATTTAATGTAATTTTTATGTATTTTTTTTATAGAGAGAGTACTTGGTGCTCTAGCAAGAGTGTTACGAGAAGATTGGAAGCAAAGCTTAGAATTAAGTACCAATATTGTGTACGTCTTCTTTTGTTTTTCTACCTTTTCTGTGTTTCATCCAGTCATCACACAACATAAGGTATTTTAATAATACAAAATGCTAAAAAATAGCTTTTTTTTACCTCATAACTCCTTTATTATTATTGTTATTATTATTTTTTTATTATTATTATTTTTTTTTTTTTGCATAGATGGGCTCACTTTGCATGGAGCTGATAGACTTTGAGCTAAGACGCCATGATCAATGGGTTGAAGAACTGGAGCAGAGACGTAAGCCATCAACAGCAGCAACAGTAGATAATGAGGCAACTCAAATTGAAGACAAAAAATCAGACTTTGAGCGCTCTGCACGAAAATTTGCTCTATTATCTCGTAAACAAGACCAGCTGCTAAGAGTTGCTTTTTATTTACTATTGAATATTGCTGAAGACACAAGGTAGAGTAAAATGTCTCAATTCTACATTATCATAAAACAAGTCATGTACTGTACTGCATTACAGTAATGTATATTTGCACTCACTCAGAATTCAATACAAAAATATTGATCTCAAGCATCAAAATTTAATGTTAACAGAAACTAATAGAAATGATTCTTGCAGATTAGAGGATAAAATGAGACGTAAAAACATTGTTGGCATGTTAGTCAAAGCTTTGGATAGAGACAACCATGATTTACTGTTGCTTGTGGTCACATTCTTGAAGAAACTTTCAGTGTTTAGAGAAAACAAGGATGACATGGTATGGCAAACTGGTTTTATTTTAAACTTCATTAAATATTTTACTTACATTCAAATTGTCACAATGCAGTGTACTATTGATTATTAACTTATTGTTGCATTATGTTGTCTCCTATTTAGGCTGATATGAGTGTAGTTGAGAAACTACCACCATTAGTTACTTCAAGTAATGCTGATCTAGCTCATGTATCGTTGAAATTATTATTCAATCTGTCGTTTGATCCAGAGCTACGAGCACGCATTGTCAGAGTTGGGCTTCTACCTAAACTGGTGCATTTATTAGGTGAGATTTGCATTGATATAATCACTGTACAATATTTCTGATTGTTTTGTTTGTAATGTAGATGATCCTCGCCATCGATCGGTAGTACTGGGTATTCTTTATCATCTAAGTATGGATGATCGAGTCAAATCTATGTTCACATACACAGACTGTATTCCACTGGTAAGCACTGCAGTTGTTTATTATAAAATCAGGATTTGTAACTATTTATTATTATTATTACCAGGTGCTGCGTATGGTGCTTGAATGCCCAGAAGAGAAAGTATCCCTTGAATTAGTTGCCTTAGCAATTAACTTGGCATTAAACAAACGTAATGCACAATTAATGTGTGAAGGAGGTCGTTTAAGAACATTGATGCAACGGGCATTTCATTTTCAAGATGCCTTATTAATGAAGTGTTTACGTAATATTGCACAACATCCAGGACCCACTAAGATGTTGTTTGTGGTAAGTGATTTAAAAAAATGTCAACATTTTAAAATTTAACTGGTAGTTGGTAGTTTATTATTAGCATTATTATATATTTTTTAAATTTATTTCATTTTATTGGTTTTAACTATAACAATTATTTTACAGGAGTTTATTGGTGATTTAGCACAAGCTGTGCAGGCTGCAGAATGTGAAGAATTTGTGGTAGAGTGTTTGGGTGTGATGGGGAACCTCAGTGTAGAAAACATGGATTGGGAACGTCTTGTTACACAGTATAAATTACTTCCTTGGCTAAGAGCTCATTTAGTACAAGGTTTGTATTTGCATCAATGAAATTGTCACAATATATCTTCTTCTTCTTCTTCTTTTTTTTTTTATTATTATTTTTTTTTATATAATAAATTATTGATAATTTAACTTTAAATTTGCTGTTTTTTAAGGCAAAGCTGAGGATGACTTGGTGCTCGAGACTGTGGTGTTCTTGGGCACATGTGCAAGTGATGAGGCATGTGCATTGTTGCTGTGCCAAGCACAAGTTCTGCATGACCTCATTGAGCTGCTCAAAGGTAAAACATTTTTTTTTTCTTCTTCTTCTTGTTCTTGTTCTTTTTTTTTTTTTTTTTTTTTTTTTTTTTTTTTAATTAATAGCTCTTATAAGTTGTAAAGAGGAAAATATAATTTTCTTTGGTCAGTAATCATTTAAAAGCTTTACCTTTGCAGGAGTTTTATTTTCATATCATATAATTACTTGTAAAATATCACATCTATTGCATAGTGTTTTATTTAGTGAGACTATTTTCTGGATATAATTTAGCATAATATATAAAACTAATTAAACATCTATATTAAGAGGTGTCTGGTATTAAAGTTACTGTGTATTACAGCTAAACAAGAAGATGATGAAGTGGTTCTGCAAATAGTATTTGTTTTTTATCAATTGAGTAAACATGATGGTGCCAGGAATTTTCTGGTTCAAGAAACAGGTACGATTTATGGCCTTGGTGCTGTTGTAGCTGTTGTAGCAAATAACTGTTTTCCTTAAAAATATTAGTTCTAAGCAATCTTGTACAGCTCTGAACAAAAGTTTCTGAATAATATATAAATTAGCAACCTGTGTTTTTCTCAGTTTTTTTTTTTTTTTTTTTTTTTTTTTTTTTTTTTTTTTTTTAGCTGTTGCAGGTTGCACTCTCTGCTCTGAAACGTTTGTCAAGAGCTGTACATTTTGTGTTGCCAATGTATTGGGTTTCTTAAAAATATGCGTATTAGGAAAAAACCATCGCGGTTAGTATTAATAAGTTTAAATTTTTTTTAGAAAATAGTTGGTAGAGATTAGAGCACGTTGAATTGAAAATTAATAAAACGCAAAAATTCTCTAATTTAAATAGTAAATTGGGACTAGGGATCAAATATTCTTAGAGAATTTTCGCGTTTTATTAATTTTCAATTCAACGTGCTCTAATCTCTACCAACTATTTTCTAAAATTTTCTTAAAAATAAACATTTATTTCACTGCTCTCCGTCTTGCATTTTTTTATCCCCCCCCCCCCCCCATTTAATTAAGTTAAATTTTAATTCTACAAAAAGAGAGAGGAGAGAGAGAGAGAATGTTTGAATTTATTCATAAAAATAATAAGTTAAGTTCAATTATTTTTCAGTTTGCACTTTCATTTTGAGAATATGTTGTGTTATTAGCTTCTATAACTTTTTTCCCCCTTCCAAATCCAGAAGCTGCAGCCTACTTGATTGATCTGATGCATGACAAGAATGCTGAGATAAGAAGAGTTTGTGACAACACTCTTGATATTATTGGGGTAAGATCCAATAATTTTATTTGATTTCATTTTGTTGTAATAATTATGTTTTTCGCATTATTTAGGCACACTATGGAGAGTGGGCTCGCAGAGTACAGCTGGAGAAATTCAGATTTCACAATTCTCAATGGCTTGAAATGGTAAAGAACCAACAAGCTCTAGATTCAGCCTGTGATCCAGAGGAACCTCTGTTACCATTCTTCTCTGTACCTGCAAGCATGTATCAGTCGGGTAAGAAAATTTGCATTTTTAAATTTTAATTACTTAATATAGTCTGAAGGGAGGTTTTTATAATATGCATGCTCAGTTATTTCATCCAGTTTGTGTAACTGCTATTTTACAAAGTCTAGTATCTTAAGCTCAGATACTGTTGTTGTTTACTCACATGAATGGTTGAAAGTAAGTTTGACTGTAGCACTTCTGATTTTAATCATTTTCCAGATTCACATGCTTCACTTGACACAATGGATGAGTTTGATGTTCATGGATCAGCATCTGAAAATTCTAGCAGAGCATCAAGTCGCCCTCGTAGCAGGTAAAGTATTTGAGAAGTTTTCTACAGCTTAGGCATAGGCTGCCTTTTTCTAATGTAAGAATCTCAACCCTGCATTTAATTGCTGATAACATAGTTGTATAATAAATTGATTCCGTACATAATTGAATAATGCTACCTATTTGATATATTTTTAATTAATAACTTTTTATTTTTCAGTTATGGCCAGGATCTAGAAGGATTTCTGGGGAGAGCTTTGGCTCCCAAGCAACTTGAAGATTTGGATAGGAAATTAGGAGCTTTAAAATTACAGCAACAACAAAGCCAGTAATAAATTAATAAGCTTTAAATGCTATTCTAGTCACAATCATTATATTTCTGGAAAGTATGTTTTGTGAGATTAATTATTAGGTTAAAATGAAGAGCTGTGGCTTACCTTGAAATGGATGTATGGCTTAATGATATGTAGGCATGTTTTTGTTATTGTAGCAGACTTTGACTAGCCTGCTTACTTTTTTAGAAAGATTAAAGTACGAATATATAGGAATAGCATTGACATACAAAAAGGTGTGGATTTGATATTTGATATTGTTGTTACCAGCAAATGCTATTCTTATACTGTTAGCCAATGGTGTGTATTCATTTTTTTGCCAGTTAGTCAATTTTTGAATGGGTTACCACTCGTATACTTGTGAAAATAGAATAGAAAAAATGCATAAAATGCTCTTCACTCAATGGTGCTTTAGCAAAATGCTTGAATCTAATTAAAATTACATACTCTGCATGCTTTAAAAGCTTTTCGATAGGCATTATGATGCCACTAGTTTCACTTAAGATGAATTTCTATTTGTTGTATCACAACTTAAACTTAATCATTTAATTGTACATCTACAGTATTATAATTCAAATGCACTATTGTATTTTTAAAACATGTTTATACAAGTAAGGATATGGTAAATTATAGTAAATTTGCCATAATTCTTATATCTCATCTTATATATTATTTATTTTATTGTTATATTTAATTTATTTGTGCATACTTTAAGCAGTTTAATTTTATAATGTTTATTTTGTGTCTGGAAAGAAAACATTTGTAAACATAATTACTTGTTTCATTTTATTTATGGTAATCATTGTGCAGCTACAAATAAAAATATAAAACAATATATACATACTTGTCTAATTTAAAATCATAAACATAACAAAATATAGAGGCTTGTTTCAAAACTAACATTCACAATTACAATAGTAATACCATTTTACATTATCATTGTATAGTAAGCCTAAACGTTACAGCTTCACTATATTCCCAACATTCAATATAACAGGACAGAACTACAGGTTCTGTTATTTTAATCATCATGATACATAAAAAAAAATATAAGTTTGTGTCACAACTTAACATATACAATAAAAAAAAAAGTCATAATATGAGTTTCATAAAATATCAAAAGTCCATTTAATATTTAGATTTAAGTAACATTAAACCTGTCTTTTAAGCATGGGCTATTTTAAACTACAGTACTAAAGAAAAAATATATAGGTATATTATTTTATTAAAAGGAGTGCTGTGGTCAAATATGTGCACATAAGTTGATTTAAAGTATAAGAAAGTATACAAGCATAATATACAAGTTGGTTGGTAAATATAATTATCTCATGGAAGCACTTTGATATAGTATCTAAATAAAAAAGAAAAGCTTAATAATTTTTTACTGACACTGTGTCAGTCATGACATGACTAAAATATGAGTAACCTTTTTCACTAAAATTAACATTAAAAATAGATAAAAATCAAATTGACAGAGCATATGTACCCATAAAACGTGAATAATATAAAATGTTGAGCGTGTGCCTTAATCTCAAAAAATATAGAGCAGAATTTCTTTATACTTAAAGCATATGTAATGTGCTTTACTGCTTGAGATTTAAAAAAAGGATTCCTATGTTCTATATCCATATAACTATAATTATCACGTTATTTTAATGAAAGCATAATAACTAATTAAATGACGCTATTGTGTTTTAATATCAAGTACGGTGTTGAATGGATTTATTTTTAAGTAAAACATAAAATGCTCTGTCTTGTATATTTAAAATAACACTACAGAATTGCTGCAGTAGAATTTATATTATTTCTATTCCCTTTAAGTCTTTCAAAATTTTCTTTATTATGTTGGTAGAACCACTGTTTACCTATCTCAAAGCTTGCAATCATGATGGCACAAGCTGGGGCTACTTTGACCAGACGAGGTACTAACCCAGTAAATAATCCAGACACTCCACTTTGTCTATAGATGCGGCCAATCACAGCAAGAGTTGAACTACGACCATTCATGCTTTTTGGTTTATCTATACACAAGCAAAAAAATTATTTTATTATAAATATTAACAAATAAGTTTTAACTGCAATATTGTACTTTTGTACCTTTTTTGTTTTTTAATAAAAATTTCATTTATTATTATTATTTTTTAATTTAAATTGGAATGAAAAGTCACAATAAAATTTGATGTTATTATGTACAGTTAAAACATCATTCACATTTGGCACTTAAATTTGATGATTGTGAATGGAAAACAAGGTTGCAACAATGTAAAGAAATTGGCACTTTACATGGTATGGTTCTTTTAGACAGATATCAACGGATATTGATAGGTGCTGACACGCATAGCTGGCTAGAGAACCATAACAGAAGCACCAACCTGATGATTTAGGCTGACCTGCACCTACACAGTTTAGGTAAAATTCTGGCTTAAAGTACCCAAATTGGTGTACTTAGGTCAGCTTAAAACAGGAGGTTATTGCTATTCTGTTAATGGGATCCAAAGCTAGTAACTCCCAGCTTATTACCCGTGTACTATTTGCCGCATACCAACAGATGCATGAGAATGAGAATGATTGCATTTGTTAAAATTAGCGTCGGTCCATCTTCTGGTATCCATCATTAATGGTGAACATGAAAGGATCCGCAAGTTAGCTCTGTCGGTTGGACATCACATTTACATGCCATGTGAATGATACTTCAGGCTGCTTATAATTATGAATTAACCTTATTGATATAGTTTCACCATCTTAAATTTCAAATTCAAGTTTCTTTATTCATTCAATAATAATAAAGCAAAGGATATAATTACCAGCAAGGGCTTTACCACAGTAGAAGTTCTATGGAGAGGTTGAAGTCTCACAAGTCACAGTTTTTTGTTATAAAAAGGTTCATTTCATAACTAAGAGCTTTCGTCATATCGATGTCATATATGTGTGTATCTCGTTTTTTGTCATGCAAAGCAAAATGTCTATCTCATTATTTGTCACACATAGCAAAATGTGTATCTCATTTTTTGTCACACAAAGCAATATGTGTAAGTCAAGTGCCATCTCCATTACGTTCGGAAACGACTTACATATTTTGTTTAGCTTGACAAAAAACAAGATACACATATTGCTATGCGTGATAAGTGATAAGTCATTTGCTTTGCATGACAAAAAACGAGATACACATATTGTTCGCAACAACATCGATATATTAATGACATTATCAATTAATGAAGAGATTGTACAAGACAAGCCACTGCTCAATGATGTGCTCAAGTGAATCTCTTCATTGATAGATAATGTCATAGATAGATTTTGTCATATGACAAAAGCTTTCAGTTCTGAAATGAACCTTTTTATAACAAAAAACTGTCCATAGAATTTCTATTGTGGTAAGGCCCTTGCTGGTGATTCTCTCCTTTTCTGTATTATTATTGATCTTAACCGCAATGTTTTTTTTCCTTAATTTACTTATCTTTTTAATAATGTAAAAATTATATTTACCACAATAAATCTGCTTTTCTCCAAGTTCAATTTGCTGATGTGTTTTGACTACATCAAATGGCAGTGTCATAACTGCAGCAACCTGTGTGTAAATAATAAGAATAATAATTCAGTAACCAAAATTAGATCTTAAAATGAAATTTGTTTGTTATATTCTGAATAGCCTACCCAATTGTAATGATTAATATTCCAAAAATTATTGAATTCAATTTTTAGTTCAGATTTTTTTTGGGACACTTGAAGTAATTACAATTATTTTTTAAGTTTGCTATGAGAGGCAATAAATATCATCTGACAATATTTGTAACATGGGAGCTCTATTGAACATGCAAACCATTAGTAAACCTTGTTCTCTTGCACCAAAAAATGTGCATTCCATTTGAATAACCAAAGTTGATCGTCATTTTAAGGGCAGAGAACAGAGTTTACAAACATCATTACTGATTAAAAAAAAAGTTACAGTAATTAGAAAAACATACTTTAAAAGTTACAATACATATATACTGGCAACAGAAACTATAACCACTTAATTGCCATCAATACTTACAGATCCTGCACATGCCCCAGCAATGAAACTAAAAGAAAAGGTTGGCACAGGCTGGTTGAACGATGCTTTGGTACTCTCATAAGTAAACCAATAGATAGCTAAACCAAAGAAATATTTATTAATTTATTTCAATGACTTAATGAAGTTTTTTTTTTTTTTTTTTTTTTTTTTTTTTTTTTTTTTTTTTTTTTTTTTAATAATAGATAAGTGCATGGCTTGCACAAGGACTTTTAAAGTTTAATAATTACCTGAAAATGGCACATCTCTAAGCAATGTTGCACTCAATCCTTTCCATAAACCTTTCACACCTTGCTGTTGCTTAAGTAACCTCAGTGCTTGTCCTGCCTCTGTAGAAATAGAAATTCATAACATTAAAATTGGAACAAAATAATATTTGAATGTATAAGAACTAACCAAAGTAACTCATTTTCTGTGCTTGCATACGAGTTCGAAGCATTTCTAGAGGGCTTACAATGGACGCTGCCCAAATTCGAGCTACTCCTCCTGAGGCCAATGGTATCCAAAGAGGCTGTTGAGCCAAGCCTTGGCCAGGACATACCCAGTCTCTGAGCCGAGCTCGTACTTGTTCATATGTGACAAAGTAGATGACAGTAGCAGGAAGAGCAAGGACAAGAGTCGGGCCTAAACCACTCCACAGGGTAAGAGGGCCTTCTCCTCTAGATATCTTAACGAATGCATCCTAAAAAAAGATAGTTTATTGAAACCTATGTACATTTCTCTTGGTACAGTCAAGTCAACCGGGGTGAAATTGAAAGCCAATCACAGACCCGCTTTCAACGTGCTCTGTGTCTAGCAAGATAGGGGGAAGTGAAAGCTTGCATACGATTGGAGTTTCAATTTCACCCCGGTTGGGTGTATATAAATAAATGCATTGAGTTATTACCAGTGTTCCATTAAAATGATTACTTTTTAGAAGTAGAGAAGAGGGTCCTTGTGTACCATTACATGGACATAAATGGTCCATTAGTCCATTACAATACAAGTAGCATTTATTTGATAGGAGTGCTTTGTGCTGGGCTTGTAGTCTTGTTTTTACAACATCCAGTGGAGTCACTGCAACCAAAATTATAAAAGTTTTGGAACATTACAAAGTAAATTTCCAAGCTCATCCGCACATCGACCTTTGAAAGTAAAGATTGGAACACACTTTAAACTACAATCTTGTCTATTTCAATTATAATCCTCAACAATAATTAAGAGCCTAAATATCCTAGACTTACAGAGTGATCAAGGAATTACAAGTACTGTAAATAAAGCTTCCTCACTCTCTGGTCTTATACATACTGCAATTTGGATGAAGTTCCCATATGGTAATGATTGTACTATGTATGTGTATATGGTATGAGAGTTATAGTAGTATACAGTACATATAGTTATTGGCAAATATGCTTCTCGCATGTGTTTGCTATATCGATCTTTTCGCTTCAAGATGAAGCTTCTACACTTTACAAATTTCCAAAGAATGAACGATCTTCACTTTACAAAGTCGAGGCTACCTGAAGCTTCTGCTATATAAAACAGGTAGGTGAAGCTCCAGGTAGCTGCAAACTTGTAAAGTGTAGATCGTTCATTCTTCGGAAATTTGTAAAGTGTAGTAGCTTCATCTTGACGTGAGAAGATCAACACATTTTTATTATTTTACTCATTTAAGAGTTTTGAAATTTTACACAAAAATGATAGCTTCATTATCTTTCATTTGCTAAAATTACAAAACCCTGAAATGAGTGGAAAGTATTGAAGACGAAAAAATACAACTGCCGATAATTGCAACCTGCTGACAACTGCAACCTGCCGCCAACTGTAGTAAAATTATAAAATTACCATACATGTTACGTTATACTCTAAATCAGTTTTGATTTTAACTTGTGATGCATATTATGACACCTTCGTATAGAATTAATATTGATATTTTTAATATTGGATTTTATATCATAATATATAGGGATGGCTGCTCCCCTAGCAAAGGCAACGGACAGTAAGTCAATTAATTGCCCCATAACTGAGATGTCTGTATTACTGACAATCGCATAGCGATGACAGCATTGTATTTATTATTTCTCACCAATAACTGAAGTGATGAGCGCACCACTGCAAGAAGCAGCCATCTGCTGCAAAGGTGTAATACGAAATCGAGGATCATCTTGCTCTGCCATCTATTACATACATTAAAAAATATAGACACATACATACAACAATTGTCAAAAATATTACTTTAATATAAAAATATGCAGAAAGTTCTGTCTCAAAAGAATGCCATTAAATGACATAACATGAATTTAATAGAATATGAAAGAATACACATACACTATAGGTAGAGAGACTGCATCTGATCTGATGAAATATGAATAGCAATTTGTTGAGGGTTTCTCACCTTTTCCAGGTTATAATGGTGTACTTCACGCAAACATTAGATATTATTATAATTTAATATAAATTGCTTTTTATGTTAGCTGTATTCAGAACAATTATTAATATTATAACTCATATATTATTATGTAATCACAATCAATAACAACACTAGTTCACCAAACACATGATACCGCCATGCTTTTATGAGATATTTTTTAAAATTCCAGTAGATGGCTCACAGATGGCTTTTTGCTTTTATGCTCGAAGCCTTTGAGGTGTACTAAAAATTATAAATTTGCACACTAGATGGAGAAACCAATTTAAAAGCGAGTTTTTAAGCTTTTTATCCACCGCGAGATGTTTGAAAGTTTACAAGTTTTTTTTTGTTTTTTTCCTTCTTTTTTTAGCAGCACTCCCTTATTGCGCTTCTCCAAATGAAGTGAGAATTAATCAGTTATGTATTACAGACGAAACAATATAGAAGCCGATGTAATATAACCTGCTTGATTCAAGAAAATAACATACATTATACATAACCATTTTTTTTTATTACATAAAATCTTTCCATTTTTAACATATCAATATAAATAAAATGCATGAATTTTTATTTCCTGCGGCGTAAAAATGTTAAAAATAATATAATTAAAAGTAAAAGCCACTTTTATTATTCTGACCACACACTCACACACTTATAATATGTGAATATATAAATATAATTATAATTTATTATAATATATAACATAATAATTCCAAATAAAAATTTATATATTTGTTCGGAAAATTTATTATAATTATTATAATCTAATAACAAAAATCCCTACATATAGGCGCGGCGCCTATAACTCAATATATATTCTTATTGTATTTATACATCATATTAGAGAGCATTTTTAATCGTCTTAATTCATTAATTAAAATAGCTATAGGTGTGATGAAACAAACAATGTTCCTTATGCTGCGCTCTTGCTATTTTGTATTCGCAGTACTTTTCTGGGCAAGTTATGTTTATAACTCCACGTTCCACGTAGACGGCGGACGGATAGGGTCCACGGGCAGAAGAATTATCAAATAATTGATAATATATATATATATATATATATATATATATATATATATATATATATATATATATATATATATATATATATATATATATATATATATATATATATATATATATATATATATAATATATATATATATATATATATATATATATATATATATATAAAAGGTAGCACGCGACCAGGCACGCGACAACATTTGCATTTTTTCCATATATGCCTCGGACAATGCTCCTCACTTTAGATTTCAGATCTCCAAGATGCGCGCAATACAATAAGATTGCGGGCGCGAGAAAGCTTTTGACTAAAAGGCCAAGATCGGTTTTCTCTATACGGTCCATATAACTACACTCTGTCTTAGAAAGTCTATACGTAAACATATGAATAAACGCGTACGCATACGTTTATACGTTTATACTAATTTTTTTTTTAATTTTAAGCTAAATTTATCTACAATTTCATAAGTGAAAATGCATTTTATGTGTAGTGAAAGTAAATTTAATTCTCTTATATTGTTATTTGTATTTAAAATAAAATTTAGTCAAATGGATTTATTTTATATGAAGGTTGAGTGCGCTTCCTTGTTAGAAGACCATGACCTGTCTTAATCTTTTGAGCTATTCTGGTAGCTAATTTGATCACTTCGGTCATCTTTATTAACTTTATATTATTATTTATTTATTAAACACCAAGGTGTACTTATACATATTTATATACATATTTATATAGGTCTACATTTTTGCATATTGACTTAATGATAGGGTCCGAGATGGACAATGAAGTAAGTGGTACCTAGTACATAGGCCACTACATAATACACATACACATTTATCATTACACTCGTGAAATTCTTTAATTTGACATTTTGAATACAGTTGGATTGGATAGTAACTTGATACGTTTTCATATAAAGTCATGAAATAAAAGTTCAATACTATGAATATTTTGTCAATAAATAGTTAAATTTTTACTTGAATAAATGAGTAAATTGATAAATTCTCTAAATGCGGGATGAGCACAAATTAAAAATAATTTGAATATAGTTACCTTTTTTTTTGCGTCAAAAGCGTTTAATTTGAGATATCTAAAATTGAAAAAAGCTTATAATTTTCAGAGTTTATCCAAATATACGCAGTATACAGTATTATGTATAAAATATCGAATCTCTTATAGTCATATCACTGAAAATTGAGTAAAAAAAAAATTATATATATATATATATATATATATATATATATATATATATATATATATATATATATATATATATATATATATAAAATAATAATTCTGAATAGACCCAAAATTTTAATGTCTAGTTAGAATTAATTACGAAAATAGTTTTTAAAAAATTAGAGGTTTTGATAAAAAAAAAAAGCATAATTATATATATTTCAACATTTTTTATTTGTTGCTATATGAATACAGATAGAGTCACGACACGTAAGTAACGCCGTGGGTGATAAACATGAAGATTCGTAACAAATTGATGAGAAATGTAGTGAAAGATGTTTGTGAAAATATTTACAAATGATAATGATAATAGAGGTTTTAAGATTAAAGGAAGCTAAATTAAATGTTAACCATAGTTTTAAAGCTCAGAAATTCATGAATGAACAATATTATGGCAAGTAAACAAATTACATATTATTATATATAAGGAATGAACGAATGATTTGATTATCTATATCTAACATTTTTTTCTTTTCCATTCATATATTAAACCTCTATATATTTATGAATGAGTTGATGAAAAACTAAAAGAAAAGTTAATAAAGGGAGGTTAGTAATGCCCCGCGGAATGATGAACTTGAGGATGGTATGCCTTGCCAGTTCTGTGTACAACGGCGTTGAATCCATTGTGCTTGTCAGCGGTGTATTTGACAGTACGGATTGTGCCATCAGGGTCATGAATGGTGTACTCTCCCTTCACTACATCTCCATCTCTAGTCTCCCACTGTGTTTTGTGGTCACCAGTATGAGGATCGTGTACGGCGTAGTCAAATTGATATTTAGGGTATGCCTATAAATCATAATAGGATTAGTACATAAATAAACAAAAATTTAATACACCCACAGAGAGAGAAACAATTGCTCATGTACGTGCATTTTTTTTTATTTACTATTTTATTTAATAGCTTAACAAATTTAATATTTAAATTAATATAATTAAACAATTTTATTATTTTAATTTAGAATATATTAGCAATTAAATCAAACTTAATCAATATTTGATATTTCATCAATGTTTGATTAATTAATCACGGTGAGAAACCCATAATATTTAATTCATGTAAATTTTGTACACGATATTAAAATTTTAATAAGCATAATAATGAAGTAGTAATAAAAACTTACTTTTTAAAATAAACACATTATATACTCACGTAATAATCAATTTCCTTGTGGTGATGGTAACCGCCAGGAAGAGCGTTTGAAATTGCAACCACTGCCATCAATGCGGCGAGAATCTGATAATAAAGATATACATAATTTATAAATACATATGCATAGATTACATAACTCGCATGTGAAATAACATCAAATTGTTTCCAATATTTCAGAAAAAAGTTTTTCTTGAAAAAGTAACATAAAAATGATTAAAAAAAATATTAAAAATGTATAAAGAAGCCTCGCTCTGGTATGTAAAAATAGGCCTATAATGTTTATTCAATGAATAGTACACACGACTATGATTACAATTTTTACCATTCAAAAACTCGCGCTAAATTTGCAATATTATTCTTATGAGGAAAACACGCGCTGGATTTAAATGGTAAAATATCTTATCGTGGTCCTGTGTACGAGTACAAAGTCACTAACAAGTAAGTAGACAAAAAAAAACTGAAAAAAAAAAGTCATATGATAAGGCGAACATAATTCAATAATTGTAATAAAATATTTTCTGGACATGTAAAACAGAAAAATAATTAACATAAATCTAACACTTCTGTTAACTGTTTTCTGATGCGTAATTTTCTTGAAAATTTTGGTTGTTATTTTCTTCAAAAATTGATAAAAAAAAAAAAATTATAAATAACTAAACAAACATGATATAAATAAATAAATAAATAAATAAATATATTAATATATGAATAAATAAATAAATAAATAAATAAATAAATAAATAAATAAATAAATAAATAAATAAATAAATAAATAAATAAATAAATAAGTAAATAAATAAATAATCTCACTTTGAACAATACTATAATATTTATGTTAATAATAAATAAAATGCATCAATACAAAAATCATCATGCAAACTTTTGCGGCTTAGCTGAAAGAAGTCGCACATTGCAAGTACAAAAGTGACGATTAATACTGAATAATAAATGAAATCACACTTATGAAAACGTACCTGGTAGGCGTGCATGCTTATGTCCAGTGTATGTGGAAGAGAGGCTGAAGTGAGAATGAATTGAGGAACTGAATGAGTGCTCGCTTTTATCTGTTGCTGAAGTGATCTCTATACTTTCTTACAATCAAGGGAGGGGGTGCTTTAAAACATATTGTACTATGTGTGCGATATATTTCTGATGTTTATTGTATCACTTTTAAAATGGTTCAATAGACATTTGTTATAAAACTACGTATATAAATTGTGCAATTAGTAATAGATTTTAATAATCTCACAGATCAATACTATAAAGTAACGACACGCGAGGAACAAATAAAATATATTATGTTTCTCAAACTTGAAATTGCTCAATTACTGCTCTTAATAAAAGAAATAACGGTATTAAAAAAAAAAATACAAAATACTCGTATAAATATTTTTGTTCTTTTTATTTTGGTTCCATCTCAGTATCAATTTCAAATTTTATATTTGAGTTGTTGCGTTACGCATTTACGATTAATGTCAAATACAATATTATAACAATTATGTGTATCAGGAAGTTTATAAATTTTTATATTTTATTGTCATAAAATAATAATAGTAACAGTCTTGCGTCCGATACTGTATAGGTTCACATACATACAATACACACACATACAATAAAATAATCAATTTAACTTATCGTATAATTTAAAAATGCGTACATATTATTTACAACATTAAAAAATATATATTAGAATTTATACACTTTTCGTTTATTTATAGTTTGCACCGTTTCTATATTCATCCTTTTTTGCACCATTAATATCATCATTATTTTATTATTTTAGTATAGCCTCTGCTTTTAAAGATTTTATAAATTGAAATCTCCTTCTGTTCTAATCAATAAAAGTGTTCCATTTAGTGCATAATGTAAACTTGAAACTTTTACGAAAAGTTATCTTCGTATAGAAATTAAGATTAAATAAGTTCTTAAACTTAGAAACTTTGTCCATTTATTTCAAAGTCAACTATTTCTCGACAGTTTTTCATCTTAGGTATGAAAATGTTTTAAGTCGCATGATCAAAATTATGTTTATTTATATGTTTTATGAAAATAAAAATAATGAATAAAATTGCAATACTTATAAGGATGCATTGTATAGTATTTAACAGTTAAAATATAAAATTATTCAGATATTGTGGGCTTTTAGTTGTGCATACAGCCCTAGAATCTTTTTTTTTTTTTTTTTTTTTTTTTTTTATTACTGTTCAAGTATAAATTAAGTTTAATTGCCTTTTAAAAATGTAGAACAATGGAATGATGAGTATTTTTATTATTGCTCTCTCGTTAATTGATATCGGAAGCAAAGCAGCGAAAGATTCTTATATATATGGTAGCTCTCACATACGCAGCATAGAAAGCGTTTTACCACTTTTGGTCAATCAACCAGAATAATACACACTTATGCATCATATAAATTATCTATATTTAGAAGATGCATGCATGCAGGACATTCATTTGTCAACGAAAGTGTCTCGATACTCTCGATCTTACACGTGCAGCATTTTATTATTTAACCTCTAATAATTAAATTTATACGATTGATACGATTCTTATGCGTCGCAAACAGCTACAGTAAAAAAAAAAAAGTAATGAAAAACTATTTTATATTTTGTATTATAAGATATACTAAATTTCAAGGACAATGCTTTTTTAATTATTATAATTTTTTTAAAGCATCATACTGTTCTTTCCAGTTTACAATTCAATTAAATAGTAATTTCCTTTCTTAAACAATCATATTCTTAATAAATTTACATGGTTTGCATTTCGTCAAGAAGCAATTGTAAGAAGATTTTTTCCCTTCTTTTTTTTGCATATATCAAAGTTATTACAAAAGAGAGACGACGAAAAGAAAAGATACGCGACATGCATTTTAGATTTCTAAGATAAACATTTTATAAATATAATAATATAATATACGTAAGTATATAATGTCATACCAATTGAAGAAGAGAGAGAGAGAGAGAGAGAGAGAGAGAGAGAGAGAGAGAGAGAGAGAGAGAGAGAGAGAGAGAGAGAGAGAGAGAGATTGTTAATTAAAGTGGGCGCGCCATGAAATATATTAATTAAAAATACACATCAATAATATACGGTCCACTTTATGCTAATTTATGTATGATATTGGATGAAGATATTAGAAATAACACTTTTTATGTAAATGAGACACTAGCAAGTGTAAAAATAGAGAAATTTATTTTTTCTCTCTTAACCATTTAATTTATAGAGGGTATTATTTATAGGTTTACTTTACTTTTATAGATTTTTTGGTAAGCCTACCGACATCATTTTATAAATCTTAAAAAAGAAAATAAAAGTGTTCATGCTTCAATATCAATAATGTTGTAAAAATGAGAAAATTTCTCACTCAATATGATGTGATGTGACTCCTTTTAATTCGTACCTAAAATATACTTACGCAGTTGTGAAAACATATATATAAAAAAATTATACGTCATAAAATACAAATTAAATCATAAAAATACCATTCAAATTAAATAAATTTAAAAAAAAGCATGACTAATTGATGAGAAACTCATATATTCTTATTCTATTTACCTGATATTTAAATATAACATGCCTCGTGCCTGGTGCGGTGAGAAAGATTTTATAAAATTGTGAAATAAACATGAAAATTATACTATAATAATCTCTACGTACCTGGTGCTACATATCACTGCTATGTGTAACATCTTAAACACTGCAGGAAATTCTTTACTATGTATCGGAAATTATTTATACGATATATAACATAATTACGTTGATAAGCATTGAAAATTTATAATAATTTAAATATTATTAAGAACTCTGTTGTAAGCATTTTTACACAATTTATTGAATATTCAAAGAGAATTTTAATATTTTAAAACGTTATATTATTATTTAATATTTTGTTACTGCATATACCGTAATAAATCAATTTAATACATTATAATAAAATGTTCAAAATCAATATATACGTATAAAAATAATTTTTCTTTGATTCACTATAGTATACTTTTGCAGGTCGTCTTTTATAATTTAACTTTCCTTGCTAAATTTGTGATATTTTTATACAGCTGAAATTTATTAATTATTTTATAGTGAGAAATACTATATTTATTTCCTGTCATATAAAAAAAAAGTAATCTGAGGTTGTAAACATAAATAAAAATTTAGAGAGTATCTCATAACCGTAATATACTTTCCGAGAGAGAGAGAGAGAGAGAGAGAGAGAGAGAGAGAGAGAGAGAGATGTCATTCAACCGGAACATCGATTGTGATATGAAAACGATATTGTAAGTTACGTGACAATACATATAAAAAAAATGAAAATGATCGTAAATTATTGATATTTTATAATATTACATATTATAGTAATAAATAATAAAAATAATAATGAGGATTTTGTCATATAACTTCAGTCGTTTTCAAAAATTTTTTTTTTAATACAATTTCTATATAATTATTGTTAATGATATTCTATAATCTCTAATCATTACAAATGTTCAAAGAGAAAACTGATATTTATATAAACGCTGTTGATTATGCAAATTATTCAATGCAGTAATATATTCACTAATTTTTGAAACTGCGGATAAAATTGAAAGTAAAATGTGTTTGTTTCCGCTATATAACCATAACAGATTACGTATGCAAAGAGAAAATCATCTTAACTAAATTAGTGAAGCGGATCTAAAAAATTTACTCTTATGAAAATATTATATTATATACATACTTATCAGTTTCTTTGGGTTGAATATCTAAAATAAAACGTTAGTTAAGAGGCCGTTTTAACGCATGTACGCTGTCTGCTCACTGCTTAAAGCCATAGACCACATAAAACAACATGTGCTTTTTAATGAATAAACACGAAATGGGATCTTCAAAACTAATGACAATTTTTACCAGAATGTTAATGTAGCCCCTCGAGAGAGCGTGAAAAAACTGTAAAGTATGCAATTTGCGTGAAAATTCATGTTTATGACGTCAGAAACATGCAAAAATTAGTATGAAATTGTTGTGCGGGTTGCATAAATCGAATTTTCTGATTACTGCTACGGTGGTGCTGTTAGTTTTTGAGACAAACTAAAGTTATTTATGTAAATCCCATCAAGTGTTTTGTGATATAGATGCTTATGTTTTTATCTGGTCTATTCCTTTAAGATTTAAACTAACTTCCACGATACCTCCGCAATAAAAAAAAACTAGAGGTGCCAAATTTTCAACACATCATTACAATAATATTATCGAGTTGTTGATCGTATAACTTTTTGATAATTTTTCCGTTCTATTTTTAACTAATTGAAAATTTATATCTTTATTTTTCAGACAGTAAAACTTCCTCTTGGGAATAATTAAATTTACTTATCATTTATAGTATGATGAATTTCGAGCGAGGTGACATGATGAATGAAGAAACTTTGGTCTTACCTTCTTTGAAGACCCTGGGCTTTACACTCGCTGATGTAAACTCGCTTTATATAATATAATAAACACACAGTCCGTTAAAGAGTTTCAGTATTTATTAACTATAATTTTACGTAATTTAGTTGCAGTTAATCAATATCATTTATGCATATTTTTAATCCAGAAATTTATTGTGCAGCATATAGCATAAATAATAAAACCAAAGAGTCTAAATTTGAAACAAAATATGGCCAAAAATAGACATCAAGAACTATGAAACTGAATAAATAATTAAATATATCTGAAAAGAAGTAAGAAGTAACGTTCGTTAATTGAATTCAATAATAAATTACGTGTATCATTTCAGAGCCTATGTATATTTACAGAAATAATATCTGTAGAATGTTTAAATATTTTATACATAGATAATTAACCTAAATAGTTCAAGATGAAATTTGATGCATAACATATGTATATAAATAAGTATGGCATAGTGATTACACGTTTAATTTATATATTACAGGTGTAACTTTGATGTTTAGAAATTTTGCGTCAGAGCTACATTTTATATATGACAGAGAGAGACAAATGAGAATTTAAGTGAGATTCGTAAAGACATTAAAATTGTATACTATTTGAGATAGTACTTAAAATAATATACTATTAATTTTAATAATATGGTTTAAAATTCAGCCATTCATTGGAATTTAGAATATATACCTTGTGGTGTATTATGCAGTATCAGTATGTTATAGTATACGTATATATAGTGTGTATATATATATATATATATATATATATATATATATATATATATATATATATATATATATATATATATATATATATATATATATATATATATATATATATATATATATATATACAACAATATAACAATATAACAATATATTGTTATTAACAATATATAAGTATCGAATACTATCGAATCAAACATTTGAAATATTTATAAATTTATACAGACCATGTACACTCCAAAGTGGTTTTATAATTTTGACAATAATTATATATTATTGTTCTTTAATGGTGGCAAATGATTCGATTAAGCCTCAAGTTCAAACAAATTAAATTGTCATTCGTTATAATAATGTATATAACAACTATAAAGTGCTGTATACTATAATATTTATACCTACGTCTTTCAATTTTATATCGTAACCTAACCTATATATAAATTCAAATTAAATTATTTAAATAATAAAAATTCATTTTCATTTATAAATTTCAAATTATTTTTAATTTCTTTAATTTTATTGTTATGTTTGTGATTGCCTGATATACTGTGCTCATACAGTTCAAATTTCATTTAAAATAATTTATATATTTGAAAATACATTGCTTAGCAGTTGTTTATTCTCACATAAAAATCAGAATAAAAATGTGTACAATAAAATATTTTAAATAACAACAAATAAATCCAAATTTTCCAGTTTCCTTTAATTATTTTCATGCATGCAATCTTAAAGGCATATAACACTGTGAACAAAAAAGTTGCGTAATATCCTAACAAACCTCAAAATCAACGTTGATTTGGCCAAAGTCGTTGATTTCTAATTGATTTTCAATTCACTAAATGCCACTGGCGGTCACTGACGTCACAACTCGCCTGGTTTACGCGCGCGTAAAACAAGCGAGTTGTGACGTCAGTGACTGCCAGTGTCATTTTGTGAATGGAAAATAAATTAGAAATTAATGACTCCGACCAAATCAACGTTGATTTTCAGGTTTGTTAGGATAATACACAACTTTTTTGTTCAAGGTGTTCTACGCCTTTAAGCATATTAGAGTTCATTTCTATTATAATAACTATTTTTCAAAATAATTTAGAGACGGAAACTTAATCCATAGCTCAGTTCAGTATTTTTATATCTTCTATTAAATTGAATTTTTATCATTGAAAATTAGTCAATTTGCAGCATTAGTAATTTATTGATGCAAGTTTTGCAGTAATATAATCATGAATGAGTTCATAAGTTTTGTTATTATTAAGGTATATAAGAATTTAATTTTTGCTACATTACGGAATATAATATTGTAAATTTGTTACATTTAAAATCAGGAAATATAAGGACACACTGTACCTAATTACATGATTATTTTTATTGCCACATATCTATTACATTTTCTAACAATTTATAATTTGGACAGAAAAGCTATTTTACGCATCGATAATCTCATTACAAAGAAACAAAGAAGAAAAAAAGCTAGCACTGTATAATATTAGTAAAAAAAAAATCCATTTAATTTAATACTTTAAAAATCAAAATTTTACGCAATGTTAATTACTATTATTAGATATTATTATTAGATATTAAATGCCTTTTTAAGCGAAAGTTATAAGCACGTACTTACGCGTGTCAGGTGTTAGTTTCGCTGATTTTGTGTTTAGATTAAACGTGGGAAATTTTTTATTATTATTATTGTGAGCATGAGATTCTTTTTAAGAAGGAAGTATGTATATCAACAATGTTTTCTCTATATTACTCTCATAACAATGTGATTTTGTAATTTTTGCATATTTTTACCAGAAATTAAATTACATCACTTTTATAACTCCAAGGCCTGCTTAAAAACTTTTTATGACTCTCATATTTTTGTCATTGTTTATAATAATTTTTTTAATTGATATTACCATTGTTTAACATTCACAGCAATATCCTAAGAAATATAATCAACGGAACCAAACCAAACAATTTTTTTTTCTATTCATACTTTTACAATTTCGAAACTATGCTTACTTTATACCTTATATTATGAATTCATTATAAATTTGTATTTTTCTGTTTATTAGACCCCTACTTATATTTTTTTAACTGTATTTTAATAATAGTTATGCGTGTATTAAGCAAAATCTGTTGTTATTTTTTTATCTATCTCGTGCATTTTTAACATGCATTGTAGTATATCGTGAATATACTAAACTTGCCCAATATCCACATAAAAAAAATCACGACTTAATTTCATCATTATTTTTCAAACAAAATGCTTGCAAAGAGATAATATATGACTTCGTTATATATTTATATTATTATGCTCAAAATATAACAAATGAAATGTGAAAAATTAAAAATTATTATTTTAATAATTAATGTGAGACGTCAACGTTACAAAATGTTTTGTAATAATAACTATAATTAAATATTATATAAGATTACGCATGAAATATAACTTTTAATTTTTATAAATTTTAATCATAGAGGTGTCTAATTGTTTTAATTTCTAAATGACAAATAAAGACAAAGGAATTGTGAGAATTATGTCAAGAATTTTCTGTAAATACTTGCAGAATCGGCTCATTTAGCGAGCTATGAAACATTTCTTATATAAAACAGCACTAGTATTATACTAACAATAATATGTGTACAGAAATAAAGTAACAAATAAAAGTAAATAAAAATACTGGCCGTTTTTATTATTATAAAAATAACATTTTTATACATAAATAAACCAAATAATATACATATGATTTAATATTTATTATTTTGTTTAAAAAAATAAAATATGTAAATGATGAATCTCAGCATCTCAAACAAATTATTGATTGTACCTACTTACTACAAGATTAAAACGTATACTTTTTATTTTTTGCTACGCAGAGAAGTAAAATTTAGAGCTGCAATGCAATGAAAATTTTGAACTAATAATATAACTTGCTTTTCCAATATTATACCAACAAAACAACTTTAAAAAAAAACTTAACATTTAATTTCAATAACATTAATTAATATAATTTAATTTAACATTTTGAGACGTGAGATATATATAGAGTGAGATCCACCGCAGAATAAAGAGATGCATTTTTTTTCTTAAATAAATTTAAAATACAATGATAATGATAATCACATAACTTTTTTGTTATAGACATTTGAGATTATAGTTTTTCAGTGATAAGCAAAATCATAATAATCGTGGCTAGGAGCAGCCTCGTATTGAACATTACTATAATCAGGGTAGTAATTCTGAGCTTGGTAATATTCCTTGACGTAGCTCACTGGTTCATAATGATGAGCTGGTGCTGGTTGATAAGCATGATGATGATGATACACTGGTGCTTTCAAAACCACTGGTTTGTGAATCACTGCTGGTTTGTGAACCACTGCAACTGGTGCAATCAATGGTTTCTGTACAATGATCGGTTTCTGGATCACTACAGCAGGCTTGTGTACTACTGTAGGAGGGTGAACATGGGCGTTACTTTTACTAACAACTGCATTGAATCCATTCACGCTGTCAGCAGTGTAGTGAACCGTACGTACAGAGCCATCAGGTTCTACGAGGGAGTATTGACCTTTCACAACATCTCCATCTCGAGTCTCACTTTGACTCTTGATGTCTCCAGTACTATGATCTGTCACGCCGTAGTTGTAGCTGTAGCTTGGCCGAGACTGAAAACATGAAGTATTATAATTATTCAGGAACAATTTTATATAATACGTACAACTAACATATTGTATAAGTGAAGCATTTATAGTTATATTTTTATCATCTAATACAATTTGCATTAGTACAAATTATACAAATACATTCATATCCATAATTGAAATCTAAAAGTTTTGTAACAATATTAAAATATATATATATATGTGTTGATCTTGCTTTTTTTTTTTTTTTTTTATTATTATTATTTTTTTTTAATTTTCCCTTTATGTCAATAGATTATTTTGATTGTTGATTCACAGCTTGTTTGCCAGATGAACCTGACGCATTTTTAGAAACTTCGTATGTAATACTCCAAATTTAAAATAAAAGATTGGTTAAAATAATGAATAAATAAATAAACATATAAACAAACGAATGAATGAAGTAAATGAACAATTAAATAAATATGTATATAGATTAAATCATCAATAGACAAAAGGATATCGCTCTCATGTAACGTATTTATAAATTGTTATCCTATCTCTATTATACAACTATTATGAATAATTGATGTACAACAAATTATTTTAGAAATTAATTTTATTGTTTTAAAATGAAACTATATCCAATAGTTTTTACGGAAGCAAGTGTTATGTTTAATTTATACATTCAAAACATATTTTTGTCGGGAAGTCACCATTCTTTTCACTTTCAGATCTTCATTTTTATACCCACATTGTGTATTGTTTCTTAAATATGAAGGTTTAATGTACAGTAGTTTTAATTAACTTAATATATTAAACAATAGAAATGATATAATCTGCACTTCCCTTTGATTGGATCCCATCCCACGCAATAACTTAAATGTCAATATTATTATAGCTTTTATATATAGAAATATAATATACAATTTATATCTTCTTGAAAATCGCAATATAGCTGAATGATGATAATTATAACAATTAGAAAATTGTTCTTTGATACTGAAGAGAAAGTGTTGAAAAATCAACACTACTTATCAGGCAATCTTCTATATCAATAAAAGGTTTATTTGCGCTCCAATACAATCATTAATATGGAATAAACTGTATTTTTTTAGCTCTATGTAATTATTAATACATGAGATGGACATTTGTCAAACTATTTTCAAATTTCAAAAAAGAAGAAAATATTAATTACTTTTAGATTAATATTTTAACTAAAAACAATTAAATTTACAAGTTTAACTTGAGAGAGGCTCTTATATACTCCAACTAAAATCGTAACTTATTACAGTCACAGAACCGGTAGAAATGAATTTTAAAATGTATAAAAAATGGACCACTTGCAAATGAACGAACTATTTAGAATAAACTTGAATGAACTTAATGTATTTCTTTGGAAAAATCATTTTCACTTACACGTTGCAACAATCAAAATCATTTCATTGCAAGTGGTCGATTAAATAAGACAAAGTTTAATTTGAGTAATAATAATGGTTAAAATCAAATCATACTCTATGTAAGACGTCAAATTGTACTTGAAAACAATGGTACTTACGTAATAGTCGATTACTTTGATGGGTTTCACAAAGCCAGCTCTTGCAGCAACCACGATAACCGCGAGAAGAGTACACAACTGAAACACGACACGTTCAATCAATCAAAACTGAACAACAATAATCGTTCCTCATTATTATAAAGTTTAGTGGCTCTAGTGTAAATAAAGCACATTTATAAAGCACAATACAAATAAAAGCACGTATAAATAGAGCACATTTTATTTTCAATTAAATTGATTTTTTAATTATACTTTAATAGTACTTTAATAATAAAATTTATCTACATATATGGTAAAATAATATTTATTTTGCATTACGTTATGCATTGTTCACAATATAAGCTTTTTCTAAATGGAATTGTTAAGTGAGCTTCATATGATTGCATGCTATTTTGATCAAATAATTTAACAATTCCAATTAGAAAAAGCTTATTGTGAACACGGCTTTTTACATTAACAAGCAGCAAAAATAATAACATTAATAAAAGAGTCTATACCATAAACTTATTAGTTTAATGAGCGTATTGAAAAAAAAAATATTAATAATAATAAAAGAAAATGAAATGTGCCGAAATGAAATATTTGCAATTTTACTTTTGCATTTCAGTCTATAGTTGTGCAAGTTTTTTATTTCTTTGCGGTACATAATTATAAATTAAAATGCAATATATAAATCGTTAATAAGTCCATCAATTTTTTACTAATCATGGCCTGTCCACACGTTCTAATATTTTTCATGACAATTAAAATTTGCTGAAAGCAAATTCAATACTTTTCAATGGATATAACAGACAATAATTAGCTTTATTGCACAAAAAGTATTGCGCCGCTTAAGCAGGCCATCAAAATAAATCATTCAACGTTTCGTACTATTCTCTAATAGCAATATACATACATAAGCTACTGTGAGCAATATACCGATATGGCCTTGTTCACCCAGTACAATATTTTTAATGTGCATATTCAATATAATATAATATAGTATATTTAATATTCATATGCAATTAAATTTATTGCGCATTGAAATTATTGCGGTGTGGATTAGGCCATGCCCACGAAACAAATAAATTTTAAGTAAATGAATAAAAGAAAACAATATTAAATTCGGCAGATTATAGATATGCAAAAAAAATGACATTATACCTTTAACTATAGCCATTTGGGGGGGGGAAAAAAAAAAAAAAAAAAAAAAAAAGAAAAAAAGAAAGAAAGAAAGAAAAAAAGAAAAGGGAAAAAAAAAAAAGGAATAGTAAAATTTCTTATTTAAATTTACTTTATATGTACAAAATTACAATATATAGCCTAGGCTTGCATACAATGATTTCTTCATATAGGCAACGGCCTTTTAAATAATTTAATAGATTTCGGATTCAATAGACAACTTGCATGGTATTTTTTTACAGTCTTAAAATTTTCTTTAGGAAAAAAAAAAAAAAAAAAAAATGGTGCATATAAAACTTCTTAAAAAAATGCTCCTTTATAATTAAAATAATTTTTTAGAAATAGTCAAAATAAATAATAATAATAAAAATAATAATAATTTAAATAAACTATAACAATAAATAAATGCAATAAAAGCTAGACTAGATCTACATTTGATAACAATAAGATAGTACATACCTGCAGATGAAGCTTCATGGTAAATAATGACGGTGTACCCAAGTGGTGGCTGCTTATAAAGCCTTGCTCACCAAGGCCTGGCTCATTGTGGCACGGTTCCCATCATGCACTCCATAAGATTTTTGGTTCTTTCATACGCACTTTCCCTGCGACCTCTGAGTACTTCCCTGCCTGCTCTCTGCAAAGTTCTTTCACCACGCCGCGCGCCGCGCAGAACCACCCACCCACCCACCCGCTAGCTATTATACGTGCTTTTTTATGTAACCTAATGATATAATGTGAACACACGTTTTTATTATTTATATATTTTTTTTCCATCAAATGATGATTCCTGTTAACATTCATAGAAATAAATTCCATGGGTTTATGAGAAATTTTCTAATCTCATATTTGATAAGAAAGAATAAAATTTATCTATTTTCTTAATAAAAAAAATTGAATATGCATTTAAAACTGCACTTAATCAACAAACACGCAACAATGCAAAAATATGCCACATGCGTGCACTTTTAATTTAGTTGAATAATATATTTAGTAAAAAGATTAAAAAAAAAAAAAAAAAAAAACGTTATGCAATAATGGCCAAGAAAATTCATTAGCTTATATGCCAATAAATCCTAAAATATTTTTACTGAATTTTTTTTATATAATAGTTTACATTAATATTACATTATATTATACAGTATAGCTATTATGTTAACTTTTTTTTTTTTTTTTTTTTTTTTTTTTTTTTTTTACTTTTTATTACGCTTTTCATTATAATAATAATAATAATAACTTTATTTAAGGCGAATTTACAGAAGTTACATCTTGAACTTTTATTACGAATTTTTCATTTAATTTTGCTTGATATGTCTGTATTTTTATAATATATGTGTGGTTTAAACTATAATTCATTATACTTGTGAACTTGCTCTGTATAGCTATAATGGATAATTTGAATTTCTATTTTTACGGACCTAAAATAAAATCTAATTAAGATAGTAATTAATTATTTTATTTTTATTTTATTATAGCAGATAAATTTAAATGTTACTGTATAAATTATGTGAACGAAAATTAGAAATTCAGAATGTTAACTGTACCAAATGAATAAAATTAAGGTTCAAATTTGTAATAATACGAGTACAAGTCATTTAAATGACTTGTATAAACTCAAGATGTTTCTGTTTGAAATTTTTAATAATATAATATATACCTATATACATTACATATTAGAATAAAGTCAGTGGAATAAAGTTAAGTGTATAGTTCCCTATGGAACTGTAGTTTCAAATGGAAAACACATGAAAAATGTGGAAATGGTACACATGGAAAAATGAGCATTCGCTTAAATTGTAACATATCATAAAAATAATGAGCTCTTCTACTGTACAGCAAAATACTGTGTCAAACCTAAACCTCACCCTTTCAATTTTTTGTTAATATTTTTGAATAAAGACGAATAGTTATTTATTTTATTATTTATTGTTGGATGTTGGACGTTTACTGTTGTATAAAAATAATCGACTTTATTAAAAAAAAAAATCAAAATCAAATTGAGTTATTAAACTGATTGTAGTGATTGACATTTCAGTGAACAGCTTATAGTTGAGACAAATCATTAATTATTCAGTTTTTTCTATATGTGCGCACTTATTAAAATGAACTAACTTAATACACTGGAGGGAGCATGGAACCTTTATAGATAAGCAATATAATATCGCAGTTTAATGTTTTAATATGGACTACTCAATCAATTTAAAAGAGACTATTCTTAAAAATATACTATTTTATGTCCAATAATTAGATAATATATAATAATGAAATGAACACAATTATACGTAGTCTAACAAAAGTATATGTATTGCATATATTTCCCACATTGTAAATAAATTTTTACTGACCATATACACAAAAAATGTGACGAAACCTGTATAATTTTAGGTATAATTATGTATTAAATAATTTTTACTTTTGCTTTTAATTGTTCTATTTTTAAACCAGACTTAGAGAGACCTTCTAAAATACATTTGCTAATATTATATATTTTTTAACTAGTTCATAATACACACCTAATAATGCACATATATACATATAACAATAATACAACAACCTAATCTAACTATATAACTGAGAATAAAAATAACTATGTTGAGAAAAATGTTTCATTGTTTTATGGTTTTAATAACGTTATAAATATTATGTATCTATAACAATAAAGAATCAAGTATGAATCAATGGAACGTAAATTAAAATGTAATTTATATCAAGTTTGTATTTTATTAATTATTATCTCAAAAGTAATAGTTGAATGTATTATTTTTTTTTTTTTTTAGTAAACTGCATTGCTGCAACAATAGATTTTTCTCAGATATTATGCAAGCAGGCACGCGCGACCTTGCAGCTATTGTTATAAAATTAGAACCATTGTTGACTTTTGTCCATAATATGCAAATTTTAATTACGGAAATGCTTCTTATCACTTTTATATTAATTCTTAGTTTTACTTTTAATTTTACTAACTTTTTTAACAAAATTTTCTAGCAAAAGTCCTTGTTTCCTGCCTTGACTTTTACCACCTTTATTTCCTCTTCCGTAGCGCTTCTATAAGGAATGCACACACGCATTAAGTGAAATTTTACTGTCATCACGTCTAATAATATTTTTATAAATTGCAAATGAGACTCTGTCAAATCCTTCGAAAGCCTTATTAGCATTATGTAATTATTTTTATTTTAATGAGAAGGAAAATGAAAATTTTGTTTATAATTTCTGCTTTTGTTTATAATTCAGTAATATATAATGAATCTGTTTTATTTATATCTTTATTTCCACATAACAAAAACAAAAATATTATTTAATAAAATAAAATAAACTCATATACAAATCAGGAAAAAAAAATTGTTGTAAAAACGTTGTTTTAAATAATGAAAAAAAGGTCATCCTTAAAATTTACTGCAATATATTATACTATTTTATTTTCAATGGTGGGTGCTTATTAGTATACAATATATTATATTATATTATATTATATTATATTATATTATATTATATTATATTATATTATATTATATTATATTATATTATATTATATTATATTATATTATATATTATATATATATATATATATATATATATATATATATATATATATATATATATATATATATATATATACATACATAGTCCTGTTCACACGATGCAATAAATTTGAATGCTAGAAATCTCCCCTAAAATCCATTAAATTTTAATGCAGTCAAATTTATTGCACGTTGCGTAAATAATATTGCTTTGTTTGACCCAGTATCGTGCAGGATTTTGCGACGGGAAGAGTCCAGTTAACGCGAGCATGGGTAAAGGGAGAAAACCACCCTCTGTACCCGTGCTTTTTCAGACCTGCCGGGGGGAGGGGGTCCCCCACTCCTCCGAGCCCCTGGTAGAATATACCCATAGATAAATCTTTTAGAAATGCAATATAATAACGACAGAAAAAAATCAACTTAATTATTATTTAACTTATTATTATTTTGATGCTGTCTAATTACTTATTTATTTGTTGTCATTTTATTAATGTGTAAGTGTCATCCTCCTGGTTATTTTCACGACTGGTTGATTTAGTCAGTCAGTGCCAAGGTGTTGGCCAAGGTACACAGAGTGATGTCTTGCTTGACTGACCAAGCGCACTTCGCGCACGCTCGACCCACGCAAGATATCACTCATGCAAATAACCATAATTCGCAAAGAATTACAACCAATTTTATTTTAAGTAGATCAAACTTTATTTTTGTCTGACGTTGCAATAATTTCAAGGTTATTAAATGCAGTAACATTTTTTCTAGCAAACTCATTTTCATTTGTATTGCAATATGTGCCAAAATCTATACAGTATGTAACATTACTTAATTTTATACAATTAAAAAAAAAAAAAAAAAAAAAGATTATAAACTAAAAGTTATATAATTTGTTTTTTTGCGTACTCAGTTTCTCCATTACTTGTAAAGTTATAATTTCAGTAAAAAAAAAAAAAAAAAAAAAAGATTAAATAAAATAACAACATTATTTTTGATAGTATTATATAATATCAGGTGCAAGCCTGTTTTTGGTTGACAAAGAAAAAAATAAAAATTTCTTTGATCGTCATTCAATTAAAGATAAAAATGCTGTTCGTAAACCCTGTTCTCTTGCACCAAAAAATGCGCATTCAATTTGAATAACCATAGGCGATCGTCATTTTTGGTGCAGAGAACAGGGTTTACGAACAGCATTTTTAAATACAATAAAAAAATCAAAATTAATTACGAAATTCAAAAGCTTGCAACAGTTTTTCATATTTATGTTGTTGATATAATTAAATGCACTGTAATAACGGCAAGAATAAACTTTTAGTAATATAATATATAGCATTTAAGTGGAGTGGTCCAAAATCCCCAGATTTTAGTTGAAAATGAAGTACGTTGCCATTGAGATAAGAATAAATGTTCAATTTCATTTATAAGCCTGCTAGGCTTAAAATTTCAAGCCCACGTATAATTCAAAATTTTGATGGCACTCAATACTCTTCACATATCTACAAGTTTCAAGTATTATTCACATGGCGCGTAAATTTGACGCACGTCAACGTGCGTCAACGCGCGTTACAAAGTTGGAACAATGTAAACAAATGGAACCATGCACATGTAATTTTCAAAAGCAATGTGAACGGCTTCATTTTTTTTACATTGTTCCAGCTTTAATTGTAACGCGCGTCAACGCACGTTGACGCTCGACGCGTCACTCGTCATGTGAATAATACTTCAATGGTTCAAAGTACCAATGTGGGTACCAGGTCTAGTTAGCCATATATTATTATTAGCTTATTACATGACCCCTCTCCTGTACAGTACAATAAATATAAGTTAATATCTATAATGCAGACTGCAATACTTTGTAAGCATAATGAATCCTATTATCAAGACTAAGCACTCGTCATATAGTATATTTTACCTATTCAAATCAAGTGCGAGTTTTTCTTTATAAGAATAACTGCATATTTAGCGTGAGTTTTTGAATGGTAAAATATATTATCACAATCATGTTTAACGTTAACTACATGTATTTACTAAAGCTATTCCTAAGATTCTCTGTGTAACAGATGACCAATACTTATAAAATGTTGCTAAGGAAATATGAGATTAATAAAAAAAAAACTATTATATTTAGGTACATTATTTACTTGTAAAAATATGTATATTTCATACTTTTCTACACAATTTGAACATAATATTATATATTTAGACAAAACTTAAACAATTATAATTACACATATTTTGATCATCATCGTAGTAGTCCAAGACTCTCAGCAAATTTACGACCATACACGATAGAAGTTCTTGTGTTAGGCTTGAAATCCTTTTTTGGCTTGGAGTATGATGAACCATACTGAAAAAATTAAAATATATTTTAGAGTTGATATTGTAAGCATATAATTGATATGTATAATTAAAAAAAAAAGTATAATACATTTTTAAAGTGTTGTATGTATTAGCATTTATTTATACGTCATGGTAGTGGTGTATACTAATAATAATTAATAAACTTAATTAAGGCGTTGTGAGGGCCTATGTTTTAGTGTGCGGTCAGAAATTCGATAGTTTAACATTGCAAGTGTATGAACAGGACATTCTCAAACTTATGGTCTATATATTTATGGGAGATATATAGAATATAATGCACAGTTCTAATTACATATGAATTTAAAAATATCCCGTTAGCTTTATTCTTACGTCCTAAGAATTTAAATTTTGTGATAAATTTTATTTATATACGAAGTAAGATTTAAAGATATATAAACAAATTTAAAAAGTAAAATTAATCGTGTAGAATATGGAAATACTAACCTTGTTTTTAGATGGTTGCTTGTAGTCGGACCCTGATGCTGGAGCCTTAGGTTTGTTTCCATGACTTCTTTGCGGAGCGTATGAAGATGCGTTTTCTTGTATGTAATACGATGGAGATTTCTGCAATTGCCCATTTGCAAATTTGCCAAGAGATGATGAAGATCCATCAGAACTAAATCCTTTATGATCTGAGAAGCTGTACAATTGCTTAGAAGCACCCTATAAATCATGATAAAGAGATGTTTTTATTTTTCAAGTGAAAAATCGTGCCTTCTTTATACTAATGCTCATATATACCTCATGAAGTGTTCCGAAAGTGGATCGGAGATCATCATTTAGGTAAAAGATTAAAACTAAACAAGCACTTCTGATATAAAATAATAGTCACATTATATAATAGTATTATAAAATAATCAAACTTGAAAAAAAAAAAACTTTTTTAGTTTAGTATCAAATTATTTTTTAACCGGTCAACCGGGTATAATGTGCAATGTAAATACTAAAAAAAAAATCTATGTTAAAATAAATTTAGTCTTCCATATTTATTGTGCTTATTTAATTAATTAAAACAAATTATAAAAATTGCATTTAAAAAATATACTCACCTCTTCTAGTGCTTCCACAAAAATACACAGGGCGCAGAGCGTCAGCAAAAACTGAAAAATTAGATGCAATCTTAATGAAATATGCAAATCCATTTTTAAAAATAATATTTAAACAAATTGAACGTTACACAAAAATAATGAACTTGAATACACAAAAGTATACAAATATTTTAATAGGTGCTCCTAATGGTACGCTGGAGTAAATATGAATGAGTTAAAATTTGTGGTGGACCTCTAATATATAATACCTATGCATGACTTGCAAATATAAGTTGTATATTATATTATTAAGTAATGTACCTTGATTGTGCAGCGCATGGTGTTTTAAATGAATGTTGCAAGTTCGCGCGGGTGCAGGATTTATATATACTTTGCACACAACGCTGAACATCGAGAAATTTTGCTTGTAATTTATTGTCATTTTAATAAAATTACATCATAAATTATCATGTTTTTCTTCTATCTTATGATTTCTTTATCGCATGACTTATTGCACTCTGTTTACGTTTTTATTTAAATTCAATTGATGTTTAATTGTTTCATAACATTTATTCTAAATAAGGTATACTACATAGTGCATAGATTTGAAGTCACATAAGCGCTCATTGAGTTTATGAAAGTGTAATATATATATATATATATATATATATATATATATATATATATATATATATATATATATATATATATATATATATATATATATATATATATATATATATTTGTTTACGTATCATAATTATGTTTGTATCATAGGCATATCAGTAATAACTAATAATAAATTATAAATTGAATCAATTAAATTTTGTTTTATCTAACAATTCTAATATGTTAAAAAAACAATGCATATTAGTATTATACTGTATATGTAATTGCTTTATTATATTTGTATAATGTAGATACTCTTTATATGCAATGGTTTTACATGAGCTAAAAGAGTGTTATTTTCATTGCAGTTTGTACTGTCGAAAAGTATCATTAATGTCATTCCTATGCCTAAGACATAAGTATAATAATTTAATTATTTATTATCCTAATATCATAATATTATGATATATTTTAGATAAGAACAAAAACTTTGATGAAGTTGCTTAATATTTAAACGGTAGGTTGATTGTACTTTCAAAATCTTTGGAGTGGTATAGTATTTACATTAAGGCAATGTGAAGGACAAAATCGAAACCATAAATTTGGGAATGACCTCCAATTAAGAAAGAAAATGTCATTATTTTTACTGACTTCAACTTTTGTGATTAAATGTTTTTTTATTGTATGTATTTATGTAAAAAGCTATTCAAGTTTATTAATTGTTACGATGAGTTAGTAAAATTACTATGAACTTGCAGAAAATTTTTATTATTTAAAATATTGAGAAATGTAGAAAGTGATGTTCTAGTAGTATTCTTTTTATATTTAAGTCTCCTAATTTTAAATAAAGGTTATATTGTATAATAAATAGAACATGAATACGTGAGTGCTTGTCAAGTGAAAATGGCGTTGTATGTTGTATTTATTTCAAATAGCAAAAAGAGAATAAAAACAAAATAATCAACAAAAACTTACAATAAGAGCTAATATTGAAAGAGTTACGAAACTAAAAAAAAAAAAAAGTTTTAGAATTTAATTTTATGCTTAAAATGTTTACTTGAATGGAATATATCATTTAATTATTATAAATAAATAAAAGTAAAATTACTGTAAATTTAATTCCAAATAAAGACAGTACAGGTCAGTCCATATTAAACACTTAACCTGATTTCAATTAAAAAAAAATATTGTGCTTGCAATTCGAATAAATTAAAGTTTGAAGATGACTTTCAAAACACTTTATATTTCCCAAATTGTCATCGTCAAACATAATAACAAACTAAATCCATAGCTTATTTTGATGAGAAAAGATACATCGTCCCTTGTCGTGTATGTATATGCCATGGTAACTTCGGATATAGATTTTTAACTACGCAAAAAAAAAATAATAATAATAATAATATTAAGATTGTTAAAAATAATTTGAAGAAAGGCAAAAAGCTTGTTTATTTTATAGATAAATTAAAAAAAATGTATAACATTCATCGATGATAAAAATAAATTAGCCACGATTAAGAGTTAAAAAATAACTCGATGATCGTTTGTTTCCGTTGATTGCACTCTTAAACTATATGGGTACAAATCTTTGATTATCTGTGTGATCCAGCTATAACTTGTAAGACTTTCGCTTTACGGCGTGGTAAAGTAAATAACATTCATTTTTTTGCAGAATCACCATTCGATTATCATTACTCCCTTTGATTATTGTGCTCTAATTCTTTTAATACTTTCGTTACACAATTATAGTTATCTCATGATACTACATAACATTTTGTGTTTATTATAGTAAAATTTTTATAAACATTGCAATGAACTTGGTATGTAATGTTTATTACTGTAATTTTTTTTCCTTCTCATTTCACATTCAGCAATGTCATTCAAATAAGCTGAGAGATATTATAAAACTATATACAATTTACATAACTCATTCAATGTTTCGGAATGTCAGCTTTGTTTATCAGACGTTATCTCAACTTAAATTTCTTAAATTTATAAAATGCATATACTTTATTAATTAAAAAAAACTTTTTTATTATAAAATGTCGTTACAAGTTTTTTTTTTTTTTTTTTTTTTTTTTATCACAATAATTTGTTGGTTGCACATCTATAACTGAAGTCAAATCTGTTTGGAAATGTTATCGGTATATATCACTGCAACATTATTTGTTGAGCACCCTATCCTAGATAATAATAATTAATAATAATATATAAGTAATATAAGTAATGTATATAATTAATATAAGAAGAAATTAAAATTCATGTTTGTTGTTTTTATTTCAACGCTGTTAAATTATTGTTCTGTTCTTAATCTTTCCGGCTCTTTGTTTCGTGAGCAATAATTGCAGCTTTTTTTTTTTAACACAATTTATGAGAACGTCCATTCACTTCATGAGAATAAAGTTTTTTTTTCAATTGTAAGCAAATGAAATTCTCTTTCTGTATTTGTTGCAAAATTGTACTCAAAGTTTTTTTTTTTTTTTAATTTGATATATGTATAATTCTCAGAGGTGTTGCATGACTTCATAAACTAGACATTGTTTTATTATTAAAATTTAGTACTATTATATTTGTATGTGACAAAACAACTTAAATTTCCAAATATTAATCTGTTTAATTATTTATAAGATGTGTACCTTTTTTTTTTAACTCCTTCATATACATTGAAACAAAATAGGACTTTATATGAGTTGATTTGCATATAAAACTGAGAAATAAATATTTACTATCGTTTATGTCTTTGTATATAGTAATACAAAATTAAAATCAATAATTTTAAATGAAAAATAGAATATTGAATTTTATTTTAAAAGTTTTACTTGCTTAGGCTTTGGGTTAATTACTATTACGAAGATAAAATGCAAATTTCTAACAATTATATAAATACTAACAAACGAAATAAGGAAACAAATACGAGACAAATTTTGATGATAATATATATATATATAAAAAAGGCTCATGTTTGATTATACCTCATTATACACATAAATTAAGTTAAAAGTTAGTTAGGATATAAATAGGTCCCTTCCTAAATAACTACATATTAATAAGTGTTTCCTGGGGATTCAGTTGTAGAACTCTAAAAATGACCGAGAAGTCTTTTTATTATTAATATCATTATTATTATTTTAAACATGCACATACCATTATAGAAAATCCAACCAAGGCTTTTATCGGTTCATTCGTAATATTTTTACACGTGTCATATTACCTTATATTTTAATATAATACAATTATGTTTTATAATTGAAATAATAGTCTATATATTATATTATATTAAAAATGTCTATATAGCCATTTATGATAAATCTTCCTCCAACTCCATATTAAATCAGTAATTGAGCTGCATTTGGGTGGTGCATCTGAAAATTAAATAATATTATTACCAGAAAATCAAATCGGCTGAAATTATTATATAAATTACCTGTGAAAGTTCCAATAGTGCAGATGCCAATACTGTCAAAGTTATAACCAGGAGCATGAGCTCCAACCTCGCTCCAACCACGACCCTCGTAAACATTACCATCTTCACCCACAACAAAACTGTAACCAATGTCAACCTAACCATTGACGTCCATGTGTTGGTTCTGGTAGCTACTTGAGCAGGAAGATTGGTCATAGCATAGGTCATAGCAGTCAGTGACCACTGGCACCGTGTTGATGAACTAATACCCAGAATACAGGATTCTGCTGCATCGGATTAGAGCTTAGCGGTAGACGTGCACCCAATTCTGCACGATTAATAATTGTAGGACACGCTGTATAAATATATATATATATATATATATATATATATATATATATATATATATATATATATATATATATATATATATATATATATATATATATATATATATATATATATATAATATAAATTTATTTTATTAAGAGAAGGACACGATATAAGTGAGTAATATGAAATATGAACATTGTAGATGAAGCCTCCTGTTTGAGAAATAAAGAAATTATAAAATTTTAACAATTTTACCAGCAAGAATAAGAGCCAGGCACGAAATAAAAAACTAGAACAGTAGAACTAGAGTAGATTGTGATAACTTAAAGTTTAAGGCTCTGATATTTATATTGAATATCTTAGGTGAACAATACCGTTCGGTACCTTTGAAAAGTAGCAATATGATTACTGTATCTATTAGTGCGTAGTCGGGGTTTAACTACGGTTCTGCTTATCAAAAATAATCATAATTGAAAAATATTGGCCTACCACTTTACAACAAAAAGTCATGAGTGAATCATCATTGAAATCCTCTTCTATCTTTAACTGGATCTATTGTACTGTATTCGTTTTATTTTAAACACGTAACTTATTATAGTCTGACACGTTGTATATACGAGTACGTTTTGTATGTATGTATGTTATGTATATATGTAATGTATATATATATATTATATATATATATATATATATATATATATATATATATATATATATATATATATATATATATATATATATATATATATATATATATATACATATATATAACTTCTTTTAATACAATTTTATGCTTTATACAAAGTCACAAATTAAGATATAATAAGTAATACATTCATACATTGGCAATTGGCATAATGGCTTTAACTAATGGATAAGTGAATCGTCAGATATAAAAATATTCATGTTTTTTCCTAACTTTTTTATATAATAAAATAACACATCTTTGTATGCTTATACAAACAATATCTTGCCTTTAATCTGTCAATATTTACTTTAGAATATTATTATTTATTTTTCTGTTGATGGGTCAACATCTTTTGATAAACAATATGTTTATTTGCAAGAAAAGTTTTTTATCAATGAATTTGTTGAAGATAAAAATCAACATTATCAAAATAATTAACATTTTATGATGTAAGTAACTCTTTCAATTTTTACAAAACTAGTAAAAACAATATAGAGGGATGGGGGTGGGAAATCTAACGTATAAAACATATATAGCATGCAAACTTCCCCTGTTGCACAGTAACTATCAGATAACCATTTCCAAACGTTTCAGAACTGTTAAGTGTCTCAAATTTGTACCCAAATGGAACCACGCTAAATTTGTCTGATATGTAATAAGGATCATTTTTATAAATTTTGTTTTGGTTGCAAAATGGTTTCGGAATCGTTCTAAAATATTATGCAGCAATCCAGACCAAAATGGAACCATTTGTGCAACAGGGGTAAATGTGATAGAAATAATGCATAAATTTTATATTATTATAATATAATAGCAGTTATCCTCTTACTGACATGCATCTGCTTGAATTATTGGTCAATAATAATAAAATAGATTTATTGAGCAACTATTAATAAAGTAAATCATAAAAATTACATAATACAGGAACATGTCCGTGTAATAATTGTACTTGTAACGCACAAATAAGCAAAATGCACTACGCACTAAAAAAGCATTTCATTTTTAAAGGAATAAATAGCATAATATAATAGAACTTTTAAACGTTCAAAAATGTTATTATTAAAGTTTAAAATATAGCCCCCCCATATCATTAGGAAAAATAAAATTTTATTTTGAAATTAAATAAAAACACAATGCAACTTATTTAATAAAAAAAGGATATCACTTTCATTTTATTAAAGTTCTGTCTTCAAATATACACGATGAGTTAAAAAGTCTTATTAAGAATTTCACATTACAGGTAAAAAGTCGTAATATTTAAGGACTTGGGTCGTAGTTAGGCCATCCCTGAATAAGTGCGTAGTAGGCATTTCCTGGACACTCAGTAGAGGATCCCTGACGATGACCAATGAGACCATAGTTGCTACTAATGTAACCATTCTCTATACCACACTCGATCATCAACTGAGCTGCGTTTTGGGCAGCAGTGTTGGGAGGAGAATCTGAAACGGTAGAGGAAAAAAAGCGATATTTTGTTTTAATTACAATAAATTAAAAAATAAACTTTAGCAAATATTATAGGACTCATTAAAAATGACTTCCAAAACGATAGAGACAAGAACTTACTGGTGAAGGTACCGATGGTACAGATTCCAACGCTAATGCTGTTGTAACCAGGTGCATGAGCTCCAACCTTACTCCAACCACGACCCTCGTAAACATTACCATCTTCACCCACCACAAAACTGTAACCAATGTCATCCCAGCCATTGACGTCCATGTGTTGGTTCTGGTAGCTACGGACCATAGCTGAGCAAGAAGATTGGTCACTACAGCTTGCACTGGCACCGTGGTGAATTACCACCCAGGGTACAGGGTTTGACATGGCAGTGGATCCTGTAGGAGGCCGAGCACCCCAATCTGCGCGGCTGATAATTCTTGGACATGCTGGAAATTAGAAACCATAAATTTAATTAATTCTATTTAGTCTAAATTTTTGGTAAAGAATACAAAAGTTGTCTTAAAAATAATACCTGCAAAAGCAAGAGCGATGCACGAGAGGAACACTAGAGCTGTCTTCATGGTGTTTATATTTTGAAGTTTTTTGCTCTGTGCGAATTCAATTTATACTGTTTTGTAGCAGTCGCAGGTCATTAGGAACACACAAGATATCAGTGAATAATTCTCAATACTATCTCACACCAGCGTGTTATTGATCTTTCATTATTTTCGTTTTTATCAACTCTTACCAAATGTCTTTATTCGATGTTTATCTTCAAAAAAAAAGTCATCACAGTTACATAAAACAGTCTTCTTTTAAAAATTTAGTGCTTTGATTAATTATACCTTTTATCTTTGAAATCATAAATTTCTAAAAAAAAAAATAAAAAAAAAATTAATAATAATAATAAAAAGTATTTTTCATCAATTAATAACTGGTGGAAACCTAGCAAATATAAGTAATGAACTTATGAACACGTGGTACCAGAAAGTTTACTGAAACTGCATTCGCAGATATAGTGCGCATTTTTCTTCTCTTTATTTATTATTACTATTTTTTGGTGTTGCAATTTTTAATGTCCTTTTATATATATTTTAAAAATATCATCCCCCGCTCCCCACAACTCCACCTCTCAAATAAAACGTTAAAAATGCTGAAACTTTCTTTCTTGGGAAGTTATCATTTTTTTAGTCCTTGTTCAAATTGCGTATGTATTATGGAAAAATGCATGTATGTATCATATGACGTTATATCATAATAAGACAAACTTGTGCAGTATATCATGCGCATCAAATATATAATTATAATGACTGCTTATGTTTACTCAAAATACGGAAAAGGAAGTGCTGGAAAAGGAAACCACGTGACGGTAAAAGTGGGAGGAAAGTTGGTGCCAGCAGCAAGCTAGGCCTGAGCTACCTCCCACTTTTACCGTCACGTGGTTTCCTTTTCCGGCACTTCCTTTTCCGTATTTTGAGTAAACATAAGCAGTCAATGTTCAAATTGCGATTGTTATAATCACTCGCATAGATCTATATTTATTTAAACTGGAACTGGATAAGTCTTTCGATTGTGCTCCACAAATAAAATAGCAATTAAAATTATTGAAACACTTTTTTTATAATTTTTATAAATACATTGAAAAGCAAAATGGTAACCCTAAATAAATTAGACTACAATGTTTGTTTAGCTTTTGTCAGATATGAAGGATATATATGTTTTATTATTAATATTTTTTTAAATAAATATAATGGATTTTATTTTGCACACGATACTTCTTTTAATCATATACAATATAATATCTTTTATTGCCGTTGCCTATCAGTTTTTGCATTAAAAATAAGACTTAAAATACGATGTAACACAATTGATAATTTGATAAAATTGAATGACAAGTAGAGGGCAAAATATTTTTGACACAAATAATATATGACAATAATAAATGTCATGTGAGCCTAATTTTTTCAATCTTCTATATATTAAGTGTCTAACAATAAGTGCTATATTTATTATTATATTATTTACTTATTTTTAATAATATATTATTCATTTTTATTTACTTATTTGCATGCATAAGCATAACAATATAAAATCAAATGTATTTATGTACGACACGTGAGTGAATGTTTTCTTTTAATCTATATAGGGTCGATCTATGCATTCATGTTAAAGTCGCCGCCATGTTGGATAACTCAATAACATGGGTGGCATAGGACAATAAATTATTTTGCCAGTTTAAAACCACTATATGCAATATTTTTTTAGAGCACTGATGCAGTAAATATGTTAAATTAGTATCTCAGGCATGTGAGAAAAATAACTATATAACGAAAAAATTAACCAGTTTCCCAAATAAAATTGGCTTAAATGAAATTTTTCCTATGCTGAGCAATGTTATTCACTACTGCAGTATGGCCTCCAAGCGCATTAAATATGACGTCACCAGGGCTTAAAGTAAGCCGGAGCTATCTGGAGCTGAGCTCCGGTAAAAAGTTGAAAATTTAACATCAATTGCCCTTGGGAGCTCCGGAGCTATCGTGAGTCTTTTAGCATTGAGAGCTCCGGTAAAAGAAGTTTTCTACTTTAAGCCCTCATACGTATACACCCAATATTCATTAGCATCTGCAAATTCATCACCACGCACTCCATCAATATATTGTATAAAATATATTTCTGTATAGGGTGTGTGCGCATGATGTCATAAATTATGACGGCCAGGAATCCGTTATGATTCATAACTTATGAATGATTTATGAGTTAAAAGCTCTCTGGCGATTTTTTTTTTCACTTTTTTTTTCTATTAGTCTAAAAAAAATACGAAAAATGGCATGAAATTCATGAAATTCTAAAATAGTCGCAAAATTTCAAAATAGTCGCGGAGAGGCAAAATAGTCGAAAATAGTCGCAAATTTTTTTCGTCCAGAGCTTCCAATCCGCGAGATTCGTGGACATCTTTAATAAAAACCTGAATAGTCTCAAAATTGACAAATAGTCAAATGACTATTTTGCCGCGCTCTAGTCATAATAAATGCACTGCGATGACATAATTGAGCAATGAATAGCATAAGACAAACGTGAGTTTTCGCTGTTTTCTATGGAAAATGAGTTTTTTTTTTTCTCATTATTATTTTTACCGCATACTTGAAAACCTAATTCAACTTATTAATAGCATCAATCCCCTCAAAAAAATTACTAAGTATTTTAAAACTGGCAAAATGTGTCATTTAAATTCCCATACCGGCTCATGTTATTTAGTACTCACTTATATCTTTGACTTTAACATGAATGCAACCAGCCTACAGTATTACTATTATCTCATCATCAATGATGTTCAATGATTTATTCAATCATCATGGAATGTAAAAATTTAGCATAGTTAATACTACTATAATAATGTACAGAGATATAGTTAATAAAAAAGCGTTGATTTATTTTACATAATTTTATTGTATTTACATTTTTTCAGAGATTATATTGTATTACATAATATTACTTTTTCTTTTTTTTTGGTATTATATATATATTTATATTACAGGTGTCGGGTGATTTTAGCATATCCATGACCATAGCCAAGTGAAGAGGCATAAGCCAGTGGAGCACCATATGCATGTGCACCAGCGGCACCGGCATATCCATAATCAGGAGAAGCAGCGTATCCATGTCCATAAGATTCAGATGCAACATGTCCGTAAGTAGGAGCATGATGAACGGCATGTCCACTCTTGGTGACATGAGCGTTGAATCCGTTGTGTGCATCAGCAGTATAGTGGACAGTGCGGGTTGTACCATCGGCCTCCACAAGACTGTAGTGACCCTTTACCACGTCACCATCACGAGTCTCACTTTGGCTTTTCTTGTCACCGGTGTGTGCATCAGCAACGCCATACTCAAATGAGTATTTTGGATGAGCCTTTTATGAAAAATAAAAACATATTAATAATAAATTAAAATTCCTTTCTTCTTCTTTGAATTATTATTATTGGTAGAGGGTATTTGATTCTACATAGAAAACTGTTAAGTGTAGTTGGATTGATTATAGGCAAATAACGTAACATTATTATTACCGCAGTCAGTTATCAGATATGCGCCAGAATTCCCATGTGCATATACTTACATAGTAATCAGCACCGTAAGCACCAAGATGTCCAGCTTTACACAGAGAGGCGGAAGCCGCAATTACGCACAAAAACAACTGAAAACAGTGAAATAGTGATAAATTTGTGATATGATAGTGTATATTAATTTATATATATAGTTATATTTTCAAAGCAGATCGCAAAATCAAAATCAAAATCAGGGGACCGGAGAGACCATTCACGCGTCTATGCGGGAGAGAGGCATGTAATAAAATTTAGACCGTTAATTCAACTCTTCGACTTCATCTTACCGGCGGTTCTCATACAGAAAACAATAAGAATTTTTTAATGGCGATAAAATTTAGTAATTAAGCAAGAGTTTTATATATTTAAGTGTGGTGTGTATAAATAAAAATTATAAAAATTCCGAAGAAACAAAAAGTATGATCAAAAATAAAACAAGTTCACGAGGCAACAAACTTGCAATCGATTTGCCTATAATGACAATAGTTTATTTAGTTAATATGAAATTGTATGTCAAGTAATATTAATAACACAAAGGGTTTTTTCAGTGTTTTAAATAATAATCCAAATTTACCCAGATTTTTTTAATCAAGTATATCTAATATATTAAAAACAATTTATAGACATTTTGATTAAACAGTTCAGACGGCATTAAAAGTATTATTTTCATTACTATATCAATTTTTAGAAACAGAGGTAATCATAAATTTGGTGGCACAATTAAATATGCGATACAATGCTGTTAAGTTAATAAAGCTTCATTTAAACTAAAAGTAATAATAATAAAAAAAAAAAAAAACTTTCCAACCTGTTTTTGGATTCCTAACCATAAAATTTCAAATGCGCAAAAAAAAAAAAAATAATAATAATAATAAACTTGTTGATATCTTCCATATATTTATTTCATGGTGTATATTTAAATAAAATTTATTGTTAAAGAATTTTATTTTAAACGTAATAATGCTTGAAGAGTAATTATAAGTACTAAAAGATTGATTTATTATATATATTGTACCATGGCAATAATATTTTTGTACAAAATTAAATTATTGTCACACCTTATATACCTAGAGTTTAAAAAAATAAATTATAATTATACTTGTTTTGAAATTAAGTAGATTGGCTTACCTTGATTGATAGGACCATTGTTGTGTTGTGACTTGTGATTGAGTTTGATTTGACCTGACACCGCGAACTGCGAGTTTATATACAACCATATACTGTAAGGTGGGGAACCTTAACTACATGCCCCACCCAGAGTCTTGCGATTGTTGCCTTCTTATGCTTAACTACCGGATCTAATTACTGAACAAAATTATTGAAATAATGGAGCAATTCTCGAAAACAATACCCAAAGAAAGTAAAATAAAAAACCTTTCATATATGTGTAAAAATTCAAAATGTAAGTTGAAATAAGTGTTCTTTTATGTACATACCACAATCATTTTTCGTTTTGTAAACATTTTTTTTTTTTTTGCTAAATTTCCCATCTGCCTCCGGGTATCTCTTAATATATCTATAATATTTTTCACCATGGCATATGGTTATATAGGTATAAATAAATGATTGAAAAAAATTACATATGTACAGCACTTATAAATATAGTTGGCAAAACAACGTGCATTTTGCGGGGATAAGGGCTATATTTTACTATAACAGGAAATGTTGATCATTTCGTGTTTCTGTGATTATATTAGCGTCAAAAAAGATTGAAGAAATCCTCTTAAATTTTAACATTTACACAAAAGTATATACATATGTCATGTAACAAAATATTAATTATACAAATTCTATCGATTGGGGTTAAAAAAGTACATGGGAATTTTTTTTTTCTTGTACACTTATGAATACTGAAATCTCATGCACTTCAAAACGATTTCAACCCAATATATTATTGGCTATGAGTAGTCCTGCATCTTATGTCATGTATAGAATATATTTCAGAGGGTATCGGCCGAAGGTAAGGGAGTTTTACACTTCTGTCCAGATTAAAAAAAAAAAAAAAAAATGTTGATAACTCAGACGTTTTTATAATTTCAATAACAATTTATTATTTTAGTCACTGTGTGTGTGTGTGTTTTTAACGTTTATATGTGACGAAAAAATAGTAAACATATTTTTGTATTACTCAATTAAAAAATCAATTAATAATTACAAAACAAACTTACGCAATTTTATTTATCGGTATACTGATTATGTTTCTCATGACTTATTAAACTAATTTTATAAATTTTTCACATTGCCATTAATATTGAATTTGTACGACCTGTGATTTCTCTAGTATGGAATATAGTGCAGCAAAGTATTTAATCAAATTACCAAAATACATAATTATACATTAATTGTTTTCACTCTCAGATTACGTAAGGTAAAAAGTTTTAGAATCTCATATTTCCAAATAGAATATTTAATAAGGGTATTTCGACGTTGTGTATTTAGTATTTTTTTCATTTATTTGTTATTATTATTATTTTTTTTTTTTTTTACTTTCTCTAATATAATAATAATAATTGGTTTTTATTAATATAGGTACAAAACTATAATATATATGGTCCCACATTTTAAATTAATTGAATAATAATATATTTTTGAGCAATAATTAATCAGTTCAATATAAAATGATACAAACATATTTTTCCGTATTTGTCGGCTACTCTATGTACAACTCTATGCGTGCTCTCTTTATACGAGCCAAATAGTTTAAATTTGCATAATAAATTTGTAATTCATGTAACAAAGATGGTCACTATCACGCACCTACAGTAATAAGATCTTATTATTTTTCACATATATTATTATTATATTTTCAGCTATTAATTCCTAAACAATTACTGTAATATAGAGTCAAGTATGAAGTATGAGTTTAGAGATTATATAAAAGTCAAAGTCAAAAAACGCATATTATATAATTAAATATTAACATTTACATTATAAATCGAAAACTATAAAATTTTCTATTACATATATAATATATCAAAATTGAGGAAAAAGATAGTAACTTTTAATACAATCATTGCAGTAGCTGCAACGGCAAGTAAAATAATAATAATAATAAACCAAAAAATAAAAAAGTTTACATCCACGACGTATTTATATTTATACAACGTCCCCTATAAGGCATACGAATCTAAAACTATATGTGCTGATTTTTTTTTTTTTTTTTTGCGCATTGCAGTTGATTTTTTAGTTTTTCACAATTACGTGACATATTGTGCGAACAATTTTTTTTGTAAAATACTTGAAGTTTATTCCAGTCAAGTTTACAGTATTCCGCAAATTACTAAATTTATTAAATAGACTGTACAGTTTATATATAGTTCATAACAAAACATGCTCAAAACATAGTCAATTTTTTGTTTTGTTATTTGTTACAGTTTAGTTGTGGATTCACTATATAGAGTTTTTATTTTTATTATTATTATTTTTTTTGTGTGTGTGCTGTTACTGCAGCTCAAATTTGCAAATAAAATAGATGAATTGTTTAAGGGATTACATGCATATAGTCATAATTTGTATTCAACTATCTATATAGTATATATAATATCCTTTTAGGTGCTTTGTGAAGTCTTATTTTGCCACCCACTGCATGGGAACACAGTATTTTATTTTACTTCATATAAAAAATAAATGATAATTATATGCTCATCAGTAAATTAAAAAGGGCAAATAAGTTTTATTTTCCGAATTCTTCTTCTTTTTTTATTACTGCCCGTCAGGTTCTTTGTCTCGCAGAATCTATAGTAACTTTTTGGGTACTGGCGCATCTATATACGTATACTTGTGTTAAATTTTTATTTTAGATCAAATCTATATTATTTCATTTGCTGAAATAATGTCTTATGCTAATTATATAAATAATTATAATGCAATAGTATTAAAAAAAACTGTTAATTAAAGTCATTTGTAGCATCATTTGTTACACAATAAATTGAAATCATATACAGTTAAAAAAAATGTAAAAGTACATTGCTGAAAGTACACTCTCACAAGAAAAACCTGCAGACCGCAGCGTAAGCAAGCAGCGTTTATGTCTCCAAATGATATAGATGGATGGATCGACTTTAACGCAACTTTTGTAAAGCTTTTCTGGGGGAGTGTAATATACATAATTTGAACATTTTTCTTTAAAATTTAGTAAAATTTTAAAACAAATAATTGTACCTTAAAATGCAATTTATTTGAAATTTATCTTGCGCGATCAGGGAACGTTTATGAAATCGGCACACTTTTTGGTCTATTTCGTTTAAATAAACCAAATATGTATATTAGTAACATAATTAATAATTATAAAAGAACTACATTTTTTACGATCTATATATTGCATAAATTATTAAAAGGAATTTGTTATATAGTATTTGATTTTAGGACTTTGTTATACTGTTTTTTTCTTTCTTTTTTCTCATTAGTAACTTTTATTATGTTAGTTATTAAATAGTAAGGGCCTGCGCAGCCGTCTTATTTTATTTAATATTAAATTAATTTTAAAAAAATAAGCCACTGTGATTGGCTGAGAGTCGACTCTCCCAATCACAGCGGCTTATTTTCTTAAATTAATTTAATATTAAATAAAATAAGACAGCTGCGCGGGCCTTAATAATTAAAATAAGACCACAATTTTGAACTCAAGTTAACCATAATATTTTAATTTTTTTAGTTTTATAAAATGTAAAAATATGTGTAATTCCAATTACAACATTTTTTTTTTTTTTTTTTTGGCCTTTTACTGCCAAAAAAAATTGTTAGTAGTAATTCATGAGATAAAATAATAATTCAAACATATATTGGCAAACAGTAGGTGCAATTCTTTTTCTTAATATAATAATAAGCAAAAATTTGTGCAATCATGCAATGTTTTTAACTTTTAGGCAATTTATTATAGATCTCAAAATTAATACCTATAGATTAGATACGCGTAATCAACTACACAAACTACATGCACTTTGATTGAACGTTTTGAGGAAGGCAAATAGATTTTTTTTAAAGAGATGTAATACAAAATACATAATATTAATGTAGGGGGAATATAAAGGTGGTGATTTTTCAACTTTTATTATTTTCTCAAAGAATAAACTGGGCAGGTTAAAAACTATCTAGATATATTATATTTAGATATTATAGGCTATTTTTTGGTTTTATATATAATAATAAACAAATATTTCACATTTTAATAACTAAAATATTTCAGTCTCATTTTAATGCAAATATACATTCATATAAATAATATTATTTTACATCCTATATATATAAAAACATATCAATCAAGTTAAAATTTTAAGCCTTTTGTATCTTTGCTGTCAAGAACAAAAACAAGAACTCAAAAGTCATCTCAATATTATTTGAGTTCATATATATTATAGCATCTTTATATATGTTATTTGATGATTATGATGCAAAATGAATTTGAACTGTGTGCTGTTAAATAGAAAGCAAAATATCACCATGTGTTATATAGATAGATCTATAAGAAATTGATTCTTTTGTGAATATGGGATGTGGATGAGTTGAAAATGAAAATTCAAACGCTTTTTTTTTTTAGTTTCATGTTCTTCCATGTATTTATTAAGAATGAGATTGATGTATACATGTAAACAATTTTTTTTTTCTCCTAAATAAAAAAAAAGGAAAAAAAAAAATAATAATAACAAGCAATTTTTTTTAGCATAAAAAAATTACTGCTTTTTTATTTGTTTGTTTGTTATAGTTGATAACTCTTGATTGCATCACATATACTCAATATCTTTGAGCATCTTATAATTGCATTCTTTTGAGGAATAGCAGTTTAAATTAAAAAATAAAGCTACGCAAACTCTTAAAAAAACAAAACAAAATAAAAAAAAGCTACAAAAATGTGATGTCTCAAAATTAAAATTAAGGACCAAGAGAACAAAATGACTGATTTATAATTAAAAAAAAAAATTTAAATGATTGTTGCTATATATTTATATCTATATTTAATTCCTTTATAGTTTTAAATATATATTACAACATGCTAGATAAATTATGAAATAAAAATAAAATGATCGAAAAGAAGAAAAAAAAATAATGACTTATTGTTATTAATAATGACCATACAATGAAACTTTTGCAAGAAAAAAAAATATACATACAACTCTATTTAAACTCAAAGGTATGCAACAAAAAATATAATAATAACATAGTTTAATAACAATAAAATATATTCAATGCTAATGCTACCAAAGGTGATTATACCATGTCTTATATAAGCAGAAACAAAAAAGAGTATCATAAAGAGTGTAAAAATGAAATATATATTATATATTTTTAATATTAATACTTTAAAAACCTTTTATAATAATAATGACCTCATTATTAATATCATTTATTAGAAGACACGTTTGTGATGTATACGAGCAGGATTTTTATGTATATATTTTTTAATTTAAGTTATTAAAGTATTAATAAATTATATATATATTTAAAAAAAAACATATATAATATTATATATTATACAAACAAGTTGTTAGTATGATAATACATTTACATTAACATTTTTTTTTTAATTTACATATGATCAAAATGAGTAAACGTGTACAGAAAGCAATAAAACAGTATATAATAATAATAATATATTATTTCTTTCCTAGTTTTTTTCTATAACAATGAAATATATTTTTAATAAATTTACGCTTTGCAAAATAAAACTAAAAAAAAAAAAAAAAAAAAAAATACAATAATAACAACAATAACAAAAAGCAACGAAAATTATGGTTCAAAGTGATTGTGAAACGATGATGCCAGTCTTTTCAAGGAAGGTTTTTATTTTTTTATTATTATTTTAATAATTTTATTTATAATAGTTAAATCTGAATTTGAGAACAAAGAAAATTGGAGAGAAGTAAGAATGAATTATTTTATAGATTATTTTTGATAAACACAATAAGTTTTTCAAATATTTTATAAAATTATTTTCTTCTTACTTCTTTCTCTTACTGTTTGTTATATACTTTGTGTTTCAATTCAAGCCTTCCCAGGGCAGTGAAGCTATAATAATTTTATAAATTTTGCCTGGTTTTATATGTATATATGTATATATACATATTATGTAATACAGGTCAAAATTTTGCAGGCATATTAATAACGATTTTTTTTTCCATCATCAAATTTGCTTTTACAATAAAGCTTGCTTAAAACATTAACAATAATTATTCAAATTTCTTTGTTAATATGTTTGTTTGTTTTTTTACTGTGTGTATGATTTAAAGAACATAAATATATTATTCTTAAAATGGTAATATATAATATTACCTTTCTGTTTTTATATAAAACAACACAATCTTAAACTATAATAATAATAAAAAAAAAATTATAGCATCAACGTACTATTTAAATATATATAATAATGCAATTGTATATATATTTTTTTGTTATATAATTCTATCTACAATATCCTTTGCCCTTATCTTATTTATAATTTTTTTTTTGAATAATAATAATAAAAAAAGACACCATTGACAGATACACCAAAATTGAGTAACAATATATATTATTATAATATATATATCCATAATATATATAAAAAAAAGTAATAATAACTAGTCAAATAAAATTGTTATAAATTAATTATCCCATTATAAGAATTAAATATGGCTGAATGCCTGTTTGTGTCTGTAACAAAGCTTTTCATGTCACCACCATAACGTTTTAATATATTTTTTTTCCTTAGGAAAATTCTTTGACAAAATCATTTTTATTACAATCTTTTGAATACAGAAAGATTTTATCATAATGTTGGCAACAGTTAAAAAAAAAAAAAAAAAAAAAAAAAAAAAAAACTTAAAAGCATACACCAATTACTTATTTTGTTTGTTTTGTTAAGTGTTTTTCTTATATTTTAGCAAATCAAGCACAAATGGAGTGCGCGGGTAACTTTTTTTTTCTGTATAATTATTAGTTTCTAAACGATTTAATATTAAACATGTATGTTAATTATTTTTTTTTTCTTCTTTATTTATTTATTATTTTGTTGAAATATTTAAAAGGTAAGAAACAATCTTACTACAACAACAATATCACAAGTTACCAATGAATAATGAAAAAGGAGGAACCTATATTCTCACACCCAGCGCTAAAAAATGGACGTTACTTTTTTTTTCTTTTTTTTAAATGGAGTCACAAAAAGTTATTTAAATCAATTCATTTTATCCTTATTATCAAGGCAAAAAAAGATGTCATAGAGGTGTATCATATTATAATATTTAAAAATTGTAACACAATTATTTAGTGATTTAATTTTTTGAGAAAGAAATAATATAGTAATATAATATACACAATGCCTTAAAAATAAGGATAATTCAATTTGTTTGTTTTTTTGTTACTGTGCAAGAACTTCTAATGTTTTTATTTTATTTTATCTTCTGCTAACAATACACACACATCCTTAGTGTATCTACTTTTTCTTTTGTATGAAGAAAATGCACCATATACAATTGATATCAATATTTTTTAGTATTATTATATGTATAAATAACCTATTCCCTGCATCAACAGCATTTATTTATTTATTTATTTATTTCAGTGTAATCTTATATTAAAATTATTCTTCCCTTACTTACATCATTATATATTTTTCTTCATTTTTTTTTTTTTTTTTTTTTTTTTTTTCAATAACAACCACAAAAATTCAAGTATCACCATCGTGCATGCTTTGAAAGACTAGTTCTCTTACATATTAATGAAATGAACCACCATCCCCCCATGCATAAAAAAAAATCAATCCCACACCCCAAAAAAACAATATGCGTTAATGTATATATTTTTTCCATTATAGTACATAATATAACTTTATATACAATAATAATGATCAATAATTAAACAAAACAAAAAAATGAATCAGTAAAATTACTATAAGCTGTACCCTGTGTATCGGGACAAAGGAAAATCATTGTAACTGTCATTAAATATTTTCATTCGTATAATGGAAATATTCATTGTCATGAAACGATCAAAAGTAAAAGGATACCAGTATATTTGAAACTGTACTATATTAAAATCTGTTTAGATATAAGGTCACTAAAAAAAAAAAAAAAAAAAAAAAAAAAACAAGTTCATGTTTAAGTACACGTAAAAAAAATTTCTATTGATTTTTGTTATAATTAACTTGAGATTTTAAAACTTAAAGGGTGTTTAGGCAAATATTTTATATACTTTTTATTTCTTCTTCCCCCAAATGTATTATGGTCTTAAAGCTCACTGTAAATAGCACTAACAAAGTTTATTAATCACATAATAATACATGATTATATGGATTACATTGACTATATTAAGTAAAGCATTATACAATAATTATTATTTTATATAAAATGTGAATTTTCTATTTTAATCTATGGAGCAAAGACAATTTTTTTAAAAATTACAAAAAGTAAAGTACGTAAAAAAAAAAAAAAAAAAAATGTTACTTTCCCAAATTATTAATTTACTTTTTATCACAGAAAACAGGCTTTTAACATGTCATTAGATCTGTCCAAATAAAGCTCAAATTCTATACTATATAGGTCACTTATTTTTCATATTTAACTATATTTCTGATTTTTTGCTTACTTTCTTTTTTTACATTGTGCTCTCTTACATAAGGGCATTATGTTAATTATTAAATGGATAGACCATAATGTCATTTATAGTCAAAAGATTGCTAACATATATTTAAAATAAAATATTTATATCAATAAAAAACATCAATAAAATTTAATGTCAATAACAATGGGGAAAAAATAGAATAAAAAATGGGGGGGGGGGGGGGGGGGGGGGAGCTAATAAAAAGATCTACACAATGACAGAAAAAAATAATTAATGTAATGATGCATACTATATTATGTTATATAATATTATGTTATATGATACAAAAAGTTTGTGTGTATGTTTTATATTTTAACAAATATGGAAATCCCATGAAACAGCAGTACACACTTTTTAATTTATTTCACTATTTATTTAACATCCTAAAAACATGTGTATAAAGTTTTCAAATCAAAATTTGATTTGCATCACTATTTTTCTTCCTTTTTTTATATAACCTTTGCTTTACAATATACTTTGACTATGCGCATGCTTACTTTTTTTTTACTAGTAACATTTATATTATGTTTATATGTACTTATTTTATAAATGATAAAAAACTATCACTTGTTTACAATTTAATGTAATGATGTGAGGGGAAATAATGTTTATAATTTTTTTTTATTACTTTGTTGCTATTTATTGTATCATATTTATGTCACAATTTTTTTTTTATTGTGAATACTTTAATACTTGAAAAATAAGTATTAAAATTATTTCACCAACAGAAAAAAAAATCTTGTTTGTTTGTTTTTTTATCAATGAAATAAGGATTAGTTGGATAAGTTTGATGTATAATTTACATTTATTTCAATATTTGTATGGGAAAGAAAGTTAAATATTAATAACTTTCAATGTGATGATGTAATAAGAGACTCAAAATTAAATTACTTGAACAATTACAAAATTAGATTTAAAACAAAATGTTAGAATTGGTAACATTTAACTTTTTAATATAATATATATATGTAACAAAAAAAGATGATTAATATTATCACATTAAGAGATAACCATTTTTAAATACTAAAACATCCACAATGTTTATAATATAAGATGAAATACAAGAGCAATTTTTGTTTTCCCCCATCAAAATATTCTATTGATTTTGGTTACATTATACAAGTTCCAGTAAACAATCTGTAAATGTATGGTTTTCTATTACACATCCCCCACAAACACTTTGACTCCCATGTACTGTATGCAGCACCTTCTATGGTGTTTTACATCTCCTTTTTAACTTGAGAATTGTATAGAACTTGTCAACAACTCAATTGTAAAGATTAAGGCAGTGGCTTTAGCATTTTTTTTTTTTTTTAGTCGTCTCTTAAAAAAAAATCAGTATAATTTTTACTGCTATATACAGCCAGGATTAAGAGGCACTAACAATCATATAGACTTAAACCTTAGTCTCTTTTTTAAAAAAAAAACTTTAAATTCTATTCATAAATACAATAAAAATTAAAGGAAAAGTATAACTTTTAATCCAAGCTGCATAAAAAAAAAAAAAAAAACTTAAATAATTTGAATTTAGTTAAGAGAAATACCAAGGGGGAAAAAAAAGGTATAGTATTAGTCTCTTATTTGTTTTTGGGAATATATACCACAACTTTCATAATTCAAATTCTGTATGGAATGACATTCATAAGGCGTCAGTTAACCCACTTATAGGGTAACTCCAAGTCTGTTCATTTGTTTGTTTGTTTGTTTTTGTCACTAATCTAAAGCTATTAAAAACTGTGCAAATATAATATTATTTTTAACTCACTTTTTTTCATAACTTTTCTTTTCTTTCAAGAACAGTTATATATATCCTATATATATATATATACTTTTATATAATATTATTTAACAATATTAATACAATTATCAACATGTTTAATTAATTTTATATTAAACAATAAAATACTTAAAAATTAAGTTATTTATTGTGTTTGCATCAAGGTAGCACCAATAGCATTTTCACTCTACAAAATACAATAATAATAACAATAATAATATGCACAGTTTTTGTTTAGCATGTTTTTAAGCAAATTGTTTGATTTTTTTTTCCTTTGTAATTATCTTAAGCCTAATTAATTCTTCTTCAGTCCACACTTGATTGTTTTCTAGCTGTTTTTTTATATATATATTTAATTTTTTTAAAGCTACCCTGTCAACAGGGTGCAATGAATATAATTAATATATTCATTAAATACATATTTATATTATATATATTGTAAACACGCTTTCTTTTTTTTTAAATTTAATTTTATATTAATAGTAATAACAGATTTCTAAAACTGGGTACTTTTTTTTTTTTAATGTGATGAATATAGATCACTTAGAAGAGAGAAAGAGAGAAAAAACAAACTTTTTTGTTCGTGAAAAAAGTTTTAAATAGGTCAATTAAGGTGTAAAAAACTGAAGTACATAATATACATTGTCTTATGTAACATAAAATATATAGATGAAAAAAATAACAGAAGTAGAAAATGTAAAAATACTTGTCAGCACCAATAAGAAAAAAGAAAGAGAAAATGTAAAGATTTATTTGTTTAGAAAAATTAAGAAGGGGAGTATACAAATATAGGGTGATGTAAAATTGTACACTTACCAAGAATTCCAAGCCATTAAAAGTTTTGAATAAATTAAATCCCATCGTGTTATTTCAGTCTGGAAATTGGACGGAAAAAAGTCCTTAAGGGCCTACAGCTTCTTCACTTTGTAAATATGGATACCATATAAAATGTATTAGCACCCTCTACAAAGCAAATAACTACAGGTCCTAAACAAATTAATATATTAAAATGCAACAATATTTTGTTCCTAACAGAAAAGTAATGTGATGACAAGTACTTTACTTTTTTTTTTGTTCTCGGCTAACAATTTTATGTTTCAATTTAACAAAGTATAGAGTAATGAAATATGTAGTAAAACATTACCAATTGACCTATATAAACTATCACAATTTTTTACTTGCATTATTATACTTTTTTTTTTTAAATACATATATTTAAATACATACAGATCATTCCTATTTCAATGTTCTATAAAAAAGTATTATATATATCTTATATATGAATATTGTAATATCATATAATTTTATTTTTTAGTGTATTATATATTGTTATTATTATCATTTCATAGCAGGGACTTGGTGTAATTGTTTTTGTTTTGTTATATAATGGAAGTGGTTAATATTTACAATAATGTATGTATTGTGGATTTACTAAAGTAAAGAAGATTATTTTTAAATTGGGGTATAGGTATTTTTCATGCAGTTTAATGTGTAACGTCTAAAGTAATGGAAGAGTTTTTTTTTTTCTTTTCTTCGATGTACATGCATTAAATGAACTGTCATGAACTGGCTAACTTATATATTAATTTTTATATATATTTTTTATAATAATAAAAAAAAGAATTTTCTTTTTATCTGTCAATCTATTTAAAAGAGAAAATCAAAATTATTCATTTACTATATAATATTATATACTTTTTTTTCCTTCTTTTTTCAAAAGCTTTTATGTAACTTCATTAATATTAATTAATAATGAACATGCATTTTTGAATGTTATATGAAATATTTATATATAAGAGTTAATAGGTATGGTAAGGAGAAAGGTAAATAATAACTGAAGAAAGGGAGTGATAAAAAGAGGAAAGATAGAGATAGATAGAGAATATAAGTTGTGTTGTTGTTTAAATTTTTTTTTTTTTTTTGGGAGATAATGAGTGACACTAACATTTTCTGTAAATGCAATAAAGCAAAGGCTACTGAAGAACTCCTAAAACATTGTGCCTAGCTCTCTTAGCCTCCTCTTCATTGATTCGTTGCTCTATCAGATACTGTGCTGTTGCTATTGCATTAGGAATTCCAGAAATAGAAACAATCCGATTTCTAGTACCAGGAGCAAAAGTACCTTTTTTAGAAATCTGTATATTAGCACCACTAAGATGTTGAATTTCAACTAATGATTTCCCCCCAGGCCCTAGTATAGCACCTACTATATTTTCACCTACTTCCAAATCTACTTTTTTAATATCTTTGAGCTCAGATGGAGTAGGAGATTTACACATAGCAGTTAAAGCTTGTTGTGTACCTAAACCAAAAGAATTATTATTGAGCGATAATGGAGCATTTATAGGAGATCCCATATTAGTTGGACTTGGTTGATGACGGAATGGATCAAAACTTTGACCATCTGCAGTTGTCATTTGACCAAAGTGCTCTTGACGTTGTTGTGTAGGAGACATTTTACCTAAACCAGCTCCTATAGTACCAATAGGTCCAAAAACTCCATTATTTCCTACCCCGTTTGGTGTTTGAGATGGAGCTGCATCCATTGGGGTCACTCCAGCTGGTAAAAAAGTTGGTTGTTGAGGTTGCTGATGTTGCTGATGTTGCTGATGTTGTTGATGTTGTTGGTGTTGTTGATGTTGTTGATGTTGTTGAGCTCCTGCGACAAGAGCAGAGGGTCCAGCTAGGCCTAACCCCATACCCAGGATACCGTAGGTTGCTAAGGTGCTCATGGCAGTTGTGATGTCGGCAGTGGCTTGATCAGAGTAACCAGAACTACGTAGGGTGACCTTGATGTGTTCCAGTAGCTGTGCAGTGAGTGAAGGATTGCTGGCTGCTGCAGGAGCATTCAAGTTCAGACTCAAATTCAGACTGGGTCCTCCACCATTGAGAGGAGTTGACGCTGAGTGGCTAAGCATACCACCCATAGGATTCACTGAAAACATTAATACAACTCTCGTAAACATGTACTCTATCAGTAGGAGAAATTAATTATTTTAATATTTTATGCGTAACAATTAGGTTTGGAGTCTTCTAAACAATAACATTTGAATGTATACATGATTAAGATAATATATTTTATCATTTAAATCTAGCGCCTGTTTTTCTCATAAGAAGAACATTGCATAACATAACTTTCCCGATTCCTCCATTCCCACTCTTATTCTTGCTCATCATCTCCTACCACACTTCCCCCACCCTCACCACACCTGTATAATATAACACAATGTAACACCAGCAGAGCCATCATTGATAGTTTCTCTCCGAGTCTGTAAGGACTGATGACGGTATAGCACACTCCATCTCTCTTGGAGTTTATTGCCAAAATATTTCCAAAGTGTTAGTTTTTATATCTGTCCTAGCAATATTTTCACCAAACTATGGGACTCTCTTCACTATGGTAAGGTCCTTGCTGGTTGCTCCTATCTTTTTCTTTCAAAGTTATCATACCTAACCGCGATGCTTTAGTTTCCTTAGAGGCGTATAACACCTTGAACAAAAAAGTGTCTAATATACCTAAATATCAATATTGATTTCGATGGAGTCATTTATTTTTAATTTGTTTTCCATTCACGAAATGGCAGCTGCAGGTTTATATGACATCACAGCTCACCCGCAGCTGCCATTTCGTGAATGGAAAATAAATTAGAAATAAATGAATCCGGCAAAATCAACGTTGATATTTATGTATGATAGGATATTAGACATCTTTTTTGTTCAAGGTGTTCTACACTTTTAATATATCTCATTGCAAATTAAGCACGGGTATTTGAATGATAAAATATATTATCACAATCATGTGTACTTATAATAATACTTTCTAGTCCAGTATACTACTGTTTTATGTTTAGTATAATTTCTCATAACAGCTATGGTTTAATTAAATTAAAAGCACATATATATACAACAATATTAATGTTTTAGGTACAATGATCTTCACTATAAAATAAAAATGTTTATCTTTTGTATTTAAAATTATTGCATTCTCTAAAATATTTTAGTCAGCTCACCATAGTTTCAAATGAAGTGTTACTTACCTTGAAACACATATGGTAAATGCAATTGAAACAGAACAATGACTACACTTGACTATGTATAACAACATTTTAGTCATGCACAAACATTATTTGCATTGAACCTAATAAGGAAGGCTAAACAATTTTAGGGGGTTATTTTATTTCATATTCTAAAGGCGGACATTGCCATGAATCAACAGATATGCAAATTTCTAATTTTTAGTTTATTAAGTATTTTTAATTGATTTTTGAAAGTCGCGAAATGACACCATTGGTGGCAACTTTTTCCTATGGCCACGTGCATAAGTAGCAGCCTGTGACATCATTTGTCGATTTTCAAAAATTAACTAAAAATACTCAATGAACTCAAAAAATAGACATGCACATATCAATCGATGCAGGACAATGTCCTCTTTCAGAATATGAAATAAAATCAGCCCCTTACATTTTTTGTAGTCTTTCTCATTAATAGAAATTTGAAGATGCTATATTTTCAAAGCACAATTTCAAACATAGATAGAAATTGAAGTAAAGCCTTCTAAACATAAAGAAAGAAAGAAAAAAAAAGCAGTAAAGCAATTCAGAATTATCCAAAAAGCTGTCATTGGTCTTCGAAGGGATGCGAGAGAGGAGGGGTGGGGGTAGGGGTATTGCAGTGTCAAGTAAGCATTATTTACAAATATCTAATTCTAACATATGATGAGCATTATTAAGGACTATTAGACCATAGTATCATTTGAAACTGACTTGCACCAAACATACCAGCTAACTAAGAATGCAATGATTATGTAATGAAGACCAGAAGAAATAGAGAAAGAAGAAAAGTTACAAAAGACAATCAGAAAACTTACATTAGAGCCCAGATAACCTACTCAAAGTCTCACCACCAAATGCTAGAACCAACTGACCTAATTTGAAGTACACTCCCCCAAGGAAAAATCTGATAACAATGTTCAAGTCTCAAAATGATATACATTGTCATGGTTCTGCTATAATATCTAAAGTCCACTTGATCTTAAAAGAGAATTCATTGGATTGACCCCAAATTATAGATTATCTTGTTTCAGGTCATTTGCAGCAAGAAAATAGTTTACAGGGTGGAAATAGTGGACATTGGACATTATAGCTGCACCATGACAATATATCAAGGGCTGTGCAACATATCGGAACTTCTGTAACCTCCGCAGGTGTAATTTTGGTACATCTGCATTCTCCGCGCTCCTCTCTACTGAAACATCTGTCTATGCTTACCCTGCACAGGTGTGCCTTGCACATGTACCAAAATTGCACATGTGGAGATTGCAGAAGTACCAAAATGCCGCATAGCCCTTGATATACAATTTGTTGCAAATTTTGCTAGCTCGAAGATCATAAACACAATGGTAGTGTTTATATAAATGAGGAAAAAAAATTAGAAATAAAATTTAGAATAGAACATAGTAGAGATAGGTAAGAGATCGTTGAATTGAAAATTAATAAAACACGAAGATTCTCTAATTTATATAGTTAATTGGGACTTGTGATCAAATGTTCTAGCATGAATGAGTGCTAGAAAAATTTCATTTAGATGGACATTAAAAGAATAGGGATACTGCAATGTTAGTATTTGGCAGAATACTTCAAGAGAAACTGAGTATGCACGAGTACTGTTGTCAGCTTTTTCAGACTTACAAATTAACTATAAATTCATCAATCATACTTACTTTCCAAGTCTGAAAAGGCTGACAAACACACACACATATTGATGTTGTTACGAACAAAATGAATATCTTGTATTTTGTCAGCAGAAGCAAAATGTATATCTCGTTTTATGTAACGAGAAGCAAAATGTTTAACTCGAACGCCATCTACATAATGTTCAGGAAAAAGATAGACATTCTGTTTACCGTGACAAAAAATGAGATGCAATTTTTGTTTGCATACTTTATTTTTCTTGAAGTATTGTGCTGAAAGCCATCAGTAAGTTTATTATCTCTGTGCTAGCAAGATTTTCATCAAACTATAGAACATCTCTTAACTATGGTGAGGCCCTTGCTATTTCCCTCTATCCTTTTTATTAATTTTATCATATTGTAGAAGATCATACCATATTTATATACTTTTAATTAATTCAAGGAAGAAGAAGAAGAAGAAGAAGAAGAAAAAAAAAAAAAAAAAAAACGTGCTTAGGATTAATATTAAAGGGATAGAAATACCAGCAAGGGCCTTACCATAGTAGACGTTCTATAGAGAGGTCAAGGTCTCACATGGCACAAAGTTAATATAGTTATAATGTTTATATAACTCAGTTATATAAACATTATAACTAAAACTCTGTGCCACATGAGGCCTCAACTTCACCATAGAACTTCTACTGTGGTAAGGCCCTTACTGGTATTTCTATCCTTTTCTTTAACATACTTTTAATTACTTATTTAAGTTGGATGCCAAAGAGACAACAAATTAAGCAGTACTTAAGTTACACATAATACAGTATTCGGATTACTTATGCATATGTGTCGCAATCAATAATAATGTCAAAGTAACAAGGACATAAACAAGTTCTGTTTCTTATGAGCCATGCATGTACCTAGTGATACATTGCATTAACCTCTTTCTTATCATTATTATTTTCCTCAGAAAATTAATTACTTTCCATGTAAATGACTTCTTGTTTTATATAAAATAAAACAGTAAAATGAACAAACAATAGAAATAAAAATAAATGTTCAAACTATACTACCTTGTGTGAAGGCAAAGGCTAATATATCTTGTGATGAAAACGCCCCCATGTTACCTAAAAAGTCTGCAAGTACAACAGAATTATAATTGCAAACTATAGCTAGAAATACATGAGAAAGTTATTGTTGATGTTATGGGGATATCCAGTATATTGAATATCATAAGCATTATTTTCCATGTGGAGACAAAGGTAAAGAACACGGTGTTTATAGATTTTGCCCTTTTTACTTGACAGTTCTTTTTAACAGTAACGTATGTACGTAACCATAACTGCATTGTTAAACATGGTTTGCAGTGTGAAAACAAAGCTCACGATATCTGATATATTGAATATCTTCATAACATTGATAGCCTTCTTATGTAGGCATTTCTAGCTATAAAGTACTATAAAGTATTTGGAAATTCTTACATTATAAAATAATAATTATTATTTATTAGGCATTATTATTATTATTAATAAAAATTCTTCAGTGGCAAGTAAATTTTTGAATTTTTAACGAATAGTTTCTTTAAATTCCTTTACGTAAATTGGTATAAAAAAGAACGTACCTACTACGGTATATATTTTAAGTATTCTTCGCACAAGTTGAAAAGTACAAAGGTCCCCTCCTCTCTCTCCCTCTTCATTATAGCTCATACTTGTCGTACATCTTACATCCCTCTCATTTTTATTCCCCTATCTTACACCCTTCTTTGAAACCCCTTGCTGGCAATTTGTTTGGTGGTTTGAATGCTTGTGCTGTCAAACTATTGGCACTTCAGGGAGTGAAACCAATAAGGAGTGTGTGCCACAGGCAGGGGCACTCTACTCTGATTTGGCCTAGTAAGGTCGGAGAAGTTGTCAATGCTTGACAGTACAGCGTTTAATGTGGTGGTGCGAGTATTTGTGCCACCAAACTAAGAGCAAGTCAAAAATCTCTAATGCTCTGATCCAATTAATGAGTAGCTATACTCCAGTTCAACAAATTCTGTCAAACATGCTATTCTTCCCTTCCAAAAAGCGCATCTTGCCTGGTGACGGCATGGCAGATTGGTATGTAAGATGCACCGTTATTTCTTGTGTTTAAGTTAAGGTAACTGTGCAGTAATGAGGTGGTGATGGTTTTGAGAATCTGGGTTAAAATAAAAATAGTGGGGGGGGGGGGTGCCTGTGTGACAAACATTGATGAACTAGAGTATAGCACACATGATTGTGATACATCATTCAAAAACTCACGCTAAATTTGCAATGTTCTTCTTACAAAAAATCACATGCTAGATTTAAATGGTTAAATATATATTATCACAATCAAGTGTACGTGTCCCTGTTTTACTCATACTCATTTATTTTGACTATCGTAACTTTTGGCTCTCTCACACAAGGTGTCCCTGTCATGCTAATGCTCACTATTTCCCACGTCCTAATTTTTCCTAGTTTACGTGTTCCTAACCTACATATTTCTTATTAAACTTCACCTAAATAAACATACCCTGCTGCTCACATTAATTAATACCGGTACCTATCAAACATTTCTATTTACCTCCAGCAGCAGATAAAGTACTGGTTATTTAAAATACCTATCATTTGGTGATAAGACTTTGTAGTATGTAATTAATATCTGGATTTTACTATAGTAGATCTTACTTTCTGTATCATAATCTGGACGTGAAGCGACGTGCTGACCTGCTGTGATGGCTGAGTTGAGACTGCACGTAGAGCTGAAGGTAGCACTGTTGTGCATGTTAGCAGCACCTGCAGTACTGCCTGGAGATATATTTGCATATGGAGAACCAGTAGGATTGAAGTTAGCGACAGGACCAGTGACATCTGCATAACTAACATTCAGACAACTGCCACTTTGAGGATCTTCCACTACTTTTTGTAGAATCATATGACAAGCTGTCTTGTTGCACTCTATTTCTCCTGTAATGTTATAAATATTATGCAAAATTAAAGAATGGAAAATAGTAAAAAGCAGCACTAATGGCAGAAGTATGGAAAAGATTACAAAAAAAAAAAAAAGGTTAAAAATCTTTAAAACAAGAATTAAAATCTTGCTTGTTTAAAGCATATTAATTATAATGAAGTTTATTAAAAATTCATGCTACTATTGAGTTTACCATGTTCAATGTTTTTTCTCTCTAGAGAGATGATAATAACAAATTTGGAATGCAAATTATGGAGGACTTTTCTAATATTATTTCAGATTAAAACCAACCCTCAAGATTACCTATCACAGTGATGCAACGCTCTTGCAAAGACTGATCCTTGGCTTTCTGTGAGATCTGCACATATGCTCCACTTTCCTCCTTAATTTGCTTGATGAAGTTGCCTCCCTTGCCAATCACCATTCCTGCAGTACTATTTGGAACCAGGATTTTTACCTGCAAGGTAATTAAAAAAAAAAAAATAAAAATCTATAATTAAAATCTTATATATCTGAAAGTACCAAGTTTTTTTTAATGTGACACCTGTAAATCAGATTTCTTTACTGTACTGCAGATTTCTATACAAGATTAAAAAAATAATTGAATAATAACAATTGTACGCAGAACTATTTTCTTGAACGTGCAAAATACAAAATCCTATTTACATAATAATTTAACACGAACCTGTTTTTCTCGTTCTGCTGCTGTCTTATTGTCAAAGTCTATTGCTGGTTTAGCATTAGGATCTGGTTTTTCTTTTATTTTTTCCATTATAAAAATTAACACAGCCATTATGGCATCCATACTTCCAGAAATTAGGCACACACGTTCAGACGTCCCTAAAATAAAAAATATATAAGCTTTAAATATAGAAATAGGTAAGAAGATTTTAAGAAAAAGCTAACTCTATTATTTAGAAGGATTCTCCATGTGGATTCACTACAAATGCTTCAATGAGCTATATTATATTATTATAAGCTAATCCATATATGTCTTTTGTAGGGCATTCTAAAATTGAAAGAACAAATATAATACTTTTATTTAGACAAGTAAAATAAAGAGTACCAATAATATAATATTTATAATCTGAAAAAAAAAAAAAAAAAAAAAGAAAAAGGCGATGTCTTATAATTAGAGGACATCATAAAAAAAATTGCACAGACACTATTATTAACACTTATCACAAAGGAAGGCAGGGTTAAACAATAACTTAAATACTACATTACACTATTTCATTAATAGTGTACACACTACTGAAACAGCTTTCATTCATAGGCATAATATATGGCAAAAATTTAATTTAGCTATATTTTATCTAGATATGCTACATGAAAACTTACCAGGATAAAAATCATTTGCTTTGGACATCTTGACCCTTGCACCTGCATCTTTTTGCAGTTGTGCAATGGTTTCCCCTCCCTTGCCAATAATGGCCCCTGCTGCTATGCTAGGAACCAGCAGCTTGAAGTGGAATGTGCCCTCAGTCCCTAAAACATATTTAATTAAGTCTTCATACAAATAAATAAATACCATTTAAAAAATATTATTTATAAGGAATTGACCTTAAATGACCTCATTTGTTTTTTTCCTCTTATAAATATATGTGCATGTTTTGATATCGCTTACATGAATATCAAAATACAAGTTCCTCTCCTATCTTTGATACCATAGTCTATTGAACCAAAAAGATATTAAAAATAAGAATTAGAGATTTCTTATAAATTTATGATTTGCCAAAAAATAAAAAAATAGCACCACACTTTTCCTAGGTTAAGATGAATATATCACTAAAATTAATTATCATTTATTATCATTATATATATATATATATATATATATATATATTATATGGACACTATTTTTGTTATCAGCTTACAAAAACAACAATAAAAATTTACAATGTTTGCTCCCCTATAAAATTAAAAAAAAAAAGTATGCTAATTATACTTTGAGATGAGCAAAAAAACATGTTTCCTTCGATAAATACCATAAATATTATATTACTTCTAATGAAATATTAAAAATTATAAAATCATTTGAAATGTATCACTTTTCACTTTTAAATATCGACTTATAAATATAATTATATTACATTAATTCAAAATAGCTAAAAAAAAAAATAAAAAAAAAGCTCCTAAAATATATTTACATATTACAATAAATTAAGTCTCATTATAGTAACATTTCAAACCCATATCACTTTTTTTTTAATGGTATATATGTATGAATTAAAAAGTAAGTAAATTAAATAATTCAATACAATTAATAACACATAGAGATAAACTGTAGTTAAATTTGCTTTATCACAAGTAAATTAAACATAAATACATGGAAATAAATCAAACCATTGATTTTGTTGTGTTGGGCTGTTCCCATTTTCTTTAATGAGGTAATAAAACCCTTTTCTGTTTATTTATATTTAATTTTTACCATTACTAAAGTAAAATTCAATTAAAATATATATTATTATATTATTATATCACTGTTTTGAACAATATAAATTGAAAAATAAATTTGACCTATATTCTATGCAGTACTCTGAATAGGAATGCACAGAGAACTTTTTTTTTTCATGGCAAATGGTTGAACTCGTAAAAAATATTGTATGTATATGACTATTATGCAAAACAGAACAATATTTATATTATATTAGGTCAGAAAAAGGTTGTAGGTAAAGCTGCATTTGCCAAATGCATGTCGTAATGAGTTAAAAAGCACGTAAGCTGCATCTGTGGCGGCTCGATCTAGTCCTATGTACTGCCATCGTCCCCTCCCTCCCGTTGCCGCACTCAAACTCATTGATCAGTCTGTCAAGTTCGTCGAGTTTGCTCAATACACTAATCATGCAATATCAATAAAAAAAATTCTACTTATAGATTAGATATTAAACTAAGTATTTCACTTAAATTCACGTATGATTCTACTGTAAAAACTATTAAAAATTAAATTTAAAGGGCGTACTCAAATGATCAGCTGACTGTTTCCAGACAACCTCCATGATACAAAATTGTAGACTTGTCCAGGCAACACACAATAGGTGGATTTTTTTTAAAACAGCATGACACTATTTTTGAATATTTCTTTATTATTAAAATAACTATTTTATGACGTGTTAATTAAATTTAACATCAAAAATATAAAAAAAAGTCAGACGTACTATAAAATCAGCTGATTCACTGTGATTTAAAAATGCGCTTTAAAAACTTCTATGCGACGATGTTGAAACCATACGTATGTTTCATAAATAAGACATAATAAAATTAATTAAAAGTTATGAATATTATTTCCTTACCTCCCCCATAATGTGATCTCTTTGTTGTACCATTTTCCACTTCACTATCTAGCGGCCTTTTTCTAGAATCGGGCATTTCTGGGGACGGACACGTCTCCATACCCGAGTCGGCCGCCATGTTTAACTGCTGCCACTGCATTCCAGTGCGGCGGCGGGGGGGCTGCCTGCCTGTCAGGCGGCAGTAGCGACGGGTAAAGATCTTGCTGCTGGCTGCTTTTGCCGACAACACCAAGTACTACCCCTCTCTTTTTCTCCTCCAGTCATCCTAATTAGAAAGAAAATTCATACTTATTTCAAATAAAACAATAATATAGTATTAAATGAAGCTATTGAAATGATTTAATTGTGAACAATTCATTAATAAATTGTATTTTTTTCAACTGCGCTTCTACACAAAAAATATTTCGTAATGCGTACATTGCTTCATCTTTGCGAATAAATTTAGAACAATTTCCTAACTTTTAAGCGTACGTACCTACACACGTATACTAGCTATTGCGTTTATTTTATAACGTAATTCTCCTATTACAAACTATAAAGTGTAAAAAAAAAGAAAAAAAAAAAGAGTATTTTAAATAGAGGCAGAGAATTATTTTATTTTATGCCTATATATAAGAAAGATCTAAAGAAAATAAAAGCTAAGAAAAAAAAATCAAGAAGTCTTTGTGCTTCCTTGTCTCGTTTTTAAACAAGATTACAGACAAGGATATGCACCATAAAAAACTACGTCGATATAATTCTTTACTATAACGTATAGGTAAGAACGTACGGTACGTTTATACATCATTGCAGCACACGTCCATATAACTGATCAAAAAAAATTTAAAAAGGAGGGGGACCAAAAGAAATATGCAACATAATATTAATTAGAACAACAATCCCTCTAATATATATTTTTTTAATATTAATTTATTAAAAACATTATATTAGTATCTATATTATTGTTTTTAATTGCAAATGACTTTTTTTACATTTGACAATATTTCTATAAACGCAGAAAAAAATTAAAATTATTGTATTAAAATTATATCAGTACTGCGTACAAATTATCGATTAATATAAGACAGTACTTATTTTCATCGTGAATAAGTTAAAAATTTTGCGCGCCTATTTTAACCTTTGAGTTTGCGCAGTAAATTTCGATTTTTGTATCAATTTTCCTTTTTTCTTCTTCTTGTGTTTATATAGCGCATTGCCTATACAGAATGTGTACTGTACTATAACATTTTTCTTTTTCTGTTCTATTTCCATATCTCGTCATTTGCATTTCCCGTCATGGCTTATGCAACATAAATATAATTATAACATATATAAGAGCGAGAGAATAGTCAATATTATGCAGTGATCATGTTTTTTCATTATGCTTTCACCTATACACAAAAAAAAAAAAAAAAACATACCCGCATTAAGTATAAGTGAGCACGAAAGATTTTTTTTTTTTGTCTGTCATAATTAAAATTATTATGCCTTTCTAAAGATGAGCCGCATCACATCGTATAGGTTTTATAGAGTTTTAGTAGTTTGATGCTTTATGAAAACGTTTTGTATGTAATGTACCTTACCTTCTCCCATGGCCTCGATTAGCAACTCTGAAAGCTCTACGCGAGTATGCAAATTTTCCTTTCAAATAACAAGAAATGTTAATGAATTTTTATTTTTTATTTATTTATTTTTTAATATTAATAGGAAGGAAAGATATACATATGGGTTTAATAATATTTAGATTTATAGACCATGGAAATATATAAGCATTTTGCAATATACTTTATTATAATTAGGTTTATGTACTGTACATTATGCTTTTTTTTTTTTTATTATTATTATTGACAAATTGCAAGTAAAATTACAGAAGAATGTGTTTGTTACATATAAATTAGTTTGTTTAATGAAAGAAAATAATTTAGTACCTTTACAAAATAAGTTTATTAAATCTAACGTTTTTAAAATGTCCAAATTTAATATTATCATTATGGTGTGACATTATAAACAGTAAAGCAAACCGCTGCTTTTTGTATGACAGTTTTAGAAAACATGGAACTGCACTTTCAAGAGAGTAATAGAAAGTATTATTAAAATATTGAAGCAATGTTGACATTCATAAACTCAGGCTCACGGTTAATATGTATAGACCCATGAAATATGTATTTTTTAATTACTTTTATTTGAATATTTTCATCGCTATATCGGCATGATAATAATGCATAACTTCTCTACCTCACCTTTTCTACCTTTCTTTTCTTTTCTTTTCTTTTCTTTTCTTTTCTTTTCTTTTCTTTTCTTTTCTTTTCTTTTCTTTTCTTTTCTTTTCTTTTCTTTTCTTTTCTTTTCTTTTCTTTTCTTTTCTTTTCTTTTCTTTCTTTCTTTCTTTCTTTCTTTCTTTCTTTCTTTCTTTCTTTCTTTCTTTCTTTCTTTCTTTCTTTCTTTCTTTCTTTCTTTCTTTCTTTCTTTCTTTCTTTCTTTCTTTCTTTCTTTCTTTCTTTCTTTCTTTCTTTCTTTCTTTCTTTCTTTCTTTCTTTCTTTCTTTCTTTCTTTCTTTCTTTCTTTCTTTCTTTCTTTCTTTCTTTCTTTCTTTCTTTCTTTCTTTCTTTCTTTCTTTCTTTCTTTCTTTCTTTCTTTCTTTCTTTCTTTCTTTCTTTCTTTCTTTCTTTCTTTCTTTCTTTCTTTCTTTCTTTCTTTCTTTCTTTCTTTCTTTCTTTCTTTCTTTCTTTCTTTCTTTCTTTCTTTCTTTCTTTCTTTCTTTCTTTCTTTCTTTCTTTCTTTCTTTCTTTCTTTCTTTCTTTCTTTCTTTCTTTCTTTCTTTCTTTCTTTCTTTCTTTCTTTCTTTCTTTCTTTCTTTCTTTCTTTCTTTCTTTCTTTCTTTCTTTCTTTCTTTCTTTTATAAATATTTATATATATTATGTATTATGACTATTATATATATATATATATATATATATATATATATATATATATATATATATATATATATAATTTATATATCTTTATACATATTTGGTTTCATATATATTATACCTTTCTTTATTTTATATTTTTTGGGGAATTCTGCTGGCAATGGCTATGGTTGCGTGCAAGAAAATCATATTCATATTGTATTATTATTATTAAGAATATATTTATGTAATTTACATGCTTGGACGGGTTTTAGTTTTTTCCCCTTGTTTTAAAATTTTATAAATATTTTATCACACAGTTTGGATAATGTTATGCATACAAGATACCGCAAACGAACCGTCACGATGACTTTAACTTGCATTGTTGTTAGTTTCCAATTTGGATTTCTCCCCTTCACAAATCAGTTCTATTTCTCAATAACCATATATAATTTATTTGTCTCATCATTCTCCTCTTGTACTAGTTGAAATAATGGTCTATTGCAGTGCAAATAAATACTCAATATATTTTAGGTAAACATAGTGACAAATTATTTTTTAAATTTTATTATTTTTTGAATTTAACAAAATAATTATACATAATAGTTTCAGCGATCAGATAATTTCCCCCTAAAATTTCGTGGAATAAATGTTATTGATATCGTAGTGATATCGTCTCAATGTATTTCTGCAACGATTTTATGGATATATATATATATATATATATATATATATATATATATATATATATATATATATATATATATATATATATATATATATATATATATATATATATAGAGAGAGAGAGAGAGAGAGAGAGAGAGAGAGAGAGAGAGAGAGAGAGATTGACCACATATCACACTACATATTTATACATAAATATTATAAAATTGACTCCTCGACAACCGACAACTCATGATTATAATTTTTCTTTTACTGTTTCAGAGAGCTCAGAGTTCAGTACAATGTTCACATTTCTTGAAAGCTTGAAATATATTATAATTATTACTAAATACATACTGCGCTTTTTCTTATCGGTTCGATTTATTTATATCCTTGCATGCAGTACTTGATTATGAAATATTATAAATGAGAGCCAAATTAGCTGATATAATACTTGTTGCATGAATTGAATTTCAAACTATACAAGCTTTTACTGTACCATTTATCAATATAAGCTTTTTTTAAATAATTGAGTATAATACTGTATATAGTATACAACTACACTATTACAGTGCACTCTTAAGACCCCTGTTCACTTATGGTGCAAAATTTTTAATATGCAATAAATTTGCTAATGATTTATTTGCTTGGATATACTGAAATTGTATTTGGAAGTAAATGCAGGCTATCAATTTTAGTATTCACATTGAAATTATTGCATTAATGTGAACAGATCATCACATAATAAAAACTAATATATTATTCAATAATATAATGTGACTATAATGCGTATGTTATGTATGCGTGTATCGATAAAGTGATAATTATTATCCATCGCATATTGACTGATAAAAGAACAACTGTTTTGAAGCCGACTATAAGCAATTCCACTCACATACGCTTCCGTTTCGACTTACTACGCATGCGTAGTAAGGAGAAACGGAAGCGGATGTGACCAAAATCGCTTATAGTCGGTCTCAAAACCGTTGTTCCTTTACTAGTCAATTGCTTTCTATCTTTCTTTTTTATATCAATAAAATAAATATTTCAATTGACTTTATATTTAAATCATGATATCTAACGTTTCATTGAAGTTTGAAAATTTATACTGTATCTCTTTACTATAAATACTTCTATTTTTTGTCTTCTGTATATATATTTTTTTAAAAATGCGATGAATAAAATATAAGATTGCTTTATAATTGACTATATCGTAACGGAATGAAAGTCTATTTTAAGATGCACATAGAGACTATAAAATATATTATAATAGTATACTATATAGAGGACATCACTAAAGCATATCAATATTACAATAGAAAAGAAAAGTTGTAGGGTATAATCTTTGCAATGAAATATAACACGTAAACACGTGTATAATAGTATACACACAGTATATAATAGAACGGAAATTATCATTTTATGGATATGCTATAATTTGAATGAAGCTTTTAAGTCAAAATCTTAAAATTTTGTGTTAGGTGTATAGGACATTTTTTTATGTATATGTGCTGGAATGTCCCAACATTCTTTCCTTTTATAGTATAGAAAAATTGGAATCATATTCAATTGATTACACTAATTTTGTATTTAAAGGAATAGACCGGAGAAAAACATGAGCATTTATATCACAAAACACTTGATGGGATTTACATAAATAACATTAGTTTGTCTCAAAACCCAACAATAGCCCCGTAGCAGTGATCAGAAAATTCAATTTATGCAACCCGCACAACATTTTCATACTAATTTTCGCATGTTTCTGACGTCATAAACATGAAATTTCACGCAAATTGCATACTTTACAGTATTTTCGCGCTCTCTGGTAGGGCTACATTAACATTCTGGTAAAAATTGTCATCAGTTTTGAAGATCCCATTGCGAGTTTATTCATTAAAAAGCACATGCTGTTTTATGTGGTCTATGGCTTTAAAGGTAAGTTGAACTGTCTACACATTGCATATTTTTAAATATAATTCTCCACAGAAAATGCAATCTCTATATTATTACACGAGAAAATAAAGCAAAAGAAGATTTTAGTTTTGATTCAAAGTTTTGTAAAAATTAGTATTATACTGTATATTTTCTTTATAAAATATAAAAATTTTAATATAATATTTTGTTTTTACTGATTGTTTAGCATACATATTCTTTATATAGATGTAGGTAAAAAGAAGGTCATGTCACAAGCCAAGGGTTTTCAACTCTCCTCTATAACAGCCTTCAGGCAGTTTTACCTACAGACCCCATACTGACATTTTTAACTATGTTGCAGTATAGCTAGAAATTCACGTTTAGCTAATGATTTTTCATAATGAATATTTTTTCTTTGCTCGCTGAAGGATTTTTGAGTGGGTGCTATGTTGAAGTTTTATACTTTTTCCATTTTTTTTAAGTATAACTATGACAAAAAGGAAATAACATTTTTATATTCATAAACGTGTTTTACATTTTCGTATAACTTGATTTCTTAATCTAAATTTGTTGCCCAGTATAATATTATTTAATATTTCAATTTATTAAATATTTTTATGTTTTTTTTTTCTTGAAATGATTAAAATTGACAGAGAGAGAGAGAGAGAGAGAGAGAGAGAGAGAGAGAGAGAGAGAGAGAGAGAGAAACGCACTTTCCAAATATACTTTCAATATAAAACTTATACCACTTGTTTATAATTTATATATTTAACTCTAATTGAAGTTTAGTTTATAGTAAAAAAAAAGTTATATGGTTATCTTTTGAAATATTTCATACATGGCAAGTGAAACACTGCTGATCATCGAAGCGTACAAAACTTGAAATGAAAAATATTTTATATAAAGTACACACAGTAGTTTCAAGTTAAGTAAGTAATAATATGTATAGAAGTTTCCGAGTCACCGAAGAGTCAGGTCTTTATGGGTACTTTAATAGCAAGGTGAACAAGCGCATAATATTCATATAAAATAATGTTACACACATGTGTATGCGAGAGTCACTATACTGTATTCTCTCTCTCTCTCTCTCTCTCTCTCTCTCTCTCTCTCTCTCTCTCTCTCTCTCTCTCTCTCTCTCTCTCTCTCTCTCTCTCTCTCTCTCTCTCTCTCTCTCCTCGCACTCGAACGCTCACTATACTTGCTAAACTTAAATGCAGATTCAAAGTCGTCCGTTCACAAACATTATTCTTACCTCTACCTTTACATACTGACCGATTTCTAATGTCTACATTTTGTATACATGAAATATAAAAAAGAAAGGTTATCTAATAAATAAAGTGTTTGTTTATTTTTATTTTTTAAAGTAAATTATTCATTATAATATACACTGTTACTATAATATGCAATAAAAATAATATTTTGTTACAATTTCGAAGTTTATTTTCTATTGAAAAGTAATTAAGAAAGTCACTCAATTTTAGTTTCATTTTACTATAAGTATACACTCTAATATAATAAAATACGTTTTATTTTACCAATTGAACATCGTGAGAAGTTGATGTTTATGCGATGATTTTATGACTGACGTAATGGTAAAATTCCTCATGCAAAAAATGTTTTATAATAATTATATAATAATAGTGATTGTATTTTTTCTTTCTTTATTATTATTTTTATTGAGAAGTAAATTTTTATGGCTTCGAAATTTTAACACAGTCATGGTGTACTACCAAAAAAAAAAAAAAAAAAAAAAAAAAGCCTCTAAGCATCAATTATAATAAAATTATATAACATGCACGTAAAAATATATCATTATTTTATTTGTTATATAGTGTTTTTCTCCTCTAATTCGTTTTCTTTCTTTTTTTTAAAGAGAAAGGGGAGGGGGGGTGTGAGCTCTGAAAGTCTTATGTATGTTTTTAATTTTGTGACATTATTTTTAACCAGGCGACTTCATAAATTGTCTAAAATTATAGGACAACTTGATATCCCATAATTTTCATGTATATATAAAAAGATTTTAATGCTTATTCATTTATTTTTTTATTCGGTCTGTACTTATAAAATATAAATTATTTAACTAGAGGTATTTAATAAAGTGATACCTAGAGATATAAAATCATTTAAAGTGAGGTGGCTATAATATCAATAAAAAAATATAAAAGGCAATTTGACCACACGCACTAAAAACTTGCAACGCCCATAATTAAAAAAAAAAAAAAAAAAAAATAGGAAGGTTATTGTATTTGTATCTAACTTGTACATTGTGCAGTATATAATAACTTATAAAATATACTTTCAAAAATGTTATCAAACTAAAAAGAAATTGCTGTATAGAAAAAAAAAAAAACACAAATAATATCTTAATCTGATTATACTAACTGAATATATTTTTAAGGTATTAATAAAAATATAATGTCCAATCTGTTTATAGATGACATCATTATAATTATGATATATATATATATATATATATATATATATATATATATATAATATATTATATTATATTATATAATAGTATGTACTTTCACCATTTGATATTTGAGCAAGTGTATGGTGTTAGATATTATACAATACCACGACGTCTCTCTCTCTTTCTTTCTTTCTTTCTCTCTCTCTCTCTCTTGTGTCAGGTTACCTGTTTATTATTTTTTTTTCATAATATTAATTTTACTTGTGTTCTAACCTACATGGCCTTAGTAAAGGCGACAACTTTTTTTCTTAATGACAGATATACGCGTACACCAAAAACTCGATCAAATAGCTAACTATATAACTCCTTGATTTGATTTCTGTGAGATAGTAACTAACCATGGTGTGTGGAAGTAAGGAAGTAAAAAAAAATATATATATATACGAACACGCCCTGAATTCTTGTACTAATAAGATTTAAGAAAAAATAAATGTTTCTAGCTGTTTAAATGGGTATATGTCAAGTTATTCATTTTTAAATTTGTTTATAATACAGAGTTTGAAGTGATAATTAGTTATAATATTAATTAGATTACGTGAAGTTTCAACATAAATCTCAAGTTAATGTATATATCCTTATATTGGCTTGAAAAACTGTCTGGGCACGAGAAATCGACGAGAAACCAGTTTAATTATATGTATGTATTTTATGAATTAGTGGTGCATTGCGGCCTGCAGGGTGGAAAATTTAAGAGTCTGCATGGCTTCTAGATTAAAAAAATAATTGAAAAAGTGTGAAATTAAGTAACGATTTTGAATAGCTTCTCTCTCTCTCTCTCTCTCTCTCTCTCTCTCTCTCTCTCTCTCTCTCTCTCTCCGCATAGCCTCTTTATCTATTACACATTAATGTCTCCATGAAATATCAAAATATTACATCAACTTATGTGATATATTTACATTAAGTTGTTAATAAAGTTTAATTGCATATTCATGCATGCATTAGGTAATATAGGAAGAACGATTTAAGAACAGTACTTATTTATTATGGATGAAGAAAATGAATGAAATATATAATAACGTCTTTAAATACGTACTGTATATAGTTATTATTACTATAATGACAATATATGCAAAACAAAAACGAGAAGAAAGTAATATTTTTTTATGTATTATACAGTACTTATATATACATCGTAAGTGCAACTTACAATACGCAGAAAAGTAATTTTTAAAAGACACGAAGTGTACAAGTCAATAAATAAGAGTATATTATAGGTGTTTATTTCTATATTTTTTCTTATTGCTTTATTATTTTATCTGGCTTCACATATTATACAATTTACAGTATACTGCACTCGCACGTTTTTTTTTTTTTTTTTTTTTTTTTTAATAATAAAGAGTGTAGTGTATGGATTGGATATTAAGAAATAATAATAATAAAAATATATTTTTCTTATAGAAAATGAATTAGTTTGCATTTATATAATTGAAATTTAAAAATTGCATAGCTTTTATATACGTCATGTTTTGGTATTACTGTTGAAGGTTTTATAGCTATAAGCTATATTATTTAAACTTGTATTTTACATAAATGTGGTACCACCTTGCTACAGGGAAAATGCATATGAAGACTTATAAAAGCTTAGAGAGAGAGAGAGAGAGAGAGAGAGAGAGAGAGAGAGAGAGAGAGAGCAGTTTTTTTTAAATAAATAAGACAATGGATAAGATAAAATGAAATACAATTAACTTTTTAATATATCCAATAAAATTCTAAGCATTTTTTTTTTTTTGATAAAAATATATGATTGAATTAAATATTTATTTGTTCTTCCTGTGTATTGATTTACTATTGAAATCTTCAATGAAAATACAGACAATGAATCATTTCTCCTTTCGGTATTTTTTATGTTTACCATGCAGATTGCTAACATGTTTGGCTATTTTATTTTTATTTTCGTGTGTGCGTTGTGATATAAATAAATATTACATTATACTATAAGTATTTTAAACTTCTTAATAATTTAGTATAAATATAATTTATAATATCTGCAAACCCACCGTACGTTTGGAACTATTCAATTTACATCTTTTATTTCCATTAAAATACCACCGTTATCTGAACAATAACTTTTATAATATTCAATTGTTTCATTATAAAGTTTTATTCGCAATAAAAAAAAAAAAAAAAAAAATTAATAGACATAAAATAATAAATAGTTATGTTATTAATGTTATTATTTTGAACTACACTGGTGCATTTAATTTTCCTATAATTGTTTGCGAATATTTTATATAATAAACATTTTAAATTAAATTAATAAACAGTAGTAGTATTAAACATTAGTTTTTTTTTCTGTTAAATAAAATGATTTTATAATTAAATTGAGTGTACTTTATTGATAACTTAAACAAATTAATTCATTTTATATTACTGCCGTATACACACGCTAATGATCGTATAAGTCATTTAACATTTATTTGTTTATTTAGAAATATCAAATATGACGACTTATACATTGTCAGCTTAGAGAAAAAAAAGAGAATTTAAAAAACATAATAAACTACAATTATCTTTGGAGAAACTAAAGAAGCAACCATTAACCGTGTTAATGGTTTCCTTAGTTATAACAGTTTTATGCATAATCATATTTTATAAGACAATTATATATTGTATAAAAAAAAAAAATATCTTCGTATGTTTTGAAATTGGCTAGCAAAGATTGTAAAATGATGAACGTGAACTAAATCTAACTAAAAGTTCCATATTTTATACGAGTAAAAAATATAATGCTGTATATTATATATAATAAAAAAAGCTAATGCATTAACTCCATTAACACATTTACACTTTTTATATACATGTGTTTTGTAGTCAACTTGGCATACATATTAATAAATTGAACTCTATTACGTTTATATTCTATACGTTTTGTACCATCCATATATTTACAAGCTTAAACCACATGAGTCAACGCAAATTATTATTATTTCCTGTGATACTGTTGGAAACTACGTTTTATTGTAAAATTAATTATTAACAAAACGTGACACATAATGAATAATTATACTAACAGGCACATAACATATTTTATATATTATTATTATTTTTTTTTGTCACAAAAAAAAACTTGCTTTATATTATACATTATATATGTTACGTTCATTACATAATATTATTAAATAAAAAAATATATGTTTTTGGATGAACGAGATCCAGTTTTTTTTTTTTACGTCACCTTTCTCCTCTCCCCCACCTTCTCTTTTTCTTGTTTTCACTATGTGTGTGTGTGTGTGTACGTATAGCACACGCTAATATTTTGTTATCGGTTATCGTACTCCAATTAAATAGAAAATATTTGATCTTAATATATTAAATGAAAATAAAATCGCAAGATATCAACTTTATAATAATTTATTACGTATAATTCCAGAATTAGTGTATAATACACAAAATAAAAAAAATCTTTAACTTTTTTACAGTGGTAATTTTTCTTTATAAAGCCTTATTATTATTTTGATATAAAAGTACAAAGTAAACTTACTATAATGTATAACATTTGCAAATAACACGTTATCTTTACGATAATAATGGTGGTATAATATTTCCTTCACGTTATTCTGACATATCACTCAATATATCTGCAAAGAAATTATTTATTCTCTGTAATTATATATAGTATATTAATGGAATAAAATTTTAACCAGCAGCAGCTAGATAAATATATTATAAAACTTTCTTTGGCTATACAAGATAAAAATCAAAAGTGTTTTCATTATAACATAAAATTCATGCACCAATGCGAACAACAAAAAAAGCAAAAGTGTAAAACTAAATTTTACTTCATAAGTTGTTATTTTCTTTGCGTTCAAAATATTTATTATTTTATAATTATTCCTAGTAGAAAAAAAAAACTTTTTAATATTTTGTAATCTTCTTGTTAAATATCAATAAAATTAATATAAAATAATAATTTAATGTAATAATAATTATTGGATTTGATTTCATATATTTTTTATTTTCTATATAAAATACATTTATTAAATATTATAGTGGGAGTCATTTAAAACCACGTGTCTTTTTCATGTAAAATAAAACAAAATAAATGTAGAGTATAAAAAAATATGAGACTTTATTGATTTTTGTATAATGATTAAAGAGAAGCTATAGGATTTTTATACCATACAAAAGATATATGCATAAAAAACTATTCTACTCGAATTCTTCAAAGCTAAAATAATGAGAGGTATTCTAGTTGCAATAAAATAATATCGACCGGTTGTAGATTTTTTACATAGTACAGTATGCATTACTAGGGATCTAGTCGAGGAAAAAAAGAAGAAAAAAATAAATTAATAAAAGACAATCTGAAGTATCAATTAAAAGTTAAATGTTAATATTATTTATAAATACATTTTAAATTATTATTTTTATATATGTTTAAACTTTAAAGAATTTATAATGGTGACCTAAAATTTAAAAGCAATTATGATTTTAACAGCCAAAATTAAAAATTTATTCAAGTATTTTGCACTATCTTGTAACGGTAATCTATGCGTAGGCTATAATAAATATTTTGAATAACTTTTTTTTTTTTTTTTTTTTGCAATTAAAATTTACTATAAGAAATGAATGCAATGCAATCTGAAACTGTAATGCGTAACATGATGCTTTTTGTATAATTATTTGAAATAAAAATAATATCATAACATAAATAATAGTGTCACATCAACTATGGCAGGTCTTATGTATGTGCTTTATAAAATATAACTTGAGATATGTGTAGAAAAAAAGGAAGAAAAAAGCCGCAGTGAACAATCGATGCATAATAATAACCATAGTAAAGCAAAAAGCGAATATATCTATCCTTATGTATGTTAACGTATTTTCTTTTTAATAATGATGCATAGCATTATTATATGACATTATAGTAGAATAATCCTAATAAGATTAAGTAAAAAGTATTAAAATAACAATAATACGTGATTGTTTGTGACAGAATAATTATACATTATGTCACATTAGCACAAAACAAAAGGGGAAAAAAAAAAAAAAAAAAAAAAACTCGCGAGTTGAGGAGACAAGGATAGAAAAGATTATTATTTCGCTTGGTGGCAGCAGTAAGCAAGAGAAAAAAAAAAGACACACACAAGAGGTCTGCCTTTCTCTGATGATGTTGCGCAAGTGCCGGCATAAGCAGCAGCACAGATTTGTTACTGGCACTGGCGCCTCTCTCTCTCTCTCTCTCTCTCTTATGTATGTTGTAGTAAGTAAGTAGTATTGTATCATGCATGGTGTGCATGGCTCTCGTGGCAGCACTAGCCTATAGCTAGCTCATGTTTTGGTTGTAGACACACATTATCGAGACCATGCCGCCGTCGTGGCCACTGATTTCACCTGTCAAAGGTGTGACATGAGTGGCATTCCAGACACACATACGAAATAGAGAGGACGTACGATCAACGTTTTACCCTTCGTTTATTTTATTTGAAATTTTACCCTGCATTTTTTTTTTATATAAACATGTCACTATTATGACACACTATATATGTCACTATATTTTGTGACTTTATGTTTACTTTGATTTGTGACAAATATTTTTTGTATTTTATAATATTTCTGAAAATTTTTCTTTATCGCCTAAAAGGCTTTGTAAAATGCGGAGACCGACCACAAATCATAAACTATACGAGTTAACTTAAAATCAAACTTAAGAATTTCATGATTACACGGACAAAAATAAATACGTAATAATTATGCTATAGCTTATTTTCAGCACAATTTGTTCAATACAGCATAATCTTTGCTATACTATATAATAACTTTGTTACATAGCATATTAAATATTATGTTGTACAGCATAATTATTTATAGTATTCTAATTTAGCAACATTTATGCGTAATTACGTATTTTATTATTTCAGTGTAGAAAGATAAACAGGGAAAAATAAAAATATAATTAGGATACTGTTGTGATGAAACAATATTATGCTGTGGATATATAGCTATACAGTATAACTAAATATATAGCAGTGAAAATCCGCAGAGCGGTAACATAATTAGATTTTGATATACTGCAGCATAACACTCTGTTGTAGCTATCTCCGCAAATTTATAGTCAAGTAAAAGTGAATTTCACTCGATTATTTGCACCATTACTTAATTAAGCATGCCATAAAAACAAGAATACCATTTGCAAATCATTAGGGGGGGGGGGGTCATTTTTAGTTGTTCTCTCAATCAGGGACTTCAGTTAATTTGGATTATTTTGACAGCATATTTCAAATAAAAATGAGAAAATATAAAAATAGTTTATTTTTGTGTAAAGATGAGTGAGAAATATATAATATAACGCCCGTTCTATACTATATGAAAATCAATTTAATATACATAATTCACAAAATAATTAAAAATGTATTTTAAAGAAAAAAATCTTAATAAAAAAAAAGAAGCTGATTAGAGCAACGTTTTACGTTCAAACATAAAGGAATAATATAGCTACATTTAATTTTAATCAATATTAAATACACATTTTAATTTATCTTAAGAAAGAAAAATTATATATATATATATATATATAATGGAAAAAAGGGGGTCTATAAAAGTTGCATGATTATCATAATCAAATATTTCTTTATTAATTATTTATTAAGTACATTTTGAAGATTAAAAATTTGGACAACAAAAAATGTTTGCTTTTTTATTATTTTTATATTAATTTTACTAATGGCTATGATGAATATCATAAAGATATATTATAAGAAGTCGATATTGATTAGCTGAAGTGTTGGAAACTACAATACTTGTATACTTCAGTACAAATATCTTTTTTTTAAAGTTCACAGTCGAAAAGGATTATAATATGATAATTTTTTTTTTCAAGTTGTTCGAATAAATATAATATTTTTAAACTTGAATTAATGTACAGTGACTTTATTGATCAATAATTAGATTATAATTAATTTTGTATTATAAAAAATAAATACAAAATTGGGTTTGTATTTTAGTATTATGTAATATGAAGAGGATTGGATGTAGCGGCAACATATATGATTAAAATTTGATTATAACTTCCTCTATGCACTGATGTCTTATTTTTCTATAAAAAATATGATAAAATTAACAGCAAATTTTACTTTGTTACTTGCTACAGTTTATTGATTCAAATAACACGTTTTTAGTTATAGGCATTATTATTTTGCTGCATATGTTTTTATAGCACTTCTTTATGTTATAATTTGTACTAATAATGTTATTGTAAATAATTCATATTCATGTATTTACAGGTTTAGTACTTATGGTAAGTACAACTGGTGAACTAAAAGTGATTATATATATATATATATATATATATATATATATATATATATATATATATATATATATATATATATATAATATATAAATGATTCTGCGCACTTTTTTTATTAAATTTTATTTTTTCTTTTTAGTAACTTTATAAATTTCTTTGTTTTAACTCACATTGTGCACTTGCATTTTATTTAATTATAATTTACACACGGTTGAAATATTTATACTGCATGTATATCATATGCAGCACAAAAGTTTATAATATTTTGTAATTACAATTATGCTGTACAATATTAATGTTATGCTATATAACGTAAAATCGATCGCTATAATATAATATAACATAATAATATAATATTAATATAGTATATGATGCTAAAATTAAGGTAATAGCATAGTTATTACGTATTTATATTTGTCTTTACAGTTAATTGCTGCAAGGTAAACGGTTAAAAATAAATATCTATAATAATTATGCTAACCTATTTTCAGCAGCAATATTTATCCATTAAAACATAATTTATGCTATATTGCATAGCTTAAGTAAATATATAGCATAATTATATATTTTATTCTAATTCAGCAACATTTCTGCTATATAATGACGTAAATATCTGTTGCCGCATAAATTATGTAATTTATTCTTGTCATCAATAATTAAAATAATTATGTTATTAATATAAATTTCTAATTAAAAAGCTTATAATTAGGTGTGAAATGGCAAATATAATAGGTGGTAAAAATATAGTGAAGTCGTCAAGTTATGTGGACACCCTGTGGCCATTGCTGTTGATTTTACGTGGTATGGGTTGTTTCCCTCTTCGTCTCCGTGGGTCAGGTGAACTGCAATGCAGTGCTGCCCACGTGGGATACAGTGTCTGCATGCTGGCGACTCAATTAGTAGTCACCGTCAACTTCGTGCATCAAAAACTAAAGGTCAAGTCTTGTTACAAATTTCTTTAATATTTAAAAGCAAATTTCATTAATGATAAGAGCCTGTCAATCGTTTCTATTTAACCACAATATGTTAAATTCGTTACATTAATTAAATTTAATAAATATTTTATTATTATATTTTCATGTATCGATAATTAAATACAAGCAACTATTTTACATATTTTACATGCTCATTATATAATTCATATTTCTTTAAATATAAATTAATTTTTCAAATTAATGTATCATTGAGTTTTTAATATAATTATTAAATTTTTAATATATTTTTCAGCTCGCGCATGCTTGTGATTTGGAAATAATTAGGATAGGATCTTATATAAACATATCTTTCCTTTCAATACCAATGATTTTAGCTCCATTGATAGCACTGCAAGCGCCTGCACAATTGAAATTCTTCAAATACTGGAATAAATTTCAAGTATGTATGACTTGGTATATAAATTTTGTGTCTCTTTCATATTATGCTCTTGGTCGCTAAATATATTTATGAATACATTGTCCGCAGCAAAATAGAAACAATATTTCCCTTACTGTGTATATAAAGTTTTTTTTTTTTCCAGTCGTTGTCATTGCTCTTAAGACTTGTATTATACGTAGACCAATCAGGATTTATGAAATAGAGTTAATTCCAAGGAAACAGTTTTAGTTTTTGTTAAAGTAAAATTCATGAAATATGTTTTGTTTGTCTATGAAGCTGTAGATTAAAAAGTTGTGTATCAAAATATTGTCCCTAAAATTCTGTACGAGAAATAAGTATAATACACATGAAACTGTATAGGCAGTAAATAGAAATGTCAAATAGTAATAAACTCTTTGTTATATATATATATATATATATATATATATATATATATATATATATATATATAATAATATATAATAATATATAATTATATTATTCAATCATTGCAATAAATAACGCCTTGCTTGTAACGAAATAGGCAACCTGCCTTACTTAAATGTTTAAAAAGTTGCATAACTATCAGGATATTATATTTTCTTGCATGAATTTCAGAATTTCGTTTTTTTTTTTTTTTTTTTTTTTTTTTTTTTACTACTATTACACACATACACAATTACACATTACACGTTTCTTAAAATTGAGAATTTTAAAATATAAAAGACACACCAAAGTCTAAAACTGAAATATTATACTTAAATTTAATTAAATTTAATCAAATTTAAGTTTTAATATTAAATCATTATATTTTTATAGGTATGCTACGAACATTTATCAAAGAAGGAACTTCAACTCAGACTTCAGAAAACTGTATGGATCATCATAACCTTCATAGTTGTGCATACCTTAGGTGTATTACTTTTTAGACCAATTGTGCTTCAAGATTTTCCAAATACTGTAGACATACTTCATATTGTCGGCATGGGATATGAATTTATTTTATTGGCTTGGTGGCACATAACATGCAAAGCCACGTGTCATGTTTCACAAGGTCTTATTCAACACTTTCATGTAAGTATCTCAAATAAACTTTAAAGGGAAGTGATATTTTTATTTTTAATTACACATGAAAAAAATACATATTGTAATTGAATTTTTACTGTTAGTTAATGAATTACTTTTAGTTATTTATATTAATATAAATTTTAAACCCTTAAAATGTATACTATACATTGAGATGAGAATAAAAATTAAATATAAATTACCTATTTACCTATAAATATACCTATTACAGAACAAATTATTTTAATTATTAATATTTTTAATTTGTTATTTCATTTTTTTTTATAGATATTTGAAAGTAATGCCACCAATGATTTCAAAGAAACATCCAAAAAATTACACCGACTGTGGCTTCAACTATTTCATCTGATAGAACAGTTTGGAAGTTGCATGTGTATATCACAGGGCGTTCTTCTAGTTTTTGAATTTGCAAATCTACTTTTGTTTGCATATTATTTTATTATATTTAAAGAGCTTGAAATTAGATTGATGTTTATAGTTGTTATAGTTTTGTGTGGTACAGCACTTCTTATTCACTGTCGATCTGCCCATACTCTCAATGTTCAGGTATGGTTGAAACATTATATTACGTAACGATAAAATAAGATAAGTCTGACCAATGAACTAAAGTGTAGGTACAAAAATATACCATGGTTGCAAAACAAAGAGAGGCGTGCCTTTTTTTTCTTGGTTTGCAAATTTTGCATTTCATGATAAAATTTAAGAATAACTTATTTCCAACTTTTATAAAATTCAACAAGCATTTAGTCTTTAATATTCGTATTTTTCTATAACTATTATAATTACTTCTTTATCTAACTTTTATGCATTGATGGCTATAGTGACACCGCGCGGAAGTATACTTTTTAAATGTGACAATATCAATGGTAAATTTATTATTAAGAACCATGTTTTGCAAACAAAAAGGACACTGTACCTGCTTGAGTGAGATGCGCTATACACCTAATTATATATATTTATATTTTGTCTAGCCTTCTCTAGTCTATACCACTTTCAGGGTATTTTCAATCAAAATGACAGGAGTTTTAGTTCGTTGGTGAGACTATATTTTGTATTATATAATTATAGTTCCTCTATAATAACACACTCATACTGTGAAATATTTTAAATGTGTAAATTACATGTAAATTTGATGGTAATTATATTTTGTCAAATTTATTGCATATTGAAAATATTGCGTAGTGTGATCAGGTCATCGCGTTATGTAGTTTGAACGGTATACAGAAAGAAGGTCCGTGGAAAAAAGGACCTACCTGTGCGCAGCTCGCCGAAACGCTATACCTGTGCGCAAAGGCAGGTCCTTTTATCCGAGGACCTTTTTTCCGCGGACCTTAGTTCAGGCATTCGTTTGAACTACTAAAAACTAAAATATATGCCAAGCCAACCCTAAGAAGGAAAATCTTGTTAAAACTTTATAGTTGTTTTAATTTTTTATTTATATGTTTAATGTTCAATTGTCTTTATTTTTTTACAGGTGCAAAACGATATTTTTAAAGCTTTAGAATTAACAAAAAATCTAAATTTAGATAATTGTGAGAAACAAAAAGTGAGTTGATACAAGGAATAAAAACAATAATATTTACATGAACTAAATGTTATATATTTATATTTTATATTCTTTTGTTTTTTTAGTTAATGCAATATTTTAGTCACCTTGTAAAAATTTTACCCAAAGTTGATTTACATGGTTATTTAAAAATTGGAAGAGGATTGCTAGCAGTGGTAAGCTTTATACATAAAATGATTGTAATAATAGTATGAAAATTGCCATAAAGATGTATTAATATATATAATATGTAATATTTTTTAAATCTTAAATATCGTTTACGATTCTCGTAATATTTTATTAAAACAATGAATTGCAGGACTTCAAATTGTACACTTTATTTTGTATTTTTAATAAATTTAAATATATCGTTAGTATTGCTATATATAAGCTGATATAAATTAACACAAATAGAAAAGTTTCTTGTAGTATGTATCATAAAAATACTTAAATTAAGCCATATAAACAATACAAAGAGCCATATTTTCAATGTATAGATAATTTGTAAACACCATATAGCATTTTCATGCAGTTAAATTTATTACACAGTATAATATAAATATTGTTTCGTGTGAACAGGCCTTTAAAATTCAGTTTTAATTGTAGTATATTGCATGCCATACTGCTTTGTTATGATAATAAAATTGGTATATACTTTAATTAAGTCTTTAGATGAATTTTAATGCAAATCTCGATAGATGTATGTTCAGAATATTTCCATAAGCTATATAATAATAATTTAATCATTCTTATTCTTATATAATAGTTATTCTTATATATAATTATTATTTTTAATATAATACTAAAATGATATACATAACAGCACGTGTTTTTGATATGTTACAGTTTGCTTCTGCACTTGTTTCCAGTTTAGTCATATTGATTCAGCTTAATGCAACGAATTATGAATTTTCAACGGCTGATGTCAAAAACTCTACTTGCAAATCTTTTATGTAATATTGTTTTATATAAAATATACAGAGTGTTGTGTGAACGTTACTCTCATAATATCTTTCAAGCTTTTTTGTTTTTTTAATTAAATGTATCGTGTGCTATCTAGAAAATATAATAAATAAAAAATTTCAGTTCAATTTGAATAAATATACATGAACGGAAATATTCAATACGTGTGTTGTACGTACAATCGTACATACATGTTTCTTTAATAAATTCTTCGTGTATATATAGTAAAATAATAATAATAAGTAAAGTGGTACAGTATGCTGATATTGGAATAGTCCATTATTTAGTATAATTGTTGATCACGAACTAATCAATATCATTTGATTAGCTACATTTTTTTTTTATGGGAGATGAAGTAAATGTTTTTGTATTGATAAGAAAATTCAATATAATGTGTTAAATTAACAATAAACTAATAAAATATATTTAAATACTAAACTTATCTACATACTAATATTACAATTGATTCACTATCTATAGGATGAGACAAAAATACAAATACCGTATACCTATAGGGTGTATGCGCATGACGTCATACTGAATGCGCTTCGACCCCATTCTGGAGCAATGAATTACAATGCTCATCATGTATCGTTTTTGGCTATTAAATTTTGGAAATTATTTGATGTATTTTTATTAATTATATTTCTTGCATACTTGAAAACCTAATTCAAACTGTTAACATATAGTGTTATAGGATCCACTGTTTTATTGTTCTATTCTTATAATATTGTTCATAATAGACAATAAATATAATTTATTAATGTGTTTGTTCGGTTATAGACTTTTTATTATATGCATTCAATTTATTATCTTTACCAATTAAGAAAGTTCTTATATTTTACTATTTACTCTATAAACTAGTAAGTTTAATGTCAAAAGGTTAAAGTATTCACATTTTTAAGTATTTAATATTACACTCCAAGGTTTATTAACCTTGATTACACTCATTAATTACATTAAAAAGATAGACTAACTTTTTATAGAATTATTATTTATGGTAACTGACCGATAAAGCAAAAAGACTGAAGTTAAAGACTGGTAAACTTACATGGTATAAAATCAGAAAGGTTCCTTGCAGAAATAGAGGTATTTTTGCAGTCTTTTATCATTACCTAAATTTTTTATAACGTAAACTTTATAAGTTAATTTCACATAAAACTATAATTTCAACGATAATGTTAACACTAATTTGTCCCCCACGATAACGTTACCTTTAACGTTAACAGCCTTTTTAAAAGATACGTTATTTTTAAGAATTCTTCATAAGTTTTTGAAGTTATTATTTTACTTATAGGTTTACTAATTTACAAATAAACAGATATTTTTATATTTATATTTCTCTCACCTCGTCAGTTAGTTTTTATTTATTTAGTATAAAGTAAAAATGACTTTTGAAAAGTAACGTCATTGTTAAACTATGACACTGACTATGTTATCGTCAATTTTTATGAATTTTTTTGTTAATGTTACTTTTTGTAATGTTGTTAATTTGTATTATAAACATATCTGTATTATCTGTATATTATTTAACGTTATATCCACGTATGTTTTAAATGTCTTAATTATTTAATGATAAAATATCTTAAAAATAAAAATATAAGTGATACATTGAATTGCTGAATTATCGCTGTATTTTATTAGAAACGGCAAACTTAAAAATATTTAAATTGTATAGTCTTTAATTTCATATTAACTATTAAACTATTACTATATAATTGTTATGATGAGTATTTCAATAAAAAGCTCATAAATAGAGGGGGGGGGGGGGGACAAAAAGTATTAAAAATGTTGATGTGTTATAAATTATATAAAAATGTGTTATAAATTATATAAAAATGTGTTATAAAGGATATAAATACGCTATAAAATATAAAAAGGCTTTAAATGATATAAATGTACGTCAGTAATAATATAAATAAAATCACATTTGTTTCTCTCAAATATTATATTGTATATTGAAACTACAAGTCTATACTTAATATATGATTCCTTTTTTTTATATGTTATGTTCATGTTACTTGTTTATATTATAAAATATAATGAAGAAATACTCTGACAAGTATAATACTGTTTAAAGGAAGTCAGTCGAGGACAATGTAAGTGGGTTTGTACCTTTTTTGTCCTCTAATAAAAACCATTTATTATTATTATAGTTAATTTAACGTTAACGAATTACGTTAACGACTACGAAACTATTTTTGGTGAAGGTGCGTGTTATAGAAATCAATAGTAGAGAAGTGGTCTCATCATAGTAGGTCTCATTATGGTTATAGGATAGGTTATTATATCACGTTTTAAGGGGTAACATCAAAATATCGTTTAGTGTGATCTGCCTTATGAAATCAATCAACAATTTAAAATAATAAGGTTAAAAGGTTATCTTCCGACTTTGAACTGAATGCGTTCTGCTACAACTTTAACAGAATATTAATTATATAACTCTAATACAATACTAATTAATACTCCATAAAAACTAGAGTATACTATTAAAACCACTTAATTGATACTTCTTTATAAAATTAAATAAAATCATTAAATATTTAAATGACACCCTAACAATGCTCTCAAAAATATTGCTTATAATAATAAGATAGTATTTCTAAACTGGCAAAACGTGTAATTTTCCTATACCGGCCCATGTTATTTAGTGCTCACATATGGCTTCAACTTTTGTATGAATGCAAACACCCTATTAATCTTTTCATCTCACACACACCGGATGCATCTCTTTTTTTTCAGATAGAGCTCTTAAAATTAGGAAATGAATAAACGCCAACATATACCGTGCTTTTAGAATGTTAATATTGCGACAAAAAGCTATAGAAGAAGAAGAAGAAAAAAAAGTGCGAGTGAGTTTGAATGGGAACGAACGATTCCTCCATGGGGGTGTCAAAAATAATACTTTATGTACCGCAAGTAAATAAAAAACTTGCAGACTGAAATGCAACACTAAATTAAAAGTTATTCAGTTATTGATACTTATTGATAAGTTTGCATTTATTTTATAAATTTATATAGATATTGATATTGCTTACTAAGGGCATCTTGTTCTAAAAGTAAGCCTTTTTATCTTATACATTTCCGTTAATGTAAATTATAAAGTGTCATATTTAGCGATAGACGATAAAGAAGACACGTTGTTTTAATTTCTGCTGCGTTGACTGTCTACCATCGGCATTCTTTTTTCTTTCCTCTTCTTTCATGCTCTCTCCCTAATGTATACAGTACAGAAGTGCACATATTGCAGTATGTCTATCTGTCTACTCATGTTTACATTTTATCATATCTAACTGCGGTGTAATATATTATAATAACAATTTACTGTGCATGGTACTAGAAACATGTCTACGTGCAAAACTTCTGATTTGCATATTTACTTTCATAGATGTAAGTAGTTCAAATTAATTATGTTCAAAGAACGACATTGTAGTATGTGAAAAAAAAAAATTATTATAATTATTATTTTACAATGGGATATCTTTAGGATAAGTAACCAAAAGTACAAGAAATTCATGGGTTACTTTGATGCTTTGTATAGTGATTATACATAATTATTTATTTACAAAATTTGTCTGGTTGCATTATTTCTAATGTATTTTAGTGTATTAGAACAGTTTTCGATATGATATGTGGTTGTTTTCAGATTTATAATAATCTGCCAACTCATATAAGAGAATTTGAAGACCCTATTATGTTTTAAAAAAATCATAGAAAACGCTACTGTTAAACAATTAAGCAATATAATATAGATATGAATTTATGAAAGAACATAATAAATGATGCGTTTATATTATAGTTTTTAAAGCATTAAAATTTAAAATAATTATTCTCTATGTATTATGTGTATTATTCTCTATGTTTGTGTTATATTTGTGTACTTTTGGACTAATTAATTACTAATATCATTTCTAATTGTATCAACTGATATATACAATAATCTAAGCCAATATGCATTGTTATTTGTTGTTGATATTGTGATTGTAAGATGAAAGAAATTAATGAATATATTTTGAATTTGATATTAGAAAATAAACAAAGAAACCCAATTATTTTTAAGCAACACGATTTTTTTTTTTTTTTTTTTTTTTTTTTTTTTTTTTTTACTGGAAGATTCGAAAATGTTTTATAAGACCTACGACCTACTAACCAATAAATTTTACTCACTAGAATACAATAATTGTTCAGTTCGATCACATAATCACTTATCATTTAATGACTTAAGATCACTTTTTTTTATCACTATAAAATATATTCTAGACTCACTTTTATTACATAATAATCAATATAATTACATATATAATCGGCTTATGCCCAGTCGAGTATTTTTAAATATTTTATTATTATTATTTTGCATCTTCCATTGCAAGCATAAATATACGATGAGATAAAAAATTCTGATGAGCAATTAAGTATAAAAAAAAAAAAGGTAAACGGGACCGGACTGACATATATATAATTAACATGACTATAATGTCAGTTTGTAATTATTTGAAAATCAATGACAAATCAACAGGGCTAGCTGCTTTATATTTCTGGGCATAATACAACATTTATAGTATTAGTTCTATCTATTGTAACATTCCATCTTTACATTTTGTTGAATCAACTTGCAATTAATTCGTGATTATAAAAATAAAAATTATGTAAAGTTTTGTTTTATTTTTTTATTTTTTTTTTACATGCACACTTTTATTATTATTAATTCTTAAATTTTTTGATGCATATTCATTAAATTACTCATTAATGAAAAAAAATTAAAATTTTAGGCTCTATTAATTATGTGTGCATTTCTTGTTGTTTACTATGTTTACAAATTAGGAGAAACTATATTTATTTTTAATAATATCATTGAAATTATTTTATTTTCTTTGAGAAGTAATTCTATCTATATAATTAGGTCTTCTTATTTATGAGTTACTATACAAAGTATTTTGCATATAATTTGGGCTAGAAGCGCCTGCGCTGTCCGGAGTGCGTGCTTGGTGCGGTAGTGGAGGAGAAGAGAGGAGAAGATCGTGGAGGACGTGGAGAGATAGAAAGAGAGTACGCATAGGAGACGAAGAGAGACCTGTTGCAGTTGCACTGGCGTAAGTCAAGTCAGGCAAGTGAGCTTTTGTGCTCGACATTGCAAATTCCAACGTGTGAGGCAAAAACTGCATTTAAAAAAAAAAAAAAAATACACTTCTGTCAACTTGAAGAAGAGAATTTGTAGATCTGAAATTTCCCGCTACAAGATTTGCATCTTAAAGGTAATCATTAAAATCTATTATGTATATTATAAGTTTCGCGATTTTATTTATATTTTTGGTTATAAATTATGATCCTTTTAACCAGAGCATTGCTTTAAAAAAAAGTTTTATTATTATTATTAATTTTTTTCAATATACTAGTTGTGATAATCGAGACGCGTCATTGACAAGGGTCATCAGGTCGATCACTGGCAAAGGTCATCATTAGTTTAATGGGAATTTTGGCCTGGTATAGGGCTTGTCATGTTAAATTGAGGGATTTAAAATTTGAATTTTCTCGCTTCAGAATTGTTTAAACTTGAAACACTTTAAATCGCACATCATCATAAATTAAAAATACATAACTATACATAAGTATTTAGGACGTGAAGGAGCCTCGTTAAAGGAATAAGGTGAAAAATGTGCGTAAAATTGACTCCAAACGAGGGGTTGGGTTCCAGCAGAAATTTCACTTCCTCAAAGCTGAATTTTTAAAGCTGTATCAAAATGGCATTTTATTACCATATTTGAAAGCTCAACAATGAGAAAGTGAAATTTCTGGCGGAACCCAGACCCTCATTTGGAGTCGACTTTGCACACATTTTTCACCTCGTTCCTTTAACTGAGGCTACTTTACGTCCTGTATACTTGTTGAGTTGTGCTTTTTACTTTATGATGATGATCGTTTCAATATATTTTAACAAAACTAAAGCGAGAAATTCAAAAATTAAAATTAAAACCCTCAATTTTACATGGTAAGCCCTACACTATAGGCAAAAATTAACATAAAACTAACGCTATGAATCCTTGCTAGTGATCGACCTGATGAGCAATGACCCTTGCCAATGACGTGTCCTGATTATCTGAAGTTGTCTCGTGCAAGTAGTGTGTATTATAGTGTATTATTTGTGGTACATTATACATAATTATATGGCAAATATGCTATAGAGACCATAATTAATATTATATTTTATTTGATTCACAAAATCTGTATTACTATTGTTCTTTATTTGGTTAATAAATTGTTGATTTATATTTATTTTATAATAAAAAAAGAGAGAGACAGAAGGTCGAGATAGAAAAATATATTTTTTGCTTTATTTTTATATAAATTGCGTAAAGTGAGATCATTTTTAACATATTCGTCATCGGTTCTTCATTCTTCTTCTTTTTTTTAAATTTTATTTATTGCTTTATTAGGAATTTTAATGGACCATACTTTTGATATCGTGTGCTAAAATTATACTGTATTGTGCACAATAACTCAATAGTTATTATAAATTAATAAACCGAAGGCTCTACTCTAAATTAAAATTATATTTGAAGAATATGGTATAAATATGTATATAACCACCATAATGCCCGTTTTTAACTATTCGTAGAAAAATAAAATTCAATGAAAGTGATAAGAGGAAAAGCTTTGTATTTGTTTAGAGCCTGACTGATGTGTACTGTACATATTTTCCCTCAGTCAGTTTTGTCATTAAATGTCAAATCATTTAAATAAAATATCTCTTTACAGCAAACAGCAAACATATAAATTGTACCATGTTGTGTATATGAGTCTTTTTGTTGTCTAAATTAATTTACTTTTTAAATATACTTATAATTATCGCGAGTATAATTGTAAAATTTTGCATGTGTACGTAACGCAGAATAATAGTCATTTAATTTTTATTGTTTGGTAGTTATATTTATACTGTATACTGTAGTAGTATGTATTATATACTTAAATGTGACAAATCGCTAATTTATCAATTAAAAAAAAAATTGGCCATCCTGATTAGAAATAAAGTTGATTTTCATCTTGCATGATGTTTGAACATAAGCAACGTTTAAAATTAATTTTTATTGTTATTTTAAAGAATGACAATTGCTGAATGTTGAAGTTTTTTTTATCTTTGTCATTATAGTGAAATTAAAAAAAGGAAAAAAAATCACAAAAGTTATAGTAAAATTGGCTAATAACCTACGTCATTTCAAGATTTCATTTCAAGTGCGCTAGTTTTTTTAATTTCACGCACACACAAAATAAAAAAGTGTTAAAGATTGGTATAAACAGTAAATGAAATATACGTTTTGCTAGCCAACAATGCGAGCTGGTTGTAAAGAAGAAATATGTATTTTCTTAATTATTAAAGGAATATATTTTATTTATTTTATTACAATCAGTTGCTTTACAGCGTGATCAAGTCAAACTGAAAAGACTAAATTAAAACTAACTTAAATTTAAAGACATTACATATAGTGATTGTACAATTTACATGAAATATAGGCTGATATAATATATTATACACTTGATACATAAGATTTTTTGTTTTTATTTTACTTTTTCAGCATCAAGATGAGCAAATCCGTTCTAGATCTATTTGGTTCTCTGAAAGGACTTCTGAAGCTTGAAGGGGTCCAAATAGACAACCTTATTTTCCGTCTCCATTATAAAGTCACTGTGATCATCTTTGTCCTCTGCTGTATTATGGTAACTGCAAGACAGTACATTGGAGAACCCATTCACTGCATCTCGGAAAATAAGCTGCCGCAGAAATTTGTGGACACATATTGCTGGATTCATCCTACCTACACTCTTCCTGCACACTATGGGGGACAGGTAAGAAGAAAAAAAAAAAGTTTGCTTAAAAAAAAATCATTAAAATAATAAGATAATTATAAATTTAACAATAGTGCATTATACAACATGAGATAACCTAAACCTTATAATTTATTGTGAAACCTCTGAAATTTCGTTTATATTTTCATTTATAGAGTCCATTAAGGCACTTAATTATTCTATATAAAACTATTTCCTTCTCTTTTATTTGCAATTTGTATTTGATTTATTTTAAATTAATATATTTGTAGTGCGTGCGTATGTACAACTCAATGTATAATTACCGTATATATACAGTGAGTTGTGGAAATAACATTTCCATTGCATCGAGATGAAAAAACTGGATAATTTTGTCACGATTATTATTTGTCTGGAACGTGTATATGCTGAGATTAAATTATATTGCGACTACTCGTGCTATAATTTAGTTATATCCACACTTGTACAATACTTTTCCCTAAAATGTTTAAAAATATTTAATATAACATTTTCTTAGTGCTTGACGATATAGACGATATAAATAATACCTAGCCGCGCTGCGTGAAAAGAAAATTTTTCTTACAGCTTTGATATAGTTTCTTGAATAAGATGCCCTTATCTAAGATAAAATTTAAATTTTATTTCTTTTAGTAAATTCAGTCATGGAGTTTTGAATTAATGTACCGAATTGAAATATAAATCTTGCAATACATTAGGCTTATGGATAAATCGTAAATATGGCAACATTGCCATACAGATTACACAGGCCATACAGAGCGGTTGCGGTGGGTGGCAAAGCATGCATTGAAATGTTGGCATTACTTCCATTGTTGTGCAAGTTTTTCATTTCCTTCGGGTACATACTGCCCTATATGAATCCATAATGTAATATTATGCCATTTTATCCTAGAAATAATATATTATGAAATAAATTAAATTGTCACTTTTTCAGGCAACAACCTATAAGCTGCGATACATTGTTTTGTAGTATGATGTGACTGTATAGAAATAAATCAGTAATTTTAATATATATATTTTTAATAAAATATCATTAGACACAAAAATCTCTGTGTAAGGATTAAAAAGGTTGCCTTATATAATAATCATATTCACTATTTAAAAATTTAAGTTCCTTTTTGATTCATCATTCATGATGATTTAACAATAATGTATACTTTTTTTTTTATCTTTATACCTACCACCTTGTATACATGCGACAAGTATTCTTGTGATAGAGGGAAAGAGAGAGGTATGCTTATTAGTACAGAGGAAGTTGGAGCTTGAACTTTGGCCAATGTGTCACGATGTTTTCTTTGCTACATATAGCTCAACAAATAAATAATGATTTAAATGCAAAGTTAATTATTTTAACTGAAAAAAAATAATAAATTTTTAAATAAAAATTGATCTTTGTTGGTACAGAGCAATAAAAAATGTTTGGATATGTATAATTATAATATATAAGGGAGCTGATTTAATTATTCTTTTTGTTACATAATATTTAATTTGAAACAAAAAAGGCAGAAAACAAAATACATCAACAGATTTTGTTTTGCAAATATATTTATTCAAATTAAGCATGTTGTATAACCTATGTGTTTTGTTTTGCATACAAAAATGAACTTGTATAAAATACATTTAATAAATATACGTTTTAATAAAATAGTAAAAATGAAAAATAATGCAATAATATGATAAATTGATAATTAGATAATGATTGTGTCCAAAAACTTTTGTGGAAAAAACAAACATTATAGTTTATTATTATTTTATTGATCATAATACATTTTAAATTTAGTGCCACTATAAAACCAATAAAGTCGGTGCAAGTCATATAATTTGATTCAGACAAAAATGTAATGTACTCAACTCAATAGTTCTAATTTAACAACCTAACAAAAAAGGTATACATGAATTATATTATACTGTATAGGCCAAGACAAGAAAAATAAAAAAAAGTGGAAAAAAATTAGGACAAGTCTGAATTTTTCAGGGTTGGTAGAGACCATTACCCCAAGCTTTCTACCAAAAGTTACCAAAAATTGTCCTTGAGCTTTTCCGGAAAAGCGAAAAAATCTGCTAAATCGTAACTAAAGAAGATACCTTAAAAATTCAAATGAATTCTTGTTCCTCGGATCAAAATACATGGAAAACACATATTTTCCAAAAAATTATGTCAACAGTAATGGCGGTAGATTTTTCCAAAGTCGTCACTTTACCACTTCAGCTATTTTCTCCACATTTTCACAATTTGTATAAAAACTTGAAACTATATATAGACCATAATGATTAACACAGTTTATTGTAAAGAATGTAACAAACAAAATGAGATATGATTTATTAAATTATCTCAATTTATAACGGAGTTATGCCCGGAAAAGCAGGAGAATCTATAGGTAAAGCATGCTGCGAAAACCATAGGCGCTTGTGCTTTTCCGGGCATAACTCTGTTATAAATTGAGATATTTTAATAAATCATATCTCATTTTGCTTGTTACATTCTTTACAATAAACTGTTTTAAGAATTATGGTCTATAGTTTCAAGTTTTTATACAAATTGTGAAAATGTGGAGAAAATAGCTGAAGTGGTAAAGTGACGACTTTGGAAAATTCTACCTCCATTACTGTTGACATAATTTTTTTGGAAAATATGTGTTTCCAATGTATTTTGATCCGAGGAACAAGAATCCGTTTGAATTTTTAAACTATCTTCATTAGTTACGATTTAGCAGATTTTTCCGCTTTTCCGGAAAAGCTCAAGGACAATTTTTGGTAACTTTTGGTAGAAAGCTTGGGGCAATGGTCTCTACCAACCCTGAAAAATTCAGAGTTGTCCTAATTTTTTTCCACTTTTATAGGGATTTGAGTTACGTTTCCTGGTCTAGTATTACTCTCTCCCTCCCTACTTCTCTCTCTCTCTCTCTCCATCTCAATCTCCGTCAAACGTATTTTAAATGTCCCAGAGTCTTCTCTTTTCATTTTTATCGGTACTGAAATAACAAATTGTATATTTTATTTGATGCTGCATTTAGAATTTTTAGAATTTGTTTTTAACCAAATTAAATTGAAGTATAGTTAATAATAAAATAAACACATAGTATATAACTTAATTATCTTCTATTTATTTATTTATTACAATCAAAATTGTCATAACGATGTGTTGCAGGATGGCAAAAGCAAGCTGAGTACCGGGGTTGGTCCCGAGATCAAAGGTCGAGACAAACGTATTCACCATAACTACTACCAGTGGGTTTGTTTCGTTCTGTTCTTCCAGTCCATTCTGTTCTACGTACCACGCTACCTCTGGAAGAATTGGGAAGGTGGGCTCATCAAATCATTAACTGAAAATGTCAACACACCTTTTGTAAATGACGCAGAGAAAGAAAAAGGAACGTACTTTATGTCGAAATATATAGTATCGTCCTTAAGGAAGCATAATATGTATGCTTGCAAGTTTATAAGTTGTGAATTTTTTAACTTAGTAAACGTTATCTTGCAACTGTTCTTCATGAATTTATTTCTTGGTGAACAATTTACTACTTATGGTATTAGAGTATTATCAATAACTTTTGATACTTCAGAAGAAAGAGATGATCCTTTAAATATAATATTTCCTAAATTAACAAAATGTGAATTCTATAAGTATGGTCCTTCTGGAAGTATTCAAAGATTTGATAATCTTTGTGTTCTACCACTCAATATAGTTAATGAAAAAGTTTACATTGTCATTTGGTTCTGGTGTTTCTTGCTAGCTGGTCTCTCCTCGTTATTCCTAATATATCGCATGATTACTCTAATTAGCTCTGCTTCACGTAAAGTACTCCTCAAATCTCAATGTAAGTATCATGATTCGAACTGCAAATCATTAGCTGGAGATATTGATATTATTTTTTCTGAAATTAACTTTGCTGATTGGTTCATTTTACTGCAGATTTCAAAAAATGTACCTCCAATGTTATTTGTGGAATTAATTCATGCTGTTGCAGAGAAAATCAGATGTTTGAAGAAGAAATGTGGTGACAGAAATGTTTAATGTCACTTTTAGGAATGCGTAATATAAAAGACTAATATGATGAGTTTTTTTTAAATGTGCTCAATTTTATATATTACCCTTACCCATAATCAAATTATTTGGTGCTCATAAAAAAAAAAAAAAAAAAAAAAGTGAGACGGTGTACAAAACATAATTTCTATCTTAATACAAAATAATTCTTAAAACCTGTTTTTATGTCAGGTTAATGATAATAAATTATTTAATTATTTTAGCAAAATCTAAATCCACTTAAAGGGGTAGTTAACAATGGCTTTTTTAATAGTGATCGTCGTGTTATTAAACCTCCCGAAATCGCGATCTACCGCCGTTTAGCGACTTAGAACCTACGTCACAGCTACAACTTGCTCTCATGCTAGCTTGGCGAGAGCAGAAGTTACCCTTATTTTTACGTATATAAAATATTTTTACGGCTTAGATGTCTATTAAAATAATTTATGCAAAGATAAGAGTGACTCCAGCTCGCGCCAAGCTAGCGTGAGAGCAAGTTATGTAGCTGTGTTTGACGGCGGTTGCTCACAGCGCATTATAATAATTAAAATTTTATGATCGCGATTTTGGGAGGTTTAATAATATAACACGATGATCACTATTAAAAAAGCCATTGTTGACTACCTCTTTGAGTATGTGTTGTGTATCGTCTCTTAATTGTTATAAAAATACTGATATATACGCATTATGCCTTCAATGTTATATTACACAATATAATATTATATTGTATTTTGTATACGAGGTGTGTAGAATAGTAGAGTTAAATTAAGTATATTTGCTCAAAAATTGCAATTTTGTTGTATAAATAATACAATGTCAATAATTTTATAACTTTTTTGGTACATTAACATGTGTATTGCAAACTATTTTCTAAAATGTATTAAATTAATATTTTTGCAGACAAAATATAAGCTCTATTTTCGTATGGCCTATTGAAACTTTTGATACAAACATTTTTTCTTTTATACTGTATTTTGTAAGTATAATATTTGCCTTTTAAGGTTTATTTTATTTTGTAGGTTTTAATGATATTTTTAAAAAAATATTTAGGATAGTTATATAATGTAAACTTGTTTAATTCCGTAAATGTTAATTCATGAATGAAAAAAAAAAAAAAAAAAATTTCATATAGATTATGATTATATTTTATATATAATCTATATATACTAATTATTATTTTAATTTTTGCTTTGTTCTGCTATTAGATATGATTTTTGTGTGCAAAGTGCCTGTGCCAAGCTGGATATAATATTTATATAGACAAAATAAATTTTATTTAATGTATAATGAATTCGTATATGACGCACTTCATATAAAATCATATATTAAATTTTTATAGCATATTCATACAGAACTCTATGATTTAATACTATTTTTAGGTACTATTAATATAGTAATTAGTTCTTAATAATAAAATAAATATTAATAATGGATTTTTCGTTGTTTGATACAATGAGATAGAGAGGTTGCTCGTATTCAATATCTGTTTGTCAATTGGCAAAATATATTTAAGTATGTGTCACCTTTTCAATTTTTTTTTTTTTTTTTTTTTTTTTTTTTTTTTTTACACAATTACAAACTTTAATTTTTGTTTCTTTCCCTCATGTTTTTCAAGCTGTTGTGATCACATTCGCAAATCGAAAACAGGGTAAAAGAACTTTACATTTCCAAAGTGTGAATTTTGAAAGGTTTCGCATTGTATCATTATTATAATGCATAATAAAACTTTGATCTAACTTTAATCTGAAAATTTTAAGCTATTCGTATAGCTATAAAGTCTATAAAGAGTTGACATGTTCTTTAGTTGTATACTATAAAAATAATAAAATATGCCACTTTTTGTGTGACAAATTAATTTTCTTTTCTTATCTCTGTGTGCATTATATTTTTAATCGTATTATCTACTCTATGCGTAATGCAATTTCTAAAGGTATAAAATCAACAAAAATTATAAGTGAAATTTACTAAGTTTTATTATGATTATTTTACATGCATTTTATTTTTTATTACTCTCGTCATTAACTTTTGGAAGGTACTATTTTGTATTTTTTTTTATTCAAACACACGCATTGATTTTTGAAAAGGAAAACAAAAAACAAAACAAAACAAAAAAAAAAAAAAAAAAAAAATGGAGAAAATTTCATTTTGAAATTATCATAATATTATTTTTTTATTATTACAAAAAAGTTGATATTTTTATTTTTCATGCAATGCAGTAAACTACGATTATACTGTATATTATTGCAAGAATTTCTCAATTATTCTTATATTTTTGTTCGCGCTGCAGCTCATCATAAATAAAGTGCATTATTTACATAGAGAAATCAATTGAAAATTGAAATATGTATCACGCTGTATAAAATAATAATTTAAATAAAACTTCTTTTTTTTTTATACAATATTATCTGATTATTTATTTATCCAACCCTTTTTTTTATTTATTTATACTATTTGAAACATTTGATAAAATAAAGAACTTTAAATTATTGTAAAATGGTAACTCGATATGCTTGCTTGATATGTGATATTTAATATTTTAATTCTCGAGGTTAAAAATGTGTTATTTAGTTAATTTTGTTTTTCATGACAGATCTAAATTTTTTTATAAAAATAAAACCATACTTTGTTATACACAAATAATAAACAATATAATAAAAATATATTATTAAAGAAAATATTATTTTTTCAAGAAACATTTACACAAGTCAGCTAAAGGGTGCCACGCCCGAGGTCTTGCTTATGTAGACTTATTAAACTATAATAAAATGGATCATATATATATATAAAAAATATATTAATAAATATATTTATCACACTCGAAGTATCCACGAAAAAAATATGATTTATTGGGTGGTTGACTTAAATGGGCTCACGCTTCAACGCCATTAAAGTTTTTTTTTTTTTTTTTTTTTTACAATTAAAGTGCTGCATAAGTAAAGTTATTCATAAAATATGGATGCATGGTTGTGAAAATGAGATGTTCGAACCCTCGAAGATATTTATTACAATACGTATGATGAAATATATATTAATATGCAACTTTCGATTGTGGAAAACAAAGAAATTTTTGTTTTATATTATAATATATATATTATAGTAAAAACTATTTTAATTGACAAAACAAAAATTCTAAATACTGGGTAAAAAAAAAATGGCAATAATGGTTTTAGTTTTGTATTTTGCGTAAATGATAATAATAATTAATAAACTATTTAAAATTACAGTTAGTAGACCATAACAATAAAAATATTGTAATGCATCACATACACTATAAAAAAATTATCATAATTTTACTCTAAAATTTTAGTATCTTATTGTTATAGCAAAAATCCGGAGAGAGGTTTTTTTTTAAAGTCTATGCAAAGTCTTTTTTTACAAAAGTTTAATGAAATTAAAATAAAAAGTGTCAACAAGAAAAGTTATCCTGAGCTACTGAATCATCTTGCACGTGTAACTGCGTCACCCGCCTGTTGTGTTGTGGGTGGTCGAAGAAGTACTAACGCAGCGTTAAAACATAGCTTATGTACATAAAGAAAAATATCATATTCATAATACGGTATATAGTTAGTATAAATTAATATCACGTTTCATAATAATAATATCCCACACATCGCGCTTTGCACGTCGCCACTGCATGATATTTATATGAACAGGCATAAATAAAATATAATTTGTCAAAATTATATTTTGCTGATTCGAATAATTCTTATTACAAGCTTTCAATATTATATCAAATTACATTGCATTGCATTCTTTTTAAATTTAAATTAATGTTATATTTTTATAATATACTTTGTTATTTATTGTGCTTACATACAATTTAAAAGTTCCCCATTTATTATTATTGTTATTATTATAATTTTGCTATATTTAATACGGAATCAACTATATACAGTCATGATACAAAAATCAGTATCCATAACCATAAAAAAGGGAGAAAAAAAATTAACATATATGAGCTCTTATTAGGGAAGGTAAATCAGGCATGTGTATAAATATATAATATATAAAAATATAATATATATATATATATATATATATATATATATATATATATATATATAAAATTTTTTTTTTCAGAATTCATTTGTGTGTGTGTGGTGCTTGTCCTGAAAAATTTCTGCCTTTGCAATATGTGTAGTTCAATAGGGTGTATGCGGATGACGTCATATTTATTGCGCTTGGAGGCCATACTGGAGTAGTGCATAACATTGTATCAACGCTTTCAAAAATATTGCATAGTATTTTTAAACTGGCAAAATGATTTTTTTCCCTATACCACCCGCATGTTATTGAGTTATCCAACATGGCGTCGACTTTAACATGAAGGATCGGATTGGCCATAAGAGCTACTCCGCGATCGCGGAGTGCGCCCCCTCGAGCTGGCGCCCCTCTGCGCCCCAAAGGGGCGTTTTTGATTAAAAAAAAAATAGAAATAAGCTAAAAGGTTTTTAAATAATAATAAAAAGAAATAATAAATTATGCTTCTCTTAAATAGTCACTGTCTTTTTCTGTACTAAAAACTAAAAATGTAACAAAAAAATATGGAATCTTTACAAATCAAGTGAATACTTATTCATTATTTTGTGTGAAAAACATGCCCTCCTCCCTAAATCATAATTGTTTTGTTTTCGTATTCAAGTTTTTATTATTATTTTTTTTTTTACTGAAATTAATTTTAAATTTAAATCAAATGTTATTTTAAGACGTGAAATACAGTGCTCCGGATAATTTTTTATTTTCTATTTTTATATATACATATTTAATTTTCAAGTATAGGGCGTATATGTATAATCAAACAAATGTCAGACACTTGTTTGATTTGCAAATCTCGATCGAGAAACTTTTTTTCTTTGCGTGAGATACTATATACGGCAAAGGGCGCCCAACACTCCAGTGTTGTAGTCAATCGATCTTTTTTCGATCAGATCACGATAATTTGATAGGATCGGTGATCGGATTGACGTTTTTTTAAACAAGTGTTGAACGACTCTAGGCATACGGCTTGAGCTAAGCAATCTCAAATAATTTTTAGTAAAGTCAATTACTTAGTTAAGGTACTACTTTAGGGTAGCGATGTTGTGGTAAAATAAAATTTTATACCATTTTTTAGGTTCATAATGAACCAAGGAACAATTCTCTATACTCCAAAAAGTTTCAGCTCAAATCAAATCATACTCAAATTAGCAAAAAAAGTCGTTGGGCTACGCCACCTTTAACACGTAAAACACACAAACTTCAAGCTCACCGTGTGCAAAAATTTTCTTGATCAACTTAATTCTAAAAAAAAAAAAAAAAAATAAATAAATAAAAATAAAAAAATACTAGTGTGTTCTATAGATCAAGTTTTAATGAATTTGACTTTTTAAATGATTTTTACGAGACATTTACGGAGAACAAAATTATTGAAAATTGCATATTCAAATTAACATGGGCAATTTACGATAATTTTTTTCTCGGAAAATTCGTTCTAGAAATATCTGAAAAATCTTTTTTAATTAAAATTCAACACAAAAAAATAAGCTAGTATTTTTTTATCTGCTTAAAAAAAAATCCAAATGGGTCAAAATCGGGGTTAAAATATAGATTCATTAGCATAGGGGGTGCCGGGGTGGGGCATTTTGCGAACTTTGACGCTCTGTTGTGACCAGAATTTTTGAGAGACAATTTTTTGGATTTTAATTTTGGGTATACAGAGCAGCCTGAACTTAATTAAAAAAAAAACTCCTACTTTAAGTACTACCTTAAAAACCATAGGAACTTGAGCTGTTGCAAAGCTGTGCCATATATTGCGCAGATGTACAAAACAGATTTAAATATATTCAAGGAGAACAATTAATCGCAAAAAAAAAAAAAAAAAAAAAAAAAAAAAAAAAAAGGATTAAAAAATGATAAAAAAAAAAAAAAAAAAAAAGGAAAAGTAAGAACAAAGATAGAAATTGAATCTACACTCTCAAGTAGTGAAATGCAGGGGCGTCCAAACTGCTTAACAAATTTTTAATTAAATAAGTACTACAACATTTATGTATGATATACGATGTACCATTCACCTAACCTAAATGTCTGTTAAACACATTTTTTGTCTTTGCTCAATAAAAATAAAATGTTAATGAAATACAATTTAAAAGACATGTTATTAGATATTTTACTACCAAATTTTAATTTAAAAAAATAGTCAAAAAAGCAAGGTTACAAAAATTTTCGTCCACCTCAACCCCAATCCCCCATCTGAGTTTAAGCGTCCCTATGGGTGAATCGCGGAGTGCGCCTTTTCGTCCCAATCCAACCCTGCATGAATGAATGCATCCTATAGTATAATCACTGAATAATCTCGTCATTCTCAAATTAATGAAACCAAGAAAATGAAGTTTTTTTTATTTTAAGGGGGTAGGTGACCGACTGATATCTCGCAAACTAGGACGGTTGCGAATAATAATAATAACACAAAGTAAAGTAGAAATGTTACTTAAAAATTTAGTTATGTCAAACATGTGAAAGCACGATCAAATATTTAAGTTATTACACTTTAAAGATAACATGTAAATGTGGAAATTTAAATTTGAGCGGGAAATTTTAGTCAAATTAGACCCTTTTTTACAATTAAAAGCATCATTAAAAAAAAAAATTTGGTATAAAAAAATCTCTTTTAAATTTACTTGATTTTATTTGAAAATTATAGTGTTTGTTTTATTGGAATTAAATCACGTACAAAAAATTATGGGGAAAATATAGTTCATCTTTTAGCGATTTCCGGTCCAAGTCGGTCCCCCACCGCCTTAATGATATAACAATCGGGTACAGGGTACTTAGAAAAAAAAAGTATATACACGCTCTGAGTAGAGAGTTCTGCCCTGGTTCCTCCAACAAAACTGCGTTGGGTTCCTCGATCGAGAGTTCCGCGGAGACGTGGCTGTCGCTGTCGCAGAGGTTTTCGGTTTTTGCCACGCGCCGCGTGTGAAACTTTTAAAAGTTTTTACCGCCATTTTAGTACCAACGTAAATTGTATTTTTAAATATATTTTTATCTTCTTTTTATACGATGTAATCGTATATTTATTATGAGTAAATATATATTAGAACCTATTTACAAGCCTCAAAGTTACTCAAGAAAAAGAGCGAGTAAAAAATAAAATAGTTATCAAACATTTATGTTACCCAGCCTGATGTGTATTTGTTGCGATTTGTTTTCATTTTGTTATGGCCGCCGCGATTTGGCAATTTTGTGTGTGAATAAATATAAATATTAGCTTGTATACCATAATTTAGAGGTACATTAAAATGGATCATAATCAAGAGGTAAGCAAAGAAAGTTATATTTCAAAGATATAATAATATTTGTTGATTAAAGACGTTTTTAAGTAACGTTAATTTGTCGCCCAGTTTTGCTTTTGTGCTGAATGAACCGGCTTCGGTCATACATTACATAATATGTGCATATCAGTGGAGGTTATTTCTGCCTTCGTAATTTCATGCTTTGCATGGAAATAAATACATAGTCTTAAAATTAATACTAACAACTAACAATGTATAATTAAATTAATGTAGACTAAAATTCAAATTCAAATTATTTTGATTTACAATGCTATCAGATGGAGATGATGATGACTCAAGAAGACCTAATGAGAATGCAGGTTTGTTTGCTGATTTCAGTTTATGCATCGTAGGCAGAACCTTTTTTTTTTTTTTCTCTGTGTGTGTGTTAATTTATTATTTATGCATGTTTATTATTTCTTTATTTCAGCTCCATAGAGTTGCAGTATGTATATACATATATATGTATATTGTCACTTATGTGTATGTCTGTATGATATTGTGAATTCTTTGTGTTACCAGCATGCATTCAGTGTTCACGTCATACCTTTTCTATTTTGAAGTTATATTAAAATTATTTCAACAGGCTGCTAGTGAACAAGAGCGGATGATGTATGACCAACAAGGTCCTCCTCAGATGCCTCCTGATATGTTCCACATGGGACCTGATTCAGGACCTCCTGATTTCATGCATATGGGTGGTCCACCAGGTGGTATGGGAATGCCTGGACCACCTCCTATGAGAATGCAACCTCCACCTCCTATGCCTATGATGCCTCCTGGTATGGAGGGTATGGATGTAAGTACAGTATTAAGGGGAGAATTTTTTTTAGTACAGTATCATTTGAATAAATATGTATAATGTATAGCCAAAGCGTCTGAAACATAAACTAGAAAAAGCCCTGATACCAGTACATTGTTAGGGGATGCCCTTTTTGCAAAATTAAAAATTTATTATTAATTTCTTCCGTAATTTCAAAGTTGATACCGGTATGTCTCCCTACGTGCTTAAAGTATTATTCACATGTAACGTAAAAATTATGCGCGTCAACGGATAAATAAAGTTGGAACAATGTAAACAAATGGAGCTGTTCACATGTAATTTTCAAAAACAATGGGAACGATTCCATTTGTTTACATTTTTCTAACTTTGTTTATCCAGTGACATGCGTCGACGCTTGTAACTTTTTCCTTGCATGTGCACAAGTCTTACATTCTGTAAAGCAAGCAGGTAGAACTTCAAGTTTCTAAAAATGTATTTTAAAGGCACCAATATGTATAGGTATGTTGTAATTTCAGTGACATTAGCAATGTTTTTGGGGGACTAGTTGCTTATTTTGTAATTGTGTGATACAGTTGCTTCGTACGGCATTGAAATTTTCTGGTCATATACCGGTATGTCTATAATAGACTTTAAAAATCTAGAATCTGTTAAGTCTCGGTACTTAAAACGGGTACTGTGCCTATCAAAATTTACATCGTCAAGGCTGGTTTATGAGCTAGCAGGGGAGGGGTTATTTGTAATGGAACTACAATTGAAATTTAAACTTCTAAAAAGAGATAATTACATTAACTTTGTAAGGATAGATTAAGTAAAACTGAAGATATCAGCCTGGCCTTCTATAATACCCCTGCATTTAATGAAAGGCCCAAACTGTACAGACAGGCATGTTATTACCAGTTATGCGGTGCATGGTTTCCATCATGTAATCTGTCAGATTAAAGAATATCACGAGTTTAATGATAAATGTGTATGTTTGTTATGTGGTGGCCCCTGTACTAGGTACCACTTACTTCACTGTCCATCTCGGACCCTATCATTAAGTCAATATGCAAAACTGTAGATTTGTAGAGTGCAATGTATATATGTACTGTATAAGTACACCTTGGTGTTTAATAAATAAAATAATAATTGTGTGATACAATTAAAGGCGTAGAACACCTTGAACAAAAAACTTGCCTAATATCCTAACATACCTAAATATCAACGTTACTTTGGCCGAAGTCGTTGATTTCTAATTTAGTGGACTAGTGAGCTGTAACATCACAACTGTCATTTTGTAAGTGGAAAATAAATTAAAAATCAATGACTCCGGCCAAATTAACGTTGATATTTAGGTATGTTAGGATATTAGGCAAGTTTTTTTGTTCAAGGTGTTCTACGCCTTTAATAGAAACGTGGATATCCATCAACATAAGACTAGATCTAGTAATCAAATACATACTGAATCTAGTAATCTAACACTCACTACATACTAAAAGTCTTAAAAAATCAATGTACTGTACATCAATTTACAATAATATTTAAAAAAAAAATTGATATCCCAAAATTGTAATACAGTATTAAAAATCTAGGAAAATAGTTGTAAATCTGATGTGTAAATATGTCTTGTATAATCTACATAAGTTCTATGAGAAATACACTGATTTATTTACAGTATACATTATATTTCATGATAAGCACAAAGTTGCATACTGTACCTAATGTGAGTTGTAAAGGAGGGCTATTTGTAGATTCAGTAAATGTATATAAACTTTTTTTCCTGTGTTTTTCTTTGACAAGATCTATATTACTTGTATGTAATCCTCTAATCAATAAACTTATTTATTTATTTATGATATGTTAATATGTTTAGGAGATGGGCCCTCCTGGTATGGATCCTATGGAGCAGTTAGATGGACCATTAGAATCCCCTCAACTCCAACCTCTGATGTCACTCAAAGTGGCACCTCCTGCTGGAGTAGAAGAGCCTGATAATGAACATTTAAAACTTCCACAAGCTTTAGAGTTGGCTCTGGCTTTCAAGAGTGAGAGAGCACGGCAATTAGGACATGAAGATGATCAAATCAATGGTAAATATAGTACATTATATTTATATATTTTTTGTTAAATCGAAAGGAAAAGTTAGAAAAAAACAGCAAGGGCCTTACCATAGTGACAAGGTGTCTTTTAGTTTGATGAAAAATCTTGATAGTGCATAGACAATAAACACATTGGATATTTCTGCACAAGGCTCCAAGGCAAGGAGTAATAAATCAAATTAAATAAACGTCGTTTTTTATTAACATAGGGGAAGGGCAAGCATTTTTGAAAGGTCGAGGTTCAGTTCTGACAACATGTCTAGCCCAGTCTCAAAAAGAAAAGAATAACAATTGAAAAGGAGTGAACACACGCCTTCAATGTTTTGAAGTACCGTATGTGTGTTTGTGCCTTCAAAAGTCCTTACAGAGAGACTATAAGTAGTGTAGTCTCTCTCAAGATCTCTCAACAAACTATAAGACATATTTTTACAATGGTAATGCCTTTGTTGGTTTCTTCTATCTTTTCCTTGTAACTTGGAAATTTTCCACAGCTACAATGGATTCATTTTTGTTTCCAAATGTAGTTCATTATTTAAGGAAAAAAAATGTGCTTAGGATTAATATTAAAGAAAAGAATAGAAATAGCAGCAAGGGCCTTACCACAGTAGAAGTTCTGTGGAGAGGTCGAGATCTCATGTGGCACAGAGTTTTAGTTTTAAACGTTATATTTCTGTGCCACGTGAGTCTTTGACCTCTCCATAGAAATTTTACTGTGGTAAGGCCCTTGCTGGTATTTCTACTCTCAATATAATATTAATAGTCCTTAATTTGCAGTTTTTAGATATTACAAGCTAATTATAGTTTGCCAGTTAAGTCAAAATATAAACAACATTTTTTGAGTCATTTTAGCAGGTTTTAAAACTACCTTTTAAATGTGAAAAATGAACAGGAAAACTTTACATCATCACTCTTTTTCCCTATTGTTTTTTTCCAGGCTTGTGAATTTCTTCCCCATATTTATTGTGTTATGAGGTAAAGTTATAATTCTATACTTTTTTTTTCAGCTGCTGTTGAAGATGATAGAGATGATTTTGAACCTGAAGAGTTTACAATTGAAGAACCTACAGTGTTGGAAAGTACTTCACGTAAGGATAAATCTCGGCAAACTCGTAATAAGAAGAAGAAAAAGAAGAAGAAGCAGCGAGTTCGTGCAAGACCACAAAGGGATGAAGATGATGAGGATGATGAAGCAGAGAAAGATCCTGAAACTCCTGACGTGGAAGTTGAGTGAGTATCTTTTTCATACTGTACTTCATAACTGAAATACTGAAATAGAAACAGTATCAGAATTTCAAATGTTCCCAAAATAATAACTATAAGTAGAGAGCGCAAAAATAGTCGATCATTTAGACAAAATAGTCGACTATATAGTCAATGATTTTTGGTGCAAATAGTCGATAAATAGTCAGTTTTATACAAAAAAGTAAAAAAAAAAAAAAAAAAAAAAAAAAAAAAAAAATCAATTTTTTGTATATTTTAAATAGAATAATAAAAAAATTGATTTTGTGAGTAAAAAATAATTAAATTTAATTTTAAACAGAAATTTTAGTACAGTACATCTAAATACTCAAATTAGTATCTTGTTTTGCTATGTGATGTGAGCATCATCTCTAGCGTGACTGTGTTACTCTTCCCGTTACACTGATGAGCCTGTGGGAAGGCGAAACGTTTGTAACTATTGAGTTATATTTATTGTTATGTAATATGTTGCTGTGCTTGCAACCCACGGCCTCCTACTAAAATTCCTTTAACTCCTAATTAATTATACATGCATAAAAGTGCTCATAGCCTTGCACGCCTAGCGTGCATAGGGCCGTGCATAACGGCTTGAGACAATATATGGCATGATATATATTATTCAAATATATATTTTTTAAACCAGTATCGCCATTTGAGATTTTCAGTTGACGCTGCTGCCTGGCGCCAACTCTCATTTGGTTTCTCCCTATCAAATTTTAACGTCACATGTTTGTCCATACCACGATGGTATCTTTCCTTTTCCAAAATATAATTTTCAATTTTTGGCAGAAAAAAACTTAAATTTATTGAATCAATATATATATTTTTTTGATAGTATATTTTTATAAAAAATGTTAATTTCAATGTTAAATGTTAATTTCAAATAATTTAATACTTTTTTACAAGAAATTTTCTTAAAAACGTAAAAAAAAAGTGCAAAATAGTTGACAAATAGTCGATTTTTTGTGAAATAGTCGCTAAGCTCGAAATAGTCAAAAATAGTTTATTTTTTTATTGGTTTAAAATGCGCCATTTCTTGAGATCGGTGGAGATTTGAAATAAAACTATCAATAGTCGACATACTGACAATACGTAGTCGAAAAACTATTTTCGCGCTCTCTACTTATTACTATTACTGGAATTTTCACGCGCCTCACGGGCGGCGTTTGGACACAGGTATAAATATCCGAGGCTGAGCCGGCCAAGTTACCAGTTCTCTTCCAGCCTTCTAGGAGGCTGGAGGTAGGGCATGGAGCTTCTCTCTCCTCACCATGCTGATGAGTCCCAATACCAATAAGGACGAAACAGCTGCTCAATTCTCATGCCGTCCAATCCTATATGCAAGCCAAAATTCCCTTTTTTCAAACAAAGCTCGCTTTCTACACAGCAATATGAGCCGCTTTATGTACGCTTATATATTTAATTTCGGCCTGGGTTAGAATATTTTTTCTACCTCGCGTCCCTGTATAAGCTCATACTATCTCCCATTCCCTAATTTTTCCTATCTAGTATCTGTGTTTTTCTATCAAATCTTTTTAATAGTCTATAACTTAAAATTTAAAGAGTTAGCATAGTATTATTAATAAATTATTAATATTAGTTTAAGGTTAGATTTTATTTTAACCTATCTTAACTTGTAAATATTTGTCTAACCTGTGCCATCACAATTTTCACCAAGCTACGGACCTCATCGTGGTAAGGCGCTTGTTGGTTTCTCCTATCCTTTATTCTTATGATGTGGTTGCTCTTGTTACAAAAGAGTTTTTAGATATACCATTTGAACATGTTATTATTTTTATTGCTTGATTTCAGGTACATTCAAGAGACACTGGGTATCCATGAACTAGACCCCATGTATCGTCAGTTTGCTAGCATTTTTGAGACATTCCGCATCACTGAGAAGACAGTAGATGTTCCTGAGGTTGCTCCAGTGCCTGTCAAAGAACCAGATCTCAAGAAAGTCCCTAAACCTGTAGAGGATGATGATGATCTAGAGGACGATGAAGAGGTAAGATAAAACTAAAATATGCAAGACGTTGCAATGAAGTGCTAAATTATAATTAAAAATTGTGTTCACAGAAAAAAGCTGATGATGGAAAAGTGAAATTGTCCAAGAGAAAGCTAAAGCGTCTGACGCGGCTAAGTGTAGCTGAGTTAAAACAATTGGTGGTGAGGCCTGATGTAGTGGAGATGCATGATGTGACTGCAAGAGATCCCAAGTTACTTGTACAACTCAAGGCACATCGTAATACCGTGCCTGTACCTCGACACTGGTGCTTCAAGCGCAAGGTAATATCACAAATATAATCATGTTCTTATAACACAGTTACTTAATCGGCTTTATTAAAATAATAATAAGGAAACAGTACATACATACATAGTAGATTAGCATTTTTAAAGTAATGTAATATGTTAAAAAAATAAAGTAAAATTCAAATTAGTTCTTTATTCAGCAACACAGCAAGTCTAAATACACTGAATATAATAGAGTCAAGACAATACAAGAAGACAAACAAACAAACATAAAAGACACAATAAAACTTAAATTAGAATATTGGAGAGAGATTGGAGCACATTGAATTGAAAATTAATAAAACACAAAGATTCTCTAATTTATGTAGTTAATTGGGACTTGCATCTATATAAATGAGGGAATGTTCACGTTTTATTACTGTTTAATTCAACATGCTCTAATCTCTCTACTACTATTTTCTATTATGGCATACATTTTATTTTTAATTTTTTAACATAAAAAAAAAAAAAAAAAAAAAAAAAAAACGGGGGTAAATAGGGAGACTCCGGGGTAGTAGATTTCCCGCCGATGTTGCAACAATGCAATGTATAGTTAATAGTTTGTACTGCAGGTAGCGCTTCAATAGAAAATACCTGCTTCAATAGAAAATAATAAAATTTTCTAATGAAGCGCTACCTGCAGTACAAACTAAAAACTACATTGCATTGTTGCAACATCGGCAGGAAATCTCTGACGTCAGAGATTTCCTATTTAGCCCCGGATTTCTCAGTTATGTTGGGGTGGAGAAAAAACTAGTAAAAAGTTAATTTAAGTAGTTTTAATGATAAAAAGAATAAAAAATACTTATTTTTTTGGATTCAGTATCGCTTTAATACAACAACAACAAAAATGAAAATGCTGTGTTTTTTCCTTCAAAGTCATCACTCATCACAATGATAATATAAAAAATGTGGGAAAAAATATTGAGTTTAATGATACTAAAAAACGACCAGTCCATCCACCAACATCACTTACCCCATACGAGGCCATAACACCTGCACAACAGAAAACGTTATATATATGCTAGAATGCAAATGCCCCACCACCAACCCACTCACAGGTCGCGAGGAAAAATGCTCTGCATTTTATATTGGTTTAACTAGCCAGACGTTGAGGGGACGCATGAATGGTCATAGACAGTCAGTCAGTGACAGGGAAAACAACACGATTGACAAGCCTGTGGCTGAACATGCGGCCTCTCATAACAAGAAATTCAACGACTGCTTCACAGTAAAAATCATAAAACACATTCCGGGCCCAGCTAACAATGCAGTATTACGACAATGGGAATTAGCGTATCAATACATTTTGCAATCCAGGAAGGCAGTAGGTCGACCTGGGCTAAATTTACGTTAACACACATTTAATCATCCCCTCCTATCCCCCTCCATATTCCTTATTTCACTTTCCCGACTCCCTTATTCCTCTGTTCCCCCCCTCCCTTATTATTATCCTTGCTCATCATATCCTACCAAACTTCCCCCACCCTCACCACATCTATATACACCACAAAGTAACACCAGCAGAGCCATCATTCATAGTTTCTCTCTGAGTCTGTAAGGACTGATGAAGGCATAACACGCTCCATATCTCTCTTGGAGTCGATTGCCGAAATATTTCCAATGTGTTAGTTATTTTATATCTGTGCTAGCAAGATTTTCACCGAACTATGGGACTCTCTTCACTATGGTAAGGCCCTTGCTGGTTTTCTCCTATCCTTTTCTTTCAATTTATCATACCTAACCGCGATGGTTTATTTTTCTTAATATACATACTAAAATAAAAGGATAGAAATAGTACAGAAATTAGAGCAGAAATGAACAGCAAAATTTCTCTTTGATCAATTGATCTTTGATATCAATATTAATTTTCAATACACAGTCCTATAATTACTCTCATATTATTTCTATCAATTTAAGGAAAAAACCATCGCGGTTAGGATCAATGATAAAGAAAAGGATAGAAAAACCAGCAAGGGCCTTACCACAGTAGAAGTTCTATGGAGAGGTCGAGGTCTTGCATGGCACAGTATAATGTTATAAAAGTTTCTTTATAACTTGAGAGCTTTCGTCATATGATAATGACATTATCAATCAAAAGAGAAAATTACTTGAGCACATCACTGAGCAGTGTGGTGTCTTGTACTTGTCTTGTACAAGACAAGACACTGCTCAGTGATGTGCTCAAGTAATTTTCTCTTTTGATTGATAATGTCATTATCATATGACGAAAGCTCTCAAGTTATAAAGAAACTTTTATAACATTATACTGTGCCATGCAAGACCTCGACCTCTCCATAGAACTTCTACTGTGGTAAGGCCCTTGCTGGTTTTTCTATCCTTTTCTTTATCATTGATCATATTATTTCTATCCTTTTTATTTTGGTAATAAATAACCAACTGCGTTTTTTTTCTCTCTCTCCCTTAACATAGCATTTCTATTGTAGGTATATGTTTTATACTTTGTAAAAAAATAATAATAATAATAATAAAATAGGCCTAATAATAGGTAATAAAAAAGGAATGCCAATACATGAAAATAATAAAATCCTTTTGTATTCCAGTACCTGCAAGGTAAAAGAGGTATTGAAAAACCACCATTTAACCTGCCTGACTTCATCAAGAAAACTGGTATCATGGAGATGAGAGAGGCTTTGCAGGAAAAGGAAGATCAGAGAACACTCAAGGCTAAGATGAGGGAACGAGCAAGGCCTAAGCTTGGCAAGATTGATATTGACTACCAAAAACTGCACGATGCTTTCTTCAAGTAAGTCAATGCTGAAATTATTTTGTGTCATTTGCATTTAAAAGAAAACCAAAGTAAATTGATTATGTAAATATTAGAGAGATACACCATCATGGTTGTAGTAATAATGTTATAGGAACGGATAGTGATTGATTTTTACACCACACTCTGTGCTGCATATTTACACTTAGCTATTATATGCAATTAGCTGTTATATAATCAGGCAATAACCCCCGTAAGCTGCAACGCTAACTAACTAGTTAAACCATAGTTAAGTTGTTTGCAACAATTAAAATAAAATAACTAAGGTTAAACTAGAGGTTGCAGCTTACAGTCCTTAGAGCATTATCCAATTGTTGAAAAATGGTAAATTGCAAGGTATGTACCATTTAATGTGGCAACAAGTGCAAACTGGTTACAAATAATTATATTTAAGTTGAGACAATACTGTTATTTGCCTGGGCTTATGGGTGAAAAGAGCAAGTAGATTGCTTGGCTTGAAGAGAGTATAGTTTAGTTTCAGACAAATGAAAGGTACCTAACCTTTAACCATATTGTTATTTTGCGCGCCTCTAACTTTATGTAGAAACAATATTGTTACATCATATTCACATGTTTTGATGTGCGCTCAGGTGTAGCGTTATCTATCAGGTGAGCTGCTTTAGCCGGCAAGCCAAACGCGCCTCGTGGTGCACGTGAATGTAACGTAATAATATAATTTCCACTTAAAGATTGAGGCGCGCAAAAGAGTACCAAGTTTAAATGGTTACCATTCATTTGTCTGAAACTGCACAGATAACATGTCTATTCAGTCTTTTATCCTTTTTTTCCCTTCTTCACTCTCTCTCTCTCAAATAACTCAACTCTCTCTCTCTCTCTCTCTCTCTCTCTCTCCTCTTTTCTTCTTCTCTTTCTTTGCTTTGTTTATGATGTAGTAGCTATTTGTAAATTTTCAGTACAAAATGCTGTGCAAAATGCTATTGCTAACATTTTTTTCGTTTGGTTAATATTGTAAGCTTTTGTTAATGGCTTATAGTAGGTATTGTTTAATTCTATAGGTAGCTAATTCATTTTGTGAAAATATATTTGCATTTTTTCCCCAGGTGGCAGACCAAACCCAGAATGTCTATTCATGGTGATTTATACTATGAAGGCAAAGAGTTTGAGACAAGATTAAAGGAGAAGAAGCCAGGAGATTTATCTGAAGATCTAAGAACTGCACTTGGTATGCCAGTTGGTCACAATGCACATAAAGTTCCACCTCCCTGGTTGATTGCCATGCAAAGATATGGTCCTCCACCTTCTTACCCTAACCTCAAGATACCTGGTCTTAATGCACCTATACCTGAGGGATGTTCCTTTGGTTACCATGCTGGTGGCTGGGGTAAACCTCCAGTTGATGAAACTGGAAGACCTCTGTATGGAGATGTGTTTGGAACACAAACGCATGACTACTCTGTAAGTGTTTAATTTTAATTTTAATATTGGTATGGAGTCAGCTAAAGTCACTTTATTTTCAAAAAATAATTGTATTTTTTTAAAACATTGTTTCTGAATACATCTAATTATTTAAAAATATAAGGTCAAATAGGCATACATATGCCTTTTATAATATACCCATACATTTCTCACAATTTTAAAACTTTTTTTTGTTTTGAACGCAAAATTAAAAAATAATGTTATTCAAATTGATAAAATAACTCAAATCAGTCTCAAAGAGAGCAGAAAGTTTTTTTTTTCTTCTTCCTTCTTTTTTTTTTCTTCTTCTTTTTTTTCTTTCAATTTTTATTATTTAGCTTATTGTTTTTATAAAGTTGTCAAACTTATATTATTAGTTTTATTGCTAGACTAGAGGTAACTGTGTGAAGGAAAATAAACCATCTTGGTTAGGTATGACACTAGACTGTAATTGTGCAATTGTGCTTCAGTAATATGATGCTGTTTGTTTGTTTCTTTAGCTGTCTGCACAAGAAGAAGAAGTGGACCGCACATTGTGGGGTGAACTTGAATCAGAGTCTGAATCAGAAAGTGAGGAGGAGGAAGAAGAGGAGGGAGAGGGAGTTGAGGGTGCTCCCGTAGATGAGACTGGTCTGGTTACTCCTGCTGAGGGACTTATCACTCCATCAGGTATCTCATCCATCCCTGCAGGCATGGAGACTCCAGAGATCATTGAGCTGAGAAAGAAGAAAATTGAGAGTGAAATGGAAGGGTAAGCAAAGTTTCACTTTTTATTGTCCTGCTGGATTTTGTTATGTTATGATGTCTTAAGTTACCAATATACTTTAATGAGTGGGTGTACAAGTTTATACCTTGTCAAAAGCAATAAATACGTTGGTCATATAAATTTGTAAATCTTAACGACCGTTCACTGAATACGTGGCTGTGTACGGCTCTGACCAAAAGTTTCTGAACGATTTGCATAGGCAACTCGCAATCACACTATGTTATCTTTATGGGGAAACACAGCAGCAGCCGCTGCTCCGTTCGCGAACTTTTATCCAGAGTTGTACATTTAATACCATTCAAAAACTCTTGCTTAATTTGAATTGTTATTTATGTGACAAAAAAACAAAAAAACGCACTGAATTTAAAAGCGTAGAACACCTTGAACAAAAAACATGTCTAATATCCTAACATACCTAAATATCAACCTTCATTTGGCCGAAGTTATTGATTTCTAATTTATTTTACATTTACAAAATAACCACTGCGGGTTTGTGACGTCACATATAGCCTGTTTCCGCGCGTGTAGACTAGCGAGCTGTGATGTCACAAACCCGCAGCTGTCATTTTGTTAATGAAAAATAAATAAGACATCAATGACTCCGGCCAAACTAGATGTTTATGTTTGGTATGTTGGGATATTAGGCATGTTTTTTGTTCAAGGTATTCTACGCCTTTAAGTGGTAAAATATACTATTAAAATCACAATTGTGATATCTGGCAGTTGTATAAAATGGAGAGTTGCCTGATTTTAATTATACAAAAGATGAGAATTGTCATTATTATTAATTAAATTTTATACAATTTTAAATATATAAGAAATAGACCAGAGAAAACATAAGTAATTCTATCACAAAACACTTTATGGGATTTACATAAATAACATTAAATTGTTTCAAAACCCAACTGTAACGCCAAAGCAGTGATTAGAAAATTTCGATTTATGCAACCCGCACAACATTTTCATACTAATTCTTGCATGTTTCTGACGTCTTAAACATGGATTTTCACGCAAATTGCATACTTAACAGTTTTTTCACGCTCTCTCGGTCTGGTAAAAATTATCATCAGTTTTGAAGATCCCATTTTTTGTTTATTCATTAAAAAGCACATGTTGTTTTATGTGGTCTATGGTTTTAAATGATTAAATCTATTTGTTGGTTTTTCAAATTTCAGAGGTGACACGCCTGCCCTGTACACCGTCTTACCAGAGAAGAGAACAGATAGAGTTGGTGCTGCTATGATGGCTTCCACCCACATATATGACATGACTGCTGCTGTACCTCCTGGTGGTCCTCCTCCCCCTGTACGTAGAGGTGCTGTAGGACCTGGTGGCGAGGGCACTGTGGAGTTGGCTCTCGATCCCTCGGAACTGGATCTCGTGGATACTGATGCAATGGCTATGAGATACGAGCAGACATTACGTGAACAACAGTCACAACTACAGAAAGAAGATCTTTCAGACATGCTAGCAGAGCATGTGGCGAGGCAAAAGGTACTATTTTTTTTCTTGCAGCTTTTGTACAAGCTGAGCTCAGCTTTCAATATTAGTTATATACAACAATAACTTTTGTCAGTACAGTAATCTTGCATTAGTAAAAATCAGACAAACAGAAGAGTTGATTTTATTATCTTTGCCATTCAAATTAAAGTTGGCAAAAAAAAAAATCAGGGTTTTATTTTATTTTATATATCGACGAAATCAAATAGTAACCTCGTATCACAGATTTTGATGTTTTCAAGTTTACAATAGCACTGTAGCTCAGAAAAAAATTACAAAAAATTAACTTCTATTTTATCCTAAGGCACATGTATTGCACATTACTTCAGCTCAGTTTCAAACTTTTCCAGCTGATGGTGTCTTTGTAATTAACTAATTATAGTAACAAAAAATGACTTTTTTTGTGTAATTTTGAAAACAATGATTTGAAAAGTGCATTTCCTCTGAAAGTACATGAGATAAAAATTTCAAACTCAAACAACCAATAAAGGAAATATTGATTATTCATGCCATGCATACAAAAAAAAATTGCAACCAACCCCTTTGCCAAAATATGCAAAAAACGTAACTTTGTGACTACAAGGGTTTTAAAGCTGAAAATCACTTTAGGGGTAGAATTGTGTATTGGTAATATGAAATCATTCAATTTATTTTGTTAAGTTAGTTGTGGGAGGAAATATATATTTATTTAAAAAGTATTATGAATATAATGAATGGCTGTTATTTTTAGTTTGTATACGTTCGACAGTATTATGCTTTAAAGTCTATAGAAACGTTAATAATGAATTTAAAATGAACCTTACATAGAGCACTTTTCAGTATACTTTATAAATATGTAGAAACATAATATTACCTAACAGTATAGGTTAATTAGCATAAATAATATTTAATATTACATCATATATCTTGAAAGTTGACAGGATAAACTTTACATGCATTACATACATGATACTTTTTATTAATAAATATGACAAAATATCTGTGAAACATTGACGTGAATTATTATCATGACAGGAATATATTGTGGTTACATAACAAACATATTTGTACGGATACCGCAATTTACACTGATAAAAAAAATATTATATACCACAAAACTCTACTGACAGCATTATAGTATTATGGTATTTCATAATATAGGAAATTATACAAATAAAATTAATCTAATTGTAAAAGATAATTGAAACATTATTAACAATATTTATGTTAAGTAATTTAGAAAGTATAACTTGACTAAGCACTTTTGCTCCTTCCTAAAGTGACTTTAGTAATTAATATTAATTAATAATAGTTGATTATATTAAATTAAATCATTAAAAATTAAGATTTTGAACATTTCTGCACACAAATTTAAGGTATACAAAATTAACCAAAATCGCACAAAAAATCTAAAATAAAAATATGAAATAAACAATATTTAAATTGTTGTTTTTTTTTTTTGAAGTGTAGCTGTACGTACAGCTCTGGACAAAAGTTCTTGAACGGGGCAGCGGCGGCCGCTATGCGTTTTCTCATAAAGATAACATAGTATGGTTGCGGGTTGCCTATCTTCAAATCGTTCGGGAGAGCTGTACATAAACGTATAAAATAAATGAAATTCACATTGTACGTATACAACATTTTTTCAATATCATTCGCCTATAAAGTATTTAGAACAAGGACTGAATTCACATAAAAACAATGTCTAAAATTTCTCTTATGCAACTCTTAACGATGCGTGTTTTTTTTTTTTTTTTTTTTTTTTTTTTTTCCCTCAGTCTAACGAGACGTGTTCCCTGCTTCTCACTTCTTATGTTTATAGGATTCAAAGACCCACGTACTATACTTTAAAAATAGATCAGCAATTAGGTTACAAAACATACTCTGCATTGCTCTTATATTATACATAGCTCATGATGAGAAAGTAGCATACAAAAATTTGAACATAGTTTTCTTCATTTCTATTTTCAATATATTATTTGCTCAAATCAAGATCTCGCAAAACCATTGTACTCAAAACAAAAATGTATCTTCGCTGGTTCATCATAAGATTGGACTATCATAACATAGAAAAATTGTAAATTAGACAACTTGTTTTATAATTTGTATTGAAGTCAGTACTTGTGGACTTGCTCTGTTGCTGAATTATTAATGATGTTCCTAAACTCTGTTCTCTTGCTACAAAAAATGCGCAATGCCATTTAAAAAGCATTAGGTGATCGTCATTTTTTTGTGGTTTGGGGCACGAAAAACAGGGTTTGCGTACATCATTATTAAATAATTTGAATTCTGGGCTTGATGACGTCATGAATCCCACAACTTATCGATACTTTACAATTTTTTAACACCAGTTTTTGGGTACAAAGACCGTTTAATAGATGTGAAATATGATCGTCCTATTTCATTAGTTATCAATTTGTTTTTAGTACAAGAGACTTAAAATGGTTAAAGTATATATTTAAACTCTATATGTAAAGTAGTTACCTTTCTTAATTAAAATTTCATTGAATGTTATAGCAAAGCTTAAATTTTATAACAGTTTTTATTAAGAAAATAATAAACGGATATACATATATATATATTTTTTTTTTACTTTTATATTGTTTCAAGTCTTTAGCTTTCTTGGAATTTGTTTAGACAAGTATTCTTATTAACATTACATAAAGAAAATAACAAGGAGAAAAGGGAGAAAGCTATTTTAAAGTGTTCATTTTTCATAGCAACTTGAACTCATAAAAATAGAAGTAAAAAATAAGAAAATAAGTTCATGACATGGCATTTTTATTAAATCGTTATAAAATAATTGCTATAGTATTTTTTATAACAATATTATAATAATATTGAATATATAAATACATAATAATATAAGCAATTTATTTGTATGAAAAGACAATATTTGAATTGGAATTAAAAACTAAATAGTTGAAGTATAAATAATAGTGAGAAAGCTTCAAAATAGAATATCCCTGTATGAATAGAGTATAGCATTAAAAAACAAAAAAATTAAAAATAAATAATATTCAATTTTTAATGTAAGTGTGCCAAAGCTATAGCTGTATTTAATTTATATAATTTTTCCCATGTCATTTAAACACTTAAAATTAAAAATTAAAGGTTTCTGCTGTTGAAGTATTATATTATCTGCGTATATAAATAAAATTTTATAAAATAAAGATAATATTTTTAAACAATGTAATAACTTGTTAGTGTTATGTGTTATTTTATAAACGGGAATTGAAGTGTGAATTATATGATTGTTTTCCCCCATTTGCATTTACTATATCTTGCGATATTACTTCTTAATCTTCTTAATCTCTCTCTCTCTCTCTCTCTCTCTCTCTCTCTCTCTCTCTCTCTCTCTCTCTCTCTCTCTCTCTCTCTCTCTCTCTCTCTCTCTCTCTCTCTCTCTCTCTCTCTCTCGCTCTCTCTCTCTCTCTATGTCTCCGAAGTACGCACGCATGCAAAGTATTCTATTCTTGATTGTTGTACCAATTCCTTTCATTTAGTATTTTCACTTTCTTTTCACTGTTTCTACACTTCGGTTGCTCTTCAATTAGGAACCCCTAAGAGATTTCTGAAGTGTGTAGAATATTAGAGCGAGAGAGAATATTATTCTTGGTCGTGCGCCACTATACATGAAAAAACACAAACATAATAATCTCGTATGCATTAAAAAAACACGTGAGAGACAAAAGCTTTTCTTTGCAAGTGCGTACGGGAACAAAGCCAAACCAACGAATCTCTCACAGTCATAGAAGTAACAACAAAAGTCTCAGCTTTTCTCTTTTGATGCCTCCAAGCTTTTTCCACTTATCTCAATAAGTATTGTTTACCGAAGCAAATACAAAGTAAAATAATAAAAGATGTTATTATATTTTAGACTTTAAATTTGACAAACCTGTGAAAAAAAATGCAAAGAAAACACACATGTATTATACTATTTTTACATTTTCTAGTTGACATTACTTTACATTACATTATACTGTATGCGTAAAAGGAAGTGAATAAAGTGAATAAAATAAAATATGAAAATGAGTATAATCTTTGTAATAAAGTGGAAATGCCAACGGGCAACAAAAAAATCATTCTTTGTTCAAAGAAATTGTCTTTCTTTTGTGTTAGTTCAAAAAAATAATAAAAAATTTATCATCTTCTTTTGTTCATGTTGCAAATTATAATTCAAAATTTTGTAGTAAAATGTAAAAAGATTGAATACTTACTGTGAATACAGACCATGTTACAATCTTTTTAGAATGATTTAAAATACCATAGCATTTTTTTTTTTTGTCAGTTAGCTAAAGCTCAATTTTTACACTAATAAATTTTCACATATAACTGAATAAAAACTGAATAAGAATTTCATGAATAAATTTACTAGTTTTCGCTACGTTTCATTCTCTCTCTCTCTCTCTCTCTCTCTCTCTCTCTCTCTCTCTCTCTCTCTCTCTCTCTCTCTCTCTCCTCTTCCTCTTTCCCTCTCTCTCCCTCTTCATCTTTCCCTTTCTCTGTTTCTTAAACGTAAACGACAAAATTGCAAATCATAACTTTGTAAATTTATGATAAAATTGAAATTAAAATTATACTGTTGATTAAAATGAATAATAAAGTTATATGTTATTTAAGTAAATGAATTAACAAGGTAACATTGTACAGTATATATACTCCTATATACGCTGATACTGCAATGGTAGATTTGTTTTACTCATGTTAAAAATATGTAAATTTATTCATAGTTTTCACGTATTACCGTTGATGTATTATACTTTGTACACTAAGCGTCCTGTAAATCTATTGATTCCACAATTAAAATCATACAATTTATAGATGCTTATTTAAAAAAATAAAGTAAAGTTATTTCACACAAGCTTAGTTCATTAAAAAAATGATATTGTATACGATAAATAAAAACGTGCACAAATATATAATTTTGCTTTTTATGGCTTGAAACGTGGCTTTCTTTTATATTTGAAGAAGTTTTGAAAAAAAAAATCAAGTTAAATTGATATTTTAAATTCTAAGAGACAGCTAAATTTAGAATATAATTTATCGTTCAATACCTTTTTTCGACAATAGTAAATCTATTATACAGGAATATATTATGAAATACGTATAAATTAAATATAATAATAAAATATTATATTTTTATCAAAACGAACCCATGAATTGAATAAAATCTTACCCAATTTAAACTGTCAAAAAAGTTTTTTATTTTATTTTTTATAATAATAATAATATTCAGCAAGCATGATAAAGAGGGTGTTTTCTTTAGTGGTGTGATTTTGTAATAAGCATAGAAAAAAACTTCTAAGAATGAAATAAAATTTATTCGCGTGACTTAAATTTAAGAGGGTAATAAAACAGAAAATAAACGTTTTGTTTACTTAACACTTCTAAAGAACACAACTTTGACGTATTTTGTTGCTACAAATGTGAACCAAATGTTTTTAAAATCAAAATCCTTATTGCTAATAATTTATTTTGTAAGGATCTATTTTTATGTCAACGAATTTTGTGCGTCAGAACGTTTGATTACGTATAGCTGGCTATTCATGCTAGATTTTTAATATAGTAAAATAGTGTCACATGCAGTCCTAGTGCAAATATTTTCAATGATATAAGTTGAATAGGGTTACATGATTTTAATTAATTTTCATGTCAAATACATTATAGGAAAACTTATGTCAATTTAATTAAATAGTTTTAATTATTATTTTTTTCTAATTATCTAGCTTTTTTTTTTTCAAAACATCTTAAGTCCAATTGTTTATAAAGTCGATTTGAATTTAATGAATGGTGTTAATTATATTTTATAACTTTTGTTTTGAAAATTAACTAATTTTAATAAATTTTTAGAAATTCATGAACTGCTTTGAGAGCACATTTTTGCAAGTATATAAATGTTCTTATAAAAGTTATGAATCCATTTTAAAATTATGTATTTTGTTAAGTATAAAAATAGAACTTTTATTGAGTTTAGATTTTTTTTTCAACTTCATGGCCTTTTTAAATATAGTGGCAGGTATTTTATTATAATCTAAGCGTAAAATTGGAATTTAATATTGTTGTGCAATGATGCATTGAGGTTGGTTTGGGTACGGTGTTTCCATGCAGGCTTGCTGATTTTCAGTGCACCCAGCTAAATTCTCTCTCTCTCTCTCTCTCTCTCTCTCTCTCTCTGTTCGCTTGAATCGCTCTCTATTGAAGACAAGACAAGTGCTCTGTGCGGTGGGGTGCGTTCTCCAAGTTCTCCAAGGTTAGATGGGGAGGGGGCAAGCAAGGAAGCGAAAGAGAGAGAAGTAAGGGCAGGGAGCAAAATAAACTAGATCTCTTTCTCTCTTTTTAGATGCACAGATTCTACTTCAGTAGCATAAAATTTTAAGTAGGTTTGGGTGCTTTTCCTTGACTCTCTTTTCTTTTCTCTGTAATGGAAATTTTGAGAAAGAGAGAGAGAGAGAGAGAGAGAAATGTTATATTTAAGCTTTAGGGTTGAAAATTTTCTAAACCAAAATCTCAGCCAGTCTTGTCAAAATGAAATCTTGAAGTATAAGTATAAACTAAGAGATAGATATAAGAACTAACAAGGGTTGGAAAATTGGAAATTGGAGTCCTTTGGGAACGATAATGCTTTTTGATAACGTACTTTGACATTTTTGATATCCTTATGGTTTCGTGTCATGGTCATCTTAAATAGAATTCTATCACATGGAATTGGACGTTAGGTTGCTAAATAATAACCTTTTGGAGACATATGGCTATACATTTAAAAATAATCACAAAATATATGTCCTTAAAGTGTAGAAATAAATCAAACGTTTCTTCTTCTCCCCCCCCCCCCCTTTTTTTTTTTTTCTTTTTTTTTCTTTTCTTTTCATTCAGACTTTATTAGTTCTGAATTAAGTTGCAGTGTCACAATTATGGTTTCATTTTCCACGCGCTATGAGCTATGATTGTACAACACTTACAACAGCAGTATATTATAAGAAGAAGAAAAACTATTTTTAACCCATTACATGGATTAGTTTATAAAAATTATCTTATTTTTCTACTGGCCTATTTTACACGTTAGAGATCCCTGCCAAATTATATGCAAATAAGTTTAAAATTTACGCTTTAAAAATAGTTTGCATATTTTTGTAAAATGGAAGTAAATTGATATTTACAAAGTTCAAAGAAATTTTATGATATAATACCATTCGGTGTAAAGATGCATTAGAAAAATATTTGCTAGGGAAAAATAAATAAAACTTTAGGAGACAGAAATGATGAGTTATAACAACGTAATATAGGTTGTAGTGTGTGTGTGTAAGAGAGAGTGTGTGAGAGAGAGAGACTTAAATTTTGGCCAGTACTTTCAAATAAAGGCTAATATAAATTTTTCCTTTTATTTGGCTATTACATTAGAAAAAAAAATATTAGCTTACAACTAAAAAAAAAAATAAAAAAAACGTAAAACATCATTTCTTCTTATACCATTTTAGTTTTACTTGTGAACAGAGGTAATAAAAAAGAATTATACCCACATTTCATAAGATTCACAAAAAAAAAAAAAAAAAAAAAAAAAAAAAAAGTACATGCTAGGCAAAAATCGTACATACAAAAAAACTCATGTTGAAAAAGAATTTCTCTTTCTCGACTTTATTCTCATACATTTTTGCACAAGTTTTTATCTAGTTTTATACTAGAATGAACTCGTGTCGTAAAAAGATCTAACAAAAATATGTTTTAAATAAAAGAATGAAACTAAATCAGTATTCACTACTTGTGCGTCACATATAATAATGGAAAATACACATCTTATTTTTATAGTGACGAAGCAAAGATTTTTTTTTCTGCATCATTTAACATTATATTAAGCTTAAATCAAGTTATATAAGTAGTGATGAAAATGTATATAAGTAGTTAGATCCAAGTCTATTTAAGAGAGCGAAAGATGAAGAAGTATGACATGTGAGAGATGCTAAAAGAGATTGTACATACGAGCGTATATGAGTATGTGAAGGGATATAGAGTAGACAGGTGTTTGTGACAACTCAGCGTAGCGTCACCTGTCGCGGTGCAATCTTGGCGCACACGCTACAATGGTTACCGAACATCGGTGAAATTTCTCTATTCTTCATTTTTATCGTCATATTACCTCATTAGAAATATTCACAAAATGATTCATTTCATTTCGTAAAATAAACATTTTTACTTCCCAAAAACGTGACAAAAAAGTATCTATAATTTAATTTTTAAACTATTTCGAAAAAAAAAAAAGAAAAAAAAAAGCTCTTTATAATAATTTAATTATATAAATGATGCTTCTTATAAAATATAACATAAACTTTCAAGATAGTACTTTGAAAGTTACGTAATATAATAAGATAAACGTCCAACAAAAGCCTTAATAACTGTTTGATGATCTTTGACTTTACAAGAGCGAAAGTTTTGCGGACAATTTAATGTTAAATAATTATATAAAGTATTTAAATTATATATAATACTAAAGTAAAGGAAATATGAAACAAGTTGAAACTAAATTTAAGTTAGGAAAGTTTTAAACTGTACAGTATTCATATAGTGAAAACGAAAGACGACAATTTTGAAGTAAAATCCCCAAGAGTCGCTTTGCATATGTACCTTAAGATTCTCTCTGGAGTTAAAATTAGCTTCGAAACGCATTCCTTTAAATTTTCTTTATAGCATACGCCAAGTATAAGCTAAGAAACCAAGGCAAAACTCGAGTACTGAATGAAGAGGAGAGAAAGAGAGAGAGAGAAAGAAAAAATACGAGAGGCATATAAACTAACCACGTCTTAACTAAAAGCAAACTCTGTTCAATGTTAAGTTATACCCTCAATGCAAAATATAGGAGGAAAATTTTTAGTTTATATTTTTGAATGTGGTTATTTAAAAATGTATGAAACATTCATTATTAATAACATGTAAGTTGTTTATGTAATATTAAGTTTTTACTTCCAATAATCAAAAATAGAAAATATAGTTAAGCAGGAAAATATTACTCACTTTCGTAGGTGTAAATATTTTGTAAATCATTTAAGTAGTTTAACAATTTTTTTTTTACTTAGTTACTTAGGTTTTAACAAGCTTAAAAAAAATGTAAAATGTACTGTAGTAATATTTATATACATTTTTTTTAGCATTTATATTTAATTTTTAAAGTTAAGTACAAAAATTATTATTTCATCCTCTAAATTGATGACTTAATTAAAGACTTTTCATTTTCATAGCAAACTTTGTTGATTACTCAATTTTATTCTTAATAAAAAAAAAACTTTAATTTTTAATTTGCAACGTTGAAAAAATCTCGACTCGGCATTGTCAATTACAATAACACATACATTAACTTACAATTATCATCACAACCACTGTAATGAACTAAAAAAAGAAATAAAAAAAGGGATGATAAATTCAAAATAGAATTGAGGACAAAAGTTTGTGCAATTAAAATAATACCACACTATAAATTTTGTTAATCTTACATTTTAAAATTTCATGCTAATTAATTAAAAGCTGACCTTTTTATTTCATTATATAGTTTGCTTAATTTTGCGCTAAAGTTACCTTATTTTTTTTCAACCCTTTCTTTTTCCCAAATCTTGCAAACTCATTTAATTTTTAATTAAGTTTGTTTTAACTTTTATAACCTCAAATATGTATCAGGTTTAAAATACTATTTTGTTAATTTAACTTTTAAATTCAGTTAATTTCTGTTTAATATTTGCTTTTACATTCGTGTATATTAATTGAAATTACCCTGTGGTCAATTTAATTATCTTTTATATAATTTATATTACATATTTGTAACAATAAACTCAAATTTACACTTTATAAATGATCGTTGCTATAATAACGTAAAATTCGAGAAAATCAAATAGTAACCTCGTGCCTTAACCGCTGCGAGTTTCGAGAGGCACTCTACTCAAGTGCCAATAACTTTATTTATAATTATGCAAAAAAATTACAATTTATAGTTTCGTAAAGTTTGTTTATTCAGCTCTTTGACAATACTTTTAAAAATTATATGGCAGTAATTGTCATTTAGCTATGAATAATTTCAGACCAAAAAACGTGTTTTTTTTCACAGTTTTTTCGACAAGTGTAACTTTCATAGTCCGTAGTTTTTCAAGTATTTACTTAAAAAAATTAGTTTTCTTACCAGAGGTATAAAAAATTATGGAGATTAAAACTATTGTTTTAAATTTTTTTTATTTACAAAAAAAATCATATTTTTTTTCAATTTGATAATTTTTGGAGAAAAGCACAGGTAACTTTTCTCGTACGTATTGCATTTAAAAATTGCTTTGTTAAATTTAAATTAAAAGTATTGCTGCAACGCGATGTTAAATTGTATTCAAATATCCCTTGTGGAAGTTACCTAAATAATTAAATACATATTTATGTATTTTTTTCCAAAATTGCTATAAAAGAGAAAGAGATAAAAGGTAAGTATGGCAGCGCTGTAATATTATGAGTAAGAAGAAGGTGCACAGAGCTCTTACGTCACACCTGTACTATAAAAGTATTGTTACTATAAGTAAAACATCGTTTCGTAAGAAATTATACTTTGACTTTTTCTACTATAATTTTGATGCTTTTATAAGTCAATATTATTGAATTAAAACTATTGTGGATTATTGTTAAATATTATTTCCCGTTAAAACTAACAATTATATTTAAAGAATCTTTAATTATTATTATTTTTTAAATTCAGTTACAAGATTTTCAAAACTTAGAGAGTTTTTATATCCTTTTGTGAGTGAATCAGAAAAATAAATCTTTTATTTATATGAGGATTTAAATAAGAATGCTAAAAAAGTAACATTTAATAAAATCTTTTTTTTTTTCAAGTAAATTTATTTATGCTATAATAGAAGAGGAAAAAGGACATAATAAAGAATGAGGAAGGTACGTGACTTTTTTTTAGCCCCACTTTTTATGGCATTTTAGAAAACAGCGTTAAAACATTTTGAGGCGCTATTATTTCTTACAACGATTGGAGCATGGGAAGTATTTTTAATTACTTTTTAACCATCAACTTAAAAAGCCTTTGACGTAATCAATCAGGTATTTATTTCGGAAAGTAAATCACATGCTCCAATCGTCCTAAGAAAAAATAACGCCTCAAAATTTTTGAAAGCGCTTTCCAAAAATATCATCAACTCAACAAAAAATTTCAATTCACCTTTCTTATTGTAGTTACCAAGTGTTATTATTTTTATTAGTTTATTCATAAAAATTATAAAAATAAGAAATCCTTATATTCTTATATAATTAAAATATAATAATTGATCAGTACTTTGATATTTAAGTTTTAATTTATTTATTAAGGCCATAAAAATTACAATATTAAAATTTGTAGTCAATAATAGTGTGCTCGTATTACAGCATTAAAAAATACAGTGCCTTTTCTTACTCTGTTTACACAAATAAGAAAATAGAAATTTAAATATTACAAAATATTGCAAATACATTGATATCAATAATTTATTATAAATTGTATTATTTAAAAAATATTTAAAAAAGTAAAAACCAACATTTTATATTTGTTTTTAAATGACAAAAATCATTTCAAAATAAAAAAGTTACAATACCATAAGGTAATTGTTTCCAGGGCCGGCTTAGCATAAGGCCTTAGTCCGGGATCCCGGACCGGGTTTTTGCTTTTGCGGGCCTTTTATTTTGGGGGAAAAAAATAGAAAGAGAGAAAAAAAATAGAAAGAAAAATAGAAAGAAAAAAAAAAAAAAAAAAAGAAAAAAAGGAAAGGAAAGGAAAAGAAAAGAAAAAGAAGTGTAAAATTGATTTGAAAAGATTCGCACATTTTATTTTAATTTTTTTATTTATGCTTTTGTTTTTAATAAAAGAAAGATTAGCGTTGTTCCCTGAAATTGTCACTTTTAGTAATGTATTTTTTAAACCTGTCGTATTTTTGTTTCTTCCCTTTGCTTCTTGTATATTATTATATTTTTGAAAGCTTTTAAATTTAATATTAAATTTTTTTAAACGATTTAAGCCCCACGCGCGCTGAATTCAATGGCTCACATCAGCATTATTCCTCCTTTTTTTATAATATGTGTATAATATTGTTGCTGCAATATAAACCGGTTCGAGCTCCCACCCGGGCCAAATCTTAGGGTACCCTTAAAAGAAATTAAACAAAAATGTACATGGGTTTTTAGCTTTTAGCTCAAGAACGAGCCAGCTCCAGTTCAACCCATGAAAGACTCGTGCAAATTTCTTTAGAATTTTAAAGTTTTTATTATTATTATTATTTTTAATTTATAATTTACGACTTTTGACTTAAATAACAATCATTATTTTTTGTATACAATGAAAAGCGGACTTTTTTTGCTATAGGTTCGAGAGATCATTTTTGAATATCTGCTCAAACATCCAGTTTTAACAAGTTGTAGATCATTTTTTGGATTTAAGATTTCAAGCATAACTCGGGCTTAAAGTCAACCGTTCTAAAAAAAATTAAACTTTTCATAGCTCTAATTATAAACTTACATATATTATACGTTCTTGCTTTTTTTTTTTTTTTTTTTTTTTTTTTTTTTTTTTTTTTTTTTTTTTTTTTTTTTTTTTTTTTTTTTTTTTTTTTTTTTCACTTTTTTATCTTAATAATTTCTAACATAAACACATAAAAGTATTTCTTTACTTTAATGAAGAAGTATCTTTTTCTTCTATTATTTATCCATTTTTGTTCTCTAAATTTTTAAAGCTTGCTAAGGAATAATTTTAATTTCTCTGGAAGAGTGAAACAATAAAAATTTAGTTCAGAGTTGACCAAAAATCCACGTGCCACGTCCCCTTTTAAACAAATTTTCGCCTGCGGCATAAACTGGGGGGCTGGCGCCCCCCAGACCCCTCGTTGGGATGCAGCCCTTTTTTTTCTCCCGGACCGCGGGCTTTTAGCTCCCAAGCCGGCCCTGATTGTTTCTATCCTCAAACAATTTATAGTATTAAAAAATATTTTAAATGTTACAAATAATAAAGAAATGACAAATTTTTGCTAGAAAATTCTTCCGTCAACAAAGGCTTATGGTTCACTTTAAAATTTGTGATGTGAGCACCAGCAGGCTACTCTCAAACGTGCCAGGTAATGCTGGTGGGCTCGAGACACTGGCCTTCACGTGTATCGCACGCGGCCTTCTTTACAGCGTTGCAATACTTACCTCTCATTTCTCTCTTTTTTACAACACTTTTTCATAAATAATACATAAAAATACATTTAATTATTTTACCAACTTGCATTGGAAATATTCAAATAAAAGTTGATATGCCATTGCAGCAATAGTTTTAGATGAACTTTTAAAAAGCGAATTTAAAGTGCGACATTTTGAAGCAAAGTTATTCTTGTTCTTCTGTAAATATTTTGCAATCGCAAATTATCGCTTATTTTAGAACAATTTTTAAATTTAAAAATCATAGTCATAATCTGTATAATTTTTTATACCTTTAGTACAAATGAAAAATTTTTCGCATGAAAATCCCACTATCTACGGACTTCGTAAGTTGAACTTCGCGGAAAAACATTGAAAAAAACACGATTTTTGGTATTAAACAACCAGTTAAAAAATAAATATAACTGCTTCTTTTCGTAAAATTATACTGTAAAAAGATAAATTAACAAGCTTTGCAAAAATGTATAGCAAAATTTTTTGGCATAAGAAATCTTATAGTTATTAGCGTTTCAAAAAAAGTTTCTCGTAACTCACTGCTGCCAAGGTACGAGGTTACTATTTGATTTTCTCGATATGTACTCTGGGTTGCATTTTACAGGCTGATTGTGCTGCGGGCTGCATTTATTAGGCGCTCTCAAGAATTTTACATCATAATTTAGGGTTATTTTAAGGTTATTTCAATTAAAGTATCAAATCATTTTACCAATACAAATTTATGGCTCTAAACTGATTTTCAGCTTCTAAACCCTTGTAGTTTCAAAGTTACGTTTTTTGCATATTTTGGCAAAGGGGTTGGTTGCAATTTTTTTTTGTATGCATGGCATGAATAATCAATATTTCCTGTATTGGTTGTTTGAGTTTGAAATTTTTATCTCATGTACTTTCAGAGGAAATGCACTTTTCAAATCATTGTTTTCAAAATTACACAAAAAAAGTCATTTTTTGTTACTATAATTAGTTAATTACAAAGACACCATCAGCTGGAAAAGTTTGAAACTGTGCTGAAGTAATGTGCAATACATGTGCCTTAGGATAAAATAGAAGTTAATTTTTTGTAATTTTTTTCTGAGCTACAGTGCTATTGTAAACTTGAAAACATCAAAATCTGAGATACGAGGTTACTATTTGATTTCGTCGATATATATATATTTTTTTTAATAAGTTTAAAAAAATATTTAGAAAATAGTTGGTAGAGATTAGAGCACGTTGAATTGAAAATTAATAAAACGCGAAAATTCTCTAATTTAAATAGTAAATTGGTACTAGGGATCAAATATTCTAGCTTGAGCTAGTTAAAAAGTAGACGTTAAAGGGATGGAGGTATAGTGTCAAAATAAAATACGATGTGCCTAGCATCTCACGTTCTCACACTACGTCAAAGACAATACATTATAAAACAGCATCAGACTTACTCTTTGCCTTAGACCGGTTTCGTCCTTTACCTAGGACTCATCAGAAAGGCTCGGCAGAGAGCTCTGTACAGCTAGAGATGGCTCACACCACATCTGCTAACTGACTGAGCTTAGGAAGCAAGTGGCAGTCGCGTTTTTATGCGCGATGCCCCCGCAGCTGCACGCGCTGATTGGTTAAAATCGCGCGCGCAAACTCGGCTTGCTGTTTAAAACCTCTCATCCTCACACTGTAATATAAAATCGTGTCTAAGAGGGGTGTAAGACAGGCAGCCAGCAAGCAATATGTGTCCTCCCTCACTTCCCAGAGTTCCCCAACTCTAGAAAGATTGCGAGAGCACTACGCCTACCGACTGCACAGTATCGTGATTCACGCTAGTTACATCGCTTTATATGTTGACACTGGGGTAGGAAAAGCAAAAAGATGATAGAGTAGGAGAGATAGAATAAATAAAGCAAAAAGATGATAGAGTAGGAGAGATAGAATAAATAAAGCAAAAAGATGATAGAGTAGGAGAGATAGAATAAATATTTATTCTATCTCTGGGGTAGGAAAAGCAAAAAGATGATAGAGTAGGAGAGATAGAATAAATAAAGCAAAAAGATGATAGAGTAGGAGAGATAGAATAAATAAAGCAAAAAGATGATAGAGTAGGAGAGATAGAATAAATATTTATTCTATCTCTCCTACTCTATCATCTTTTTGCTTTTCCTACCCCAGTGTCAACATATAAAGCGATGTAACTAGCGTGAATCACGATACTGTGCAGTCGGTAGGCGTAGTGCTCTCGCAATCTTTCTAGAGTTGGGGAACTCTGGGAAGTGAGGGAGGACACATATTGCTTGCTGGCTGCCTGTCTTACACCCCTCTTAGACACGATTTTATATTACAGTGTGAGGATGAGAGGTTTTAAACAGCAAGCCGAGTTTGCGCGCGCGATTTTAACCAATCAGCGCGTGCAGCTGCGGGGGCATCGCGCATAAAAACGCGACTGCCACTTGCTTCCTCAGCTCAGTCAGTTAGCAGATGTGGTGTGAGCCATCTCTAGCTGTACAGAGCTCTCTGCCGAGCCTTTCTGATGAGTCCTAGGTAAAGGACGAAACCGGTCTAAGGCAAAGAGTAAGTCTGATGCTGTTTTATAATGTTGTGTCTTTGACGTAGTGTGAGAACGTGAGATGCTAGGCACATCGTATTTTATTTTGACACTATACCTCCATCCCTTTAACGTCTACTTTTTAACTAGCTCAAGCTAGAATATTTGATCCCTAGTACCAATTTACTATTTAAATTAGAGAATTTTCGCGTTTTATTAATTTTCAATTCAACGTGCTCTAATCTCTACCAACTATTTTCTAAATATTTTTTTAAACTTATTAATACTAACCGCGATGGTTTTTTCCTAATACGTATATTTTTTTTTATGGCAAATTTATGTTTTTATTATATTCTTCTCCTCCAAAAACTTTCAAACACTCTTTTTTATATCATTTAGTTATGCAACAGACGGAAATTATGATTTTGGCTTTTGAGTAAACTTTTACCCCTAGCTCAAGGTTGATAAGGGATCAATAAGCTTACAAGCATAACTTACGTATAAACATGAGGAAACATAATTTGAGAGGGTCTTTTGACTTGTTTTGCTTATTCCTCAAAACTTTAATGACCCATAAATTTTTTTCCTTACTAAAATAATACACTATTAAACCTTACGTGCATTTCTAACAGTGGGTCTGCAAATTTCCCATTTATTGTACAAAGCAGCACCCTGCGGAAGTCACAAGTCTAGGGTGTGGTTACATGTGTGCTCATTTATCTTCACTTAAACAATTTATATTTAGCTAATAAAAGTCACATTGTTTTGCGCAGCTTTATTTTTTAATTTGATTTGTAAACAACAACAACAACTTGAAATAAGTATTTTTTATTCTTCTCTAAAACAAATCAATAGGAATAAGTTTATATGACTTTTCTAGTCCATGGATAAGTGAGCCCCGTAAAGGTAACAAGATATAGTACACGCCTTTCTACCTTGGGAGTAAAAAATATGTGCCACTTGCTCTACCTGCTAAGCTTACCTGAGAAGAAGTGCAGACTTTTTACTCACACAGTAGGGGGGAAGTAGTGCATCACCTGTACCCCTCGTTGCCCTCGCGGGGCTCGCTTATCCCGCGGGCTAGAAGAGTCAAATAAACCACTAATTTAATGTCTATTGAAATGTTTTAGAGAAGAATAAAAAAATACTTGTTTTTAGTTTTAGGGTAAAGTGTGTCTTTAATATTGGATGATATAAAGCAGATTATAGAATATTGCTTGTGTTTATTTAATAAACATTTTTTGTCTCTTGTTTCAGAATAAACGTAAACGACAACAGAATCAAGACAGCAAGCAAGCTAAGAAGTACAAGGAATTCAAATTCTAATGGAGGTTTCAAACTTCTGTCAACTATTATGAAGTTAATTATTAAAAATGTAATGAGAGTCAACTCTATAAAGAATGCTATGAAATAAATCACGCAACTTTTAATTTTCTGAGTTTCTGTTCCTGACCCTTTTTTATTGAAGAGAAGAGTTTTCTTGTAAGTACAATCTTTCCAATCTTAGCAATATCTGTAATGCAAAATAATAATAAAACGCCGCACGTAGATGCAAAATCGCATATTCAATTTTTCCTTAAAAATTTTTATAACACTTAAAAACATAATTTTTCACAACTACAGGCAAGCATTATATTTGCTTTGTATCTTTTATCTGTAGAGGCATTAAGAGAGCAATAAAATGGGGGGATTAAGAATGATAAAATAAACTTTTCAATATTTACTATTTATAAATAATATAATATATACCTATAATATAATATAAATATTTTATATATAAATTGTACTATAGGCATACATTTAATTATGCATTATTAATTACACAACATGGTGTCATAAAATAGTATTTTACGTGACAATTACAATACTGGAAATCTTCGTAGAATTATAGGATTATTTTTATCCTTTTTATCTATACTATCAGTAGCAAGAAAACAAATTTTTCTTTTATGTAATTTTATTGTATGTGTGTGTGCATATATATATATATATATATATATATATATATATATATATATATATATGGAGCTTTCTAACGAAATGACGGTTGGTTCAAAATTTGACCTTGAGCGCATTACGGCAACAGTGTCGTGGGGACCAGATTCAAATAAAAGCAATGGATTGCATAGGAGAGCGTATTGATTTTGATTTAATTAAAATAGAAATAGGTAAAAAGTCGCGGTTTTCGGTCGTGGTCTTATTAGATGAACATCTTAGCTTTCGATTGATATGATTTTGGTTCCAAAAAATTAATTATTATTAATTAACACAGGTAATTAAAAAATACCTTATGAATAGTGCTGATATAAAAATTGTTGTCAATCGGATTTAAAATAAACTAGAATCATGAAAATTGGTACAAAGGTAGATCAATACCTTATTCATTAGTTATCAAAAGGTTATTTACCTAACCCACCCCTAAAGGATGTAAAAGGGGTAGTTAACCCCCGAAAATTAAACTAATCCGATTTCAAAAGTTTTAACGATGTTGGTGGGATAAAGTGACCCGCCTAAGAAGACTGTGATATTAATTTTTGTTAATTTCCACCCCTAACCGATCTAAGGGGTATAGTTTACCCTTAAAATTGCATCATTTCGAATTGTAGGTTTTCAACAAAACAAACGTTGTTTCCGGGGTTTCTGAACTTGCTGAAGACAATGGTGCACTCAAAAATTTTCTAGCTTCAACCCCTAAAGAGAAAGGGGTAGTTTTAACCCTAATTTCCAATTAAAACAAAATAAAAAATAAAAGTGTGTCATTTCCGGTGAAAAGCAAAGTGCTAAAAATATAAGTGGTAGTTTTAAATTTTTATCTTCCACCACTAACGTGCTATAGGGGGTAGTTTTCACCCTTAAATAAAAGTTAAATAAAATTAGGCCATCAAAGTGTTATTTCTGAGGTAAAAAAATATGCTGAAGACGATGGTGAGGTTTAAAAAATTCTATCTTCAACCCCTAGCGCGCTAGGGGTAGTTTCACCCTAATTTTTGTAATAAATTATATAGACTATAAAGGTGTCGATTTAGGGGTTAAAAATTCTTCTGAAAACGATGGTGTCACTTAAAATTTTTTATCTTGAACCCCTAACCTGCTAGGGGTAGTTTTTAGCTTTTTTTGGTAGTTAAATTAAAAATATTGGCAAAAACTACCTCTAGCACGTTAGGGGTTGAAGATAAAAATTTCTAAGTGACACCATCGTCTTCAGAAGAATTTTTAACCCCTAAATCGACACCTTTATAGTCTATATAATTTATTACAAAAATTAGGGTGAAACTACCCCTAGCGCGCTAGGGGTTGAAGATAGAATTTTTTAAACCTCACCATATCGTCTTCAGCATATTTTTTTACCTCAGAAATAACACTTTGATGGCCTAATTTTATTTAAATTTTATTTAAGGGTGAAAACTACCCCCTATAGCACGTTAGTGGTGGAAGATAAAAATTTAAAACTACCACTTATATTTTTAGCACTTTGCTTTTCACCGGAAATGACACACTTTTATTTTTTATTTTGTTTTAATTGGAAATTAGGGTTAAAACTACCCCTTGCTCTTTAGGGGTTGAAGCTAGAAAATTTTTGAGTGCACCATTGTCTTCAGCAAGTTCAGAAACCCCGGAAACAACGTTTGTTTTGTTGAAAACCTACAATTCGAAATGATGCAATTTTAAGGGTAAACTATATATAGGGGTATACCCCTTAGATCGGTTAGGGGTGGAAATTAACAAAAATTAATATCACAGTCTTCTTAGGCGGGTCACTTTATCCCACCAACATATCGTTAAAACTTTTGAAATCGGATTAGTTTAATTTTCGGGGGTTAACTACCCCTTTTACATCCTTTAGGGGTGGGTTAGGTAAATAACCTTTTGATAACTAATGAATAAGGTATTGATCTACCTTTGTACCAATTTTCATGATTCTAGTTTATTTTAAATTCGATTGACAACAATTTTTATATCAGCACTATTCATAAGGTATTTTTTAATTACCTGTGTTAATTAATAATAATTAATTTTTTGGAGCCAAAATCATATCAATCGAAAGCTAAGATGTTCATCTAATCAGACCACGACCGAAAACCGCGACTTTTTACCTATTTCTATTTTAATTAAATCAAAATCAATACGCTCTCCTATGCAATCCATTGCTTTTATTTGAATCTGGTCCCCACGACACTGTTGCCGTAATGCGCTCAAGGTCAAATTTTGAACCAACCGTCATTTCGTTAGAAAGCTCCATATATATATATATATATTATATATATATGTGTGTGTGTGTGTACCCTATTATATAGGCTATTACCAACTAAATTGATGAAAATTTATGTCAGCCACAGTTCAATGTTCAAAATTCTTTTATTTCCATTCTCCTTACAATATTTTGTTCTTTTGTTCAAAGTCCATTCTAATATGAATCATGAGCATAGTCATGTTATTACCTAGAATTTTTATTATATATTTTATCAGCAAATATTTCGGTGTTCTGTGGCTCAGTTTGACTTAAAAAGTGAAGAGCTGGGAGCTGGGGAAAAGAGCACATGTGTTTCTTCAGAGAAAATTTAAAAATTGTGCATACAATTTACTTGAATAATGAATAAGTGTGAGGTTATTTCATAGTTATTTAAATATTATGTGGCGTTATTTTTAATTTTTATGGTGCTATAGCCATTTAATTAAATAATTATAGTTAAATTTGTGTTAAAGAACTTCTGTTTATCGTGATCAAGAGGAATATAAAAATGTAAAGGTATTTAAAATTAAAAAGATTTTAGCTAAATGTCAAGGTATACAATTAATCCTATACAGTATAATATAGTATAAATTTATTCTAAATAAAAATAGGTTTCAAATGTGCAGTATATTTGGCAAAATATAGGTTTACTTTACTAAATAAACTTTCCGTGGCAGTAAAAAAATTGCCATCTCTCAATACCCTCATTCAGGTCTCATTTACCCCAACACAGCTATATTTTTGTAAGCTTACTCGCTTACTGAACTAAATTTACCACCGATGTTTGATGTATCGTCTTGTATTATATACCATTTAATAGAAAACAAGTACATTTTAAATTTTAATATTTTATACTATATTTTAGTTTTTTTCTTCTTTTTTTAGTTAATATTTTGTAACTTATTTATTTTCGTGCAAATATCATGTTTAAAACCCATATTCAGCGATTCTACACACTTAGATATATGTACGAAAGAAAAATGTACGTACAGCTTATGTGGTTATTATCACGTAAGAAGTGGAGAGAGAGAGAGAAAGAGAGAGAGAGAGAGAAAATAAGCTTTTTGAACTTAGATTCAAATAATTTTCCAAAAAAATTACAAGCCTCTCGTCTCTCGTAGCAAAATTAGATAGAAAAAAAAAAAAAAAAAAAAAAAACGCTGATTTTTATTTTTTATTTTGATTGCCCAGTACTATGTTTAGTTCAGTGACAGGTAGTGTACGACACAGATGCGATTTAGAAAGCGCTCTTTGACTTGCTGATTTTTGTCACGTGACCTACACGTGACTTTGGTGACATTAAATCTCTCTCTCTCTCTCTTGGAGGAAAAATTATTTCTTTGCTAATTAGGGAGACTAATAATGTTTGTTGTTTGTAAAATTTGCGCACGATAGGATTTGCGCAGAAAATCAAAAACTAAAACAATTACAAATAACAGTTTTAACTAGCAGCAGCAGTCTTTGTTAAATCAGATTAAATTGTTCACCGCATATTACAGCGAAAAATTATCTCGGCTGCATGTATCATGAATCATGATTCAAAGGTGCCTTATTGGCCTTGCTGCATCACCCTCTTGGTTGCAGGGGAATCAAGGGGAATTACGTAGGAATTATAAGTAGGGGAATTATGGAATACGGGAGATATATCAGAGATATATATGATAAGGAGCAGAAGCATATCCAAGCCAATCCAAGCGGTTTTGTGGGGGGAAGAACCACACCAAAGTAAATTTCAGTTTTGAGTATAAATACAAAAATGCATTGATTTATTATTTCAAATCATTAAAAATGTTCAGTGCAAGTAGTGCCGAAATAAAAAAATTGGCAGTAAAACGAGCTGGCAGTTTAGAAGCTTCTGATACTGTCGGTGCTCAGAAATTCTCTCTGAAATGTGTTGGTTGGTTCACGCGCGATGCCGAGGGAAATTTCTGCGGTGAGGATCCAAGTCAACTCAAGTTTTTACACCTGCCAAGGAACTTGAACAACGTCAACTTTGACCTCGGCAAGAATCATATCGGAGATAAAGTTAATCTGCCGATACAAATTCCTGAAAATATTGACCCAATGTTGCATTGGATTAAAGATACTTTAGGAAAACGGTAAGTCCGCCCGCTAATAAGTAAATTAATCTGATATAGAGTGCATTACATGTAAGGGCACAAAAAAAAAAAACAAAAAACAAAAAAATGCAGATACAATATGACAATATGATTTCTTGCTGCTCAACTAATGAATTATTTTATTTACCCTGTATTCGTAAATACAATAATGCTGTTGAGGAATTAACTTTCTTCTTGCAGAGAGAGATCATATCTGCAATCTCGATTTTGTTTGTGTGCCCTTTATGTAAAAGTTTTTAAAAATTTTTAACACCTTAATTTTTATACATATATTGATCTGAGTATGTATATGTATAAAAATGGATAAACATAAATATCTAATTTATCTTTATATTTTTTTTATAACATATAATAATGTGTGTGTGTGTGTGTATATATATATTCTATATATATATATATATATATATATATAATATATATATATAATATAATATATGCATAATATATATATTGCCAATATGTAATGCCAATCGACCACCAATATTTTAAAATTAATATTAAAAGAAATTAGTCGTGTTTGAATTATTATGATGTTTTATATACGCAGTCCCTCTGCTGGATTCGTTGGCCATCGTGACGTATTTGTTCATGTTCTGAAAATCCCGTACGAACGCTCCGAAGAAATGTTGGTCCATGCCATAAGAGTTCGGGACACTATCTACTTATGTGAGTTCATGTCACAGTCCAAGAAATATTACGATCAACACGTGGACGCTGGCATGACCAACCGAGCTAAACAAGGACTCAGATTCCAGAAATATCTGCTTTCAGGTAGAAATCTTGTTTCGATTTATTTCTTTATTATATTTAAATTTAAAAAAAAAGAAAAATTTAAAACGTCTTTTAAGGGTTGTATATAGATGGATTGTATTTCAAAATTTTAAAAGAAAACTTCGAAACTTTATGATGTCATTAGAAAGTTAATTGTAACAGCTAGCTGTGATAAAATTTTCAGAACCCGTGAACAGCAGATAAGAGAGAAAATAATTATTGAACCTAACATGGGCTCTTTTGGGACTAAAACTTCAAAAAATCATAATTTAAAATCTAGCATGGTGACCTACGAATTGTTTTACATTTTTGAAGATATCATATATCCTAATATATCACTGTACAAAATTTCGGATTTTTCTTTCTTTGTGATTTTTTAGTCAAATCCCGCAGTATCTGATTTCCCACCTTAACTAAAAAAATCGATTTCTATTGGCCTATATGACCATACAATGCAATCAGATGGAGATTTCAGTTGACGCAAAACTCATTTAAATACATGTTATTTCCATGCCAATAGAAATAGTTTTTTTTTTTTTTTTTTTTTTTTTTTTTTTTTTTTTTTTTAGTAAAAATACTACATTTTTCTTATTATATATATTCTAATTAATATTATATATAATTAAATATACCCTATTGTCACTTAAAAAAGTTTAAAAATTACTTAATAAAATAACTATAGGCATTTTGATATGTATTTTTCCGTTCAGAAAAAGCCGAAGAATCGCCTGACATGGATGGACCCTTGGTGCACAATAAACGTGGGACTTGCGTGGTGCTTGAAGGAACGATTGGTGCTCACAGCGTGCTCTACACTTCAGAGAACTTGGGACTCCCGGACCAAGAATCTACATTACATCTCGATTCTGCACCATTCTTTTACTTACGCACTGCTAAATACCCCGACTTCAACTGGTACTATTATTATATTTTTGCCTATTTTTTTAAAATTTGTTTTCATTTTGTTCATTTATTTATTTGCTATCATATTTTTATTTTTAAAGTAAATTTTTGACTTGCTGATTTTAGTCTTATATGGGCTGTTCACAATGACGCTTAAATTCACCTAACTTTCACGTAAGAATCCAAATAACATCGATTGTTGTGTTGTACCTTCACTTAATAGATATGTAAATCTACGCGTCCTTGTGAACAGCCCGATGTAATATATACTGCGTAATTATAAATTTTTCGTAAAATCTATATAAAAAAAACGTGATATATAATTTAAAAGTTGTAAAATGTATTATTTTGTTATATATGAATTTTTTTATTATTATTTTAGTAATACGATGATGCTCACATATATTTTTGGTGATGTATAGGTGTCAGTTGGTGTCCTGGTGGTCCATGAGTATGATGGGCAAATTTGAACAAAACGTAGTTGGAATTAAAGGTGACGATGCTCGTGTTCGCTCAATCCACGTAGTAAGCAAAGACACTCTCTTGCAAAAGGCTCAAGTAAGTTGCTATGTCTTATAATATATAAATTTTATATTTGAATTATTTGTTATATATATATTTTTTACATTATTTAGTTTTAATTTTTTTTTTTTCTAATTAAAAAATATAAAAAATACTCAATAATTAGGCTTGATTGTAGGGTTTCAATACTTTGATTTTATTTCTTATATGACATAGATATTATCATTTTTTTCCCCCTAGATGAAATACAATGCCAAAGTGTCCCACCACCGATCCTCGGATATGCAAAATCGTTGCATAAGTTTCATGGACGAGTTCCTGAGTCACGTGAGGGACGTTATGAGTAACGTGACCTCTCCCACTGACGTCTTCCGTTTTGAGTGGTCAGGTAAGAATGACAAATGGGTGATGTGCAGCAAACTGGCTGGCGACGAGAGCAAGGGTTGCCGCTTTCTTCCCGAGTGGTACCTCGAGTGGTTGGACAAATGCGAGCAGTAGGACAGAAGATAGCATAATATGCTATGTCTGCTTATTAGTTTTGCCACATCTTACATTATTATTTATAATTTTTATTTAATAACTCATCTCATATCTTATGTAATCACATTAAAAAAAAAAAAAAAAAAGATCTTGCTTTGATTATTAATAAATATAATGTAATAATTAATGTTCGAAGTTTTTTTCAATATTATTTTGCAAAACTACCGGTATATATATTTTTGTATTTATAAGTATACTCGTCTTATTTTCTTATCTTATTGGTAAGATATAATTATAGATAATATATTTTGCTATTAATTGACGCCTATAATAACTGCCGACTCCTGAGATAATATTTATATAAATAAAAGACTGCTGCATTCTAATAAAATAGATTAGATTACATTATGGCTTATTGCAATTCAATATTAAACTTTTTTTGCAATAACTTTTTATCTTATTTTTAAAATTATTAGCTGTAAAAAAATAAACTACTACTATAATTGAATCTTCCTTTTAGAATATGCACATATAACTATAGTAAATCAATGCGCTGATATCTCGCGCGCAATTGATTGCTTACGCTTTGTACATCATAAGCTGGGAACTGGCATCGTATTATTAAACAACCGTTTTCATTCAGAAAAACGAAAAAAAAAAAAAAAAAAAAAAAAATGAATGTGTCGAGGTTTTGGCCAGCCCTACAGTAATTTATAAAAATAAAGTATATAATCTAGTGTTGCACTTCATTAATATGATTAAGAAAAATGTATTGTAGAGAATAATTAAAATTATACGTCAATATAAAAGAGGGTAATCTAATTAAATCACAACAAACAAAACAGAAATATATTTTTAAGGAATCTCTTTATTTTTAGTCCCACATTCACAAAGCATTAAAAATGTTTACAAAATATGACAAAAAAGCTACAGATGAAATAAAGAAATAAAACAAATAAACAGAGAGACATTATCAGTAGAAAATACAATGGAGCTGCAGTAGAGAAAAATGATAACAAACTATTTATTTTTTAATAGAAACTATAGTCTTCTTATTTAAGAAGACTTTTGATGTACACCGTGAATTATAATATATTGCAACTACAAAAGGACACATTATACAAAGTGCAATAACATGCACAGAATACAAAATTAAAGTTGGCGGTAAACATAGGCATCAATAATACAAGTTTTTTTAATTTTTTATCACACTTCTAGCTAACCTAGAGTACATTTTAGTATCAAAATTGATTGATTTTATTTTACTGATGTATTAACATGGTCATATATAATATTCTTCTTTTTTTAATTTAAATATTTTACTTTTACATTGTCAATGGAATGTAAATATTAAAAAAAATTTTTTTAAATATTTATTATATATTAAAAAAAAAAACTTTTGCGCTATTTTACAAGATCAAATCTTGAATAATTTTAATATCAATTGTTATTATTTTTAAAAAGTTTTAAGGCAATTTAATTATAAGGCAAAAATTGTAAATATTTTTTAAAACTTATCTATACTTAAGGCATCATCAAAAAGGCATATTAATTTTGTATTTTTTTTTTTTAATTTAAGGCAAAAAGTCATTTTAGGCACTTTTTTTTTACAATTAATTTTTTCAAATACATTTTTAGGCACTAAATTATTATTACTATTATTTCTATACAAAAAAAATTGCATTCCAAATTTTATAAAATTTCCACAGACTATTATTATTATTTGTAAATGCTTGGGTTTCAAAAGTTAAAAAAAAAGCATCTTCATGATCGTAAATAATCTGAAATATTTGATACAAATTTGACTTTCTGTGGAGTTTTCATGTACAGTTATATTATCCAAATATTTATATATGTTATATTATTATTATTATTTTTAAATAAATTCCTTTAAGACAGGTACTTGGTAGGAGAAATATATAATATTCATTTTTTTTAAATAATTAATATTATTTTAAATTTTGTTTATAGGTATAGAACACCTTGAACAAAAAACATATCTAATATCCCAACGTATCTAAATATATCAATATTATCAATGTTGATTTGGCCCAAGTCATTGATTTCTAATTTATTTTCCATTCACAGCATCTGCAGGTTTATGACGTCACAGCTCGCGTTTTTCCGCGCCTGTGGACTAGTGAACTGTGACGTCATAAACATGCAGCTGTCATTTTAAGAATGGAAAATAAATTAGAAATCAATGACTTGGCCAAATCAACATTTATATTTAAATATGTTTGGATATCAGACAAGTATTTTGTTCAAGGTGTTCTATGCCTTTAATTATAGAAAAAATTGCTTTTTTGTGGGATCACAACCTGACATTACTAAAAAAAATTATCCAAAATGGAAAGTACAAAAACTAGATTTTAAACATTATTTGTAAATACCATTTTAGGATTTTCAATTATTAGCAATGCTAAGTACATAATATAAATTTCAGACCTAACCTTATTTATATAATTTTTTTAATATACATTTTATATTTTATTTACAAAACTCTTACATAGTATATTTATATATAAAAAAAAGACGATAATATAACAGAAAAATACTTGCTAAGTCATTCTCTTTAATTTTACATTATATTAAAATATAATATAATATTTTTTAATTGCAATAAAAAAAAACAGAGGCAAATATTATATTTATATATAAATTAAAAGGAAATTCATGTACAAATATAGGAATCTATCTTTACAATATTTACAAATAATAAGGGGGGGGGGGGCGAAATTATATGTATGATGATTTAATATATTACGCTTTTTTAAAAAAATAATAATTATATAATAAGAAAAAAAAATCACTATTTATATAATAAGACTTTGGTTTTGGTTTTTACAAGATATTAATTTTTTTTTTTTAATAATTCTTATTTGGAAAAAAATACAAATCAATACTATTTAAAATATATTTTTTTGACTATAACTTAAAATAAAATTCAATTATAAATAAATTTTCTATTATATATAATATATATTTATATATACTTTACACAATTTACATATAAAAACCAATACTAAAGTCTGACAAAAAAAAAAAAAAAAAAAAAAAAAAAAGCTCATTACATAAAAATGAGTACACAGGAACATAATAAATATTCTAACGACTAAGGCCAGCTTTATAATTATTTTTATAATTAATCATTTAAAAAAAATTGTCAAAATTAATTGACGGGTGTTTATCACACTTTCATTACGTTAAAATTGTAAGTCTCTTCAGGAAAAAAAAAAAAAAAAAAAAATCTAGGTTAGCACCAAGTAATTCTTTCTTCTTCTTCTTGTTAACTTCTTTCTTAAAATATTTTGTGGTTTTGTGGTGACATACCATATTTATACTTGTTAAAGAAAGAGATCATACAAAGTGATCTTATAAATTTATAACTTAAATCACTAGTTTGGTGCCCCATGTACATTGCACTTGGAAAAATATATATAATAAAAAGTTTTTTTTTGTGAAAATATTTACACAATAACAGTTAAGACATCTTGTCTTTCTTGTGATAAGTGAGGAGTCCTTTGTATTGGTAAATTTTTTAAATTTAAAGGTTTAGCAAAGTCTTTATGTGACATAGTATCAGTTAAAGGTGGTGATGTATTTTTTCTTACATCTGGACTTTGAGCTTTAAAAATTTGGCTAGAAATACCACCCCCTGCTGCACCCCCTGTTCTACTATGTCTATGTTGGGAAACTAAATTTGGGCTACCACCACCAACTTCAAGTTCCATCATTTCAGTAGCGTCCGCAGGTAATGGTCTCACTACACTAACTCTTGGCATATTGGGTGCAACTGCACCTCCACCCAAGTCACCAGGATCTGGCTTAATACAAGATGCTCTGTAAGCTGGACCACCTTCATCTGATCCACCTGGATCCATTTTACATTTTAATGGATTGGTATATCGTCGTAGATTTTCTTCATTTTGAAGATTGTTAGATTTTTCAATTTCTGAACACAAGTCTTCATGTCTTAGATGAGCTGACGAGGAAGCATGAGCTGGAGAAGAAGAGACAGCAAGTGCAAGCCGTCTTCTGTATAACCAGAATACGATGAATGCAAGTAATACCAGGAGAATGACTACCAACACACACAGTAAAGGGATTATCCAGCTGGAGCTGTTTTTGTCATCTGTGATACGTTCTTCACTCAGTAATGCAGTCTCAACCTTCACCTCCACGATAGCTTGGGTTAGAGATGTAACGTTGGTCTGCTTGCGACTGATGCTCTCTCCAAGTACACGGATACCCTCTGAGACTGCATGAGACTCGAGGAGAATCTCATCAGGTGGTACACTCTGTAATAAAAATTACAAATTTATTAGTAACTACGAAAAAAAATTTATCATTTTTAATTATCATTTACTTGTATGTGTGTATACATGTGAATTAAACATTTGTTTTCAAATTTGTGTAAAAAATTGTAAAAATTATTTTTTACATTTTTTTTTTAATTAAAAAGACAAGAAGCAAATATTTAACTTACCATGGTAACTTCCACAGTGTCATTGTAGCCTGCCTTGAGATCACACAAGATAACCAAAGGATCTCTAGTTCTTGCTAATGCTTGATGTTTGGCAGTAAGACGCCTGAGATGCATACAAACACCCTCTACAGTTGTTCCTCTGGGTAGCTTGGCTCTATCAAAGAGCAGACTCAGTCTGGCACAAGTGTTACTTAGTCGAGCTTGATTAGGCCAACAGTCAGGAGGTGCTGGCATCTCAGGTAAGCCGACTCTCTTGCCTGAGCCGAGATCTCGACATTCTCCCCAAGCCTCACAGCCTGGGGCAAGACATGCTTCTCTAGCTGCAGGTACGCACACTTGGTTAGGATGACATAGCGATGGTCTCTCCATGCAGTTGCCGGGGCCACACCATACTCGTGTACAACTCACTGCACTATTGAGACAAGTACATGTATTGCACTCGTCAGACCAGCTCGAGTTGTGAGAGAAATATTGACTGTTCCATAAACACATGCGCCGGTTGTAGTGCTTCTCAACAACTGGAACAAAGTAAAAAAAAATTCATAAGAAACTGGCTTGGTTATATTTTTTGGACATTTAAAATAACTAGACTAGCAAAATATGTAAATAAAAATAAATATGTGTGTAAATAAATAAATAAACACCAACCTTCTTCACAGCGCAATCCTCTCCTGCCAGGAGGGCAGATGCACTGGAAGTCACCAATGCCATCAACGCAGGTACTGCCAAAGCCACAGGGATTAGATGCGCACTCATTGATGTTAATGCGGCAATCGGGTCCAGTAAATCCTTGTGCGCAGTCACAGCGAAACCAATTGTCACCATCCACACAATGACCTCCATTGTGGCAGGGCATAGGACTGCAGTCATTGGCATTGCGCTCACAGTGCTGTCCTTCATAGCCGTCTTTGCATATACAAGAGTAAGAGTCTCCAGTATTGACGCACGTCGCGGAGTTCAGACATGGGTTGGATTTGCATGGCAATGACTTGGCTGTAACATCACGAGATAATTTTAATATGAGAATTTAAAGCTAGAATATTCCCTTATGACATAATTATTATAGTTGTCAGTCAGAAACAACAAATATTAAAAATTATGAATCTGCATTTTATTGCAACTAACCTATATGACAAGTTGTTCCCTCCCAATCCTCAGGACATTTGCAGACATAAGTATCTCCCAAGTCCTGACATGTCCCTCCATTACGACATGTCGTCCTGTCACAGTGACTATCCTTCAGATTACATGTTTTGCCTTTCCATCCACCTTGACAAGTGCACACAAAGTCTGCGACGGAGTCCACACATGTTCCGTTGTTTCGACATGGATTAGATGCACACTCATTGCGATCTTAACAAGGAAATTTAAATTAGGAAAATTCAAATTGAATATATAATTACAGATTTATTAAAGATGTTAATACTTACTTATTTGACAAATTTCTCCTTCCCATCCTTCTTTACAAATGCATTGATAAGAATTAATTTTATCAACACACGTACCTCCATTTCTGCAGGGATTTTGTTTGCAATCGTTGATATCTAAAATAGAGCAATTTAAATCATTAAAATCCATCAATTAAAATATATAATATTAAATCAAATTAAAATATAATTAGTGATACTCACTCTCATGGCAGTATTGTCCCGTGTAACCAGGTTGACATTGGCAGTGAAAACCTCCGTTGGGTTGACTGATGCAAGTTCCGTGTTCTCCACAAATACCTGACGCGACCTGAACTACTCCTCCCTTGCTGTCATTCACAGCTGACACCACACAGCTGTCTACTACTGTAACATTGACAAGAAACAAAAATCAGTAAATTTATTTCAATGTGATATAATAACATATTGACCCAAGAAGTGTTCATTTATTTTTATTATTAAAAAAATTAAAAGAAAAATAATTAAATTAATAAAAGTTCTAAAAACTCAAACAAAAATATGCTGTTAGAAAAACAAAAACTTTTATATAAATACAAAACCACAACAAAATTAAAGGATATAAAAATGAAACTTTATAATACATAATAACTTTTAGGACACTAAATTACTATAAATACTACCTATATACTATATATAATGCGTGAGTTTTTATTATTTTTTTAGATCACTCCTGATTATCGAACAGGGAAAATATATAATAATAATAAACATAGTTTTCATTTTATATTTTTTAAAAGAAGGGCTTCAAGCTATTACACGTGCGTATATGCTGGAGGGTTTTGTAGTTTAGCTGCAGAAGGAGCTACAAACGCGCAACTTATAGGTTTTTCTACCTGAGGCTCTCCTCCTCCCCTCCTCCCCCCCCCCCGCGCGCCCTGTGACCTCAACTGACCTCCACGCCCATCAAACTCGCCTTCATTCTCTTGCTTTGCTAGTCATAAACCATCGAGGCATGCAGGCAGCCGTCGAGATATAAATACAAAAAAAAAATTATGAAGAAGATCAGGAGCGCAACAAAACAACATTTTATCTTTTCTAACATGCCGCCGATACATTGAAAAATATAAAAAATAAAATATTTAAAATAAAAATCGGAAAAAAATATCTATGCAAGATGTAAGCCATATAGTCAAAAAAAAAAATAATAAAAAAAAAATAATAATAAATAAATAAAATAAAATCATTTGATAATTTTTTACAATATCCTAATATTCTCTCTTTTTTCCTTATATTAAAAATAATTATAGTATTTTAATCCGGGATTTTAATGATTATTAATGTATTTTTTTATGAGTTACCATGATATTTCTTAATAATAATAAGTTATTATGTTGTTTTTTTATGATGTTTGTATTTATGAAAAACACGTCGATGTCATGTTCAAGAAGTGATTTGATTTGACGTGAGGTCGGTCGCTCTCTTTTGTTTTTCACTCCCGCGTGATTTCATTCTCTTCACAGCGGGACATTACTGTCTGTCGGTCTCTAAATCCCCCCCCCCCCCCTTCCCCCCTCCTAGAGTGCAGTGAGAAGTATAATCCATCACAAGTCATTTCAAATCATATCAAAATCTGTTTTCTGACTTCTGCAGTAGAAAAAATAACAAATAGTACAAACCATGTTTCTTTTTTCCTTATATATATATATATATTATCACGATTATGGAAATTGATACTTTACATTGAATACATGATAATAAAATGTATTGTTATCCAATAATTTAAATATTATACATTATATTTACATAAATCGTTTTCAATTATTAATGCAATCTTATATAAAAGTTTGTAAGATTTTTTTTTCCACGATCCTGTATACCTTACAAATTATATTTTATTCTTGATCAAAATTGTATAGGAATAAATAGCAGTATTCTAAATTTGCGAGGGTAAAAAAAAGTGACAATTCTGATGATAGTGAAGAAAACTTTTCTTGCGAATGTGCTTCTGAGGGTTTACTTACCATGACAAGGAGGATTGAGACAAGGTGCGGGTCGAGCAGTGCTGCAATTTTTGCCCTGCCAGCCATCAGTACAGTGACAATAATAATCACCACCCTGGGTGTTGAAACATGGAGCGTCGTTGGTGCAAGGATTCGGGTTACAATGATCATGATCCACCTGTAATACATAATTGATACATGTTTTAATTTTATATCTTATATAGAGGTATTGAAATAATAAGCAGAGATTTTTTTTTAAATAATAATGAAAATGTATATTATATATTGACATAAAACTAAATAGTATCCTGGTATATACGTCTGTTTTTGGTGTTGAAATAAGGACTTTTTGAAGCTGTGTATAAACAAATTTGAATACTCTGAGTGAGGACCAACACGGGACATTAAGTTGTGTACATAAGGTGCGTCGACCCTCACAAAAATATATAAGTATCATAGAGTGGCTATAAAGTCTTCGAGAAGGACGCAACTTATCTACTCGAAATTTAAAATATTGTCTTTCTTTAAATATGTACAAGGATACTAATTTTTCAATCGTTTAAATCACCAGAATATTAAATACGTGAAGTTAGTTAAAATAATAAGCAAATATATATTTGAATTTAGTAATATTTTAGTTATGTTATTTATTTAGGTGGTGTATTGTATACGAAACAATTTACGTAAAAGAAAAAGCTTACTATATATATACAATTAAAAAGCATTGTACCGTTGGATAAACCATTTAAAAAGTAATTAAAAACAATAAAGAGATAATACATCGAACAAAAATCACGATTTTTTAAGTAGCAAAGAGAGAAGGTAATTAAAAAAAATATTTAATTGTTATCTCACCTCACACTGTTGTCCTACATATCCTACAGGACAAATACATTTATATCCATTGATCTCATCGACACAGTCACCTCCATGGCGGCACGGATTACTGCGACAATCATCAATGTTTGTGCGACAATCGCGACCTGTAAGTAAACATACAAAAAAAATATGTCAAGTTTATTCTTTACAACGATAATTTTTATAAACACTTCTTTGAAATTTAGGACAGAGAAAAAGCAATTTTAAAATAGAATATTTCAAGAAATTTTTATAATAAGGAAATTTAAAAAAATTTCCGTCTTATATATATATTTTTTTACAAGTTTTTTTGTAAATTTAATGGCCACAAAATCGATTACCATGGTCAATATTTTCAATTAAAACAATAAAATAGCCTTTCCGTAAAGTACATAAAGAAAAAAGTTTCATAAGAAGGAAGTAAATTAAAATGCTAAGTATTCTTAGACTTACCAGTAAACCCAGGTTCACATGCGCAATGGTAATCATTCACTAGGTCAATACATGTGGCGCCATTTAAACACTGACCAACACAGTCGTTAATATTATGATCACAATTACGTCCAGCAAAACCTTTTTGACATACGCATTCGTATCCACCTTCGTTGTTGATACATTTGATAGCGTTGATACATGGAGTGGGTACTCGTGCTGAGCATTCATCAACATCTATATCAACAACAAAACAAAAGTCAACAAATTAGAGATCATTTAAAAACAAACTTTAATTATTACGTGATACCAAAGAAAAAGGATAATGGTTCTCTGTTGAAGTTTTGTCTAACGCCAAAGTCCTTTTTTGTCTTTGCAAAGATTTTGAATTACTTTTATTTTAGTAACATTATACTGTTTTGGTTAAAAAAAAAGCCTTAATTGTTATTATATTTTAAGATAAAATGGTTATTTTGTATATAAACAACTAAAAAATAAGTAAAAGGAAAAGAAAATTAAGATTCATGCAACGAATTAGTAGGAAGAATAACAATATGAAATTAAAATAAAATAGTATTTTTTTTTCTTTTTAATTAATTACCTGTTTTACCTCTATAAGGAAAATAAAACTTTATAAAAAGACAAAATTTAATTAAAAATGAAAAAATTCCCCATTTGAGGATAGCTTTTATACTGAAATATAATTAATGCTTTTTTTTCTAAATCACAACAGGCGTGTTATATTAAAATAAGAATTTTTTTTAAAGCTTTTGTTGTATACGTACGTATTTCTTATTTCTAAAAATACTGTATAAACAAAAATTTAAATAAATTTGAGGACATTTTTCTTATAAAAATTTACCTTGTTATTTTACATGTTTTACACAATTTTAAATATATTTTTATTATGTTTAAAAAAAAAAAAAATCTATTCAATTTTATACTTAAAAATATTAACATTATTTTTGACAACCTTTAATAATATATCATAAAAATAATAATGTAATAAGTACTATATTTACATTTAAAATAAATGAAAACGTCATTTTTTTTTAAAAGTCGTAGAAAAGAATTTGTACTTAACTGTACAATAATACTTGACTATATTATGCACATAAAACATAAAGTAACTTATTATCATATTTTTTATATTTATATATAATATGTGTGTGTGTGAGAGCTATGTGAATACTGCTTCCTTATATATACAAAATAAAGAATAGACAGTTTTTTTTTTTTTTTTTTTTTTTTTTTACATAGGTGATAAATGAATAAGTACACTAAATACAGGTAGGTAAAGATGACGGTAGATATTAATGAACGGTAATTGTAAATTGTAAAACAGAATACATAAAAAATATCATAAAAGCGTCACACAACACAACAAAAAAAAAAAAAAAAAAGAAGAAGAAGAAGAAGAAGAAGAAGAAGAAGAAGAAGAAGAAGAAGAAAAAGAAAAAGAAAGAGTCAGAAAAAAATGTATTGGTGTTAACGATTTATTACAGTACACATAAAAGTGGTTTTTAAAGAAAAGATAACATGTATATGAGAATTATAGCCCCCCAGAGTGAAAAAATAGATCTGAAGCAAAATATACGAACAACCCTTTCAGTTATTATAAAGAAACAACTTCCAAGAAAAAACCAACAACTTATTATCATTGAAATACAAAATTAACATTTTTTTTCTTTATAAATATATTATAGTATAATTAACTAATAAAGTTTTTACCATTAAAAAAAACAATAGAATAATGAAAAATCGTTATTTAAAATTGTAGGTTTTGAAATAAGAATTAATGAAATGGAAAAAAAAAAGTAAAGGGTTGAAGTGGGCGGGAAATTTAACATATGCGAGGATAATTATTTTTCAAAAGGGGATATTTTATATTAATGACGTGAATAAATTTATGTGAAATCGATTTTACTATGGTTTATTTACTTTTGATAATCGATTATTTTTAGCGATCAATCAGTGTGATAGCATTTTTTTATTGATATATTATAGTAATATAATATATTACAACTACAACATTGATTTATTAAATGATATGACATTTTTTTTAGGTTGTGAGGAATTTAATGTAACCTGGTTGAATTAAAAAAAAAATGTTACGCAATTGCATATCAGTCAGAAAAAAAAAAAAAAAAAAAAAGACGAAGAGAAAAAAAAAATGACACTTACCCTCATTACAATTGGGACCTTTCCATTCCGGAGGACATGTACAATGGTATCCATTAACAAGGTCCAAACACGTGGCACCATGTTTACACGGTGATGAGGCACATTCATCCACATCTGTAACAAAATAACAATCCAAATATTTAATTTTAATAAGAAGCAAAAATATATAAATTCTATAACCACAAAATTTTTATCTCAAGGAAAAAGTTTTAACATTGTATTCTAACTAATCAACTTAATTAAAAGTATAAAAAATAATAATAATTTTAAATAATAATTTGGTTAGATTTGAATCTTGAGAATGCTCGGTTAAGATTCTTATCTTTTTTTTTTTTTTTTTTTTTTTTTTGAGCCAAACATTCGTTTATTTTGTTGCTCCCGCTTCCGACTCGCCTCCACATTATATATTTTTATTTTATATATTATATGGTCCTCCTAGAATACCTATATGAACAACGCACAAAATGCAGAAGGATTTAAATTATAGGTTTTCCTTATACTTTTATTATTGCTTTGCTTCTGCTAGGACTATTCTATTAATATTTTATTATTATATACTTCTTAAAATTATAAGTATTATTATTCTTTTTAATTTCCTCTCTATCTCTCTCACGCCAAACAGTGTATACACAATTTTTGTTTTTTTAAAATAAATAAATACTTTTTATTTATACATCCCAGCATATAAAATGCATTTTTATGCTATCAAGTAGTATAATAATAATAACTTCAAATACTTATTATACATAATATATAATTTTAAGTCTTATATTAAATACCCAATAAATTTTCCTGCATAAATATATAATACAAGTCTTCGTGAAAACAAGTTGTAATTGAGAATAGAGAGAGAGAGAGAGAGAGAGAGAGAGAGAGAGAGAGAGAGAGAAGACGTAACAATAATAATTCTCTCTGTAGACACTTAAAAGTTATTACAAAAATTAATAAAATAAGAAAATCTTGATACTTCTTACTTCCCATGAGGTTGATTTAGTGTTCATAATAATAACCTGATGCTCGTATAGTGATGTCATTTATTGCATTTTTTTTTTTTTACCTTATTTAATATACACTGTGCAGTTTATATAAAAATGCAATTTATTTTTTATATTAACTTTTTATTATTTTTTACATTATATAACAATAATTTAGTATTAAAATTCCTTGATTTCACACGTTTTATTTTTATTTTCTTCATTTACTTATTTATATTTTATATCAGGAATGTAAATTATGTTTATTTTAACACGTGACATCATGTACTGAGAAAATTTGTAAAATTCAAAATACGTAAATGTAAAATTCAAAATGTAAATTGTAAATTCATATACAGATATTATATTTGCAGTATGAAAATTGAAACTGGAATAGTATGTGCGTGGAGAGAAAGGGAGAGAGAGAGAGAGAGAGAAAGAGAGAGAAAATCAGTTCAATATACAAAATAATTACTCTAGCATAAATAAAGCATGTAATTAAAGGCCGATACTTTTTTTTTTTTTTTTTTTTTTTTTTGCCAAAGAAATTATAACATTTCAAGGTCTGTTTTAAAAAAATATATATATTTCAAGTGGGTGTAAATCAGAGTTATAATGGCAATAAAATAGAAGAACAAAAAAGACAGCGGGAGTCTGACGCTTAATTTACAGCGCAGACATAAGAGGTTCAGGTGCAAGCAAAGCAAAAGCAAAGCAAGCAAAAGAGTTGACCTATGACGTCATCAACAGGTAAATAAATCCTCAGCATGAGCTGCATCCAGAGCATCCCCTCCCCCTCTCCCCAACTCTTCACTCACATTATAATATTGCTAAGTAATAATTTAAATTTTACATGAGATATTGCCGATATCACGTTGTTGTCATAAATATACAGTCTTGGATCAAGAGGATATCAAAAGCACAAAAATGTACAGAAATGAAAAAAAAAAAAAAAAAAAAAAAAAAACCATTTACAAATTATTATTAAACTGTATATATGAGAATTAACTTTAAAGTAGATTATTCATCCATACTGTGGAAACCTTTATATTTGTAACTTTTAATTATCTTTATACATATGTGAATTTAAAAATTTTACTTATCAATTTTTATATATAAAATAAATCTATATTATACGTATTTAAATGAATGATGCAGCACTTGTTTATATTAGATATAAAATAAAAATTTCACTCGTGAATACGTATAAAAATATTTGATGATGGGAAGTCGCGCGCAAATACATAAAAAAAGATAATAACTTTAATATACGTATTTTTCTTTCTGCAAGGTTATATAAACTATTTTTTAATACAATAAAATTGATGTAATTATTTATATTTTTTTCTTTTATTATAAGAAAAAGAAACAAGATTTTAATTTTTATATATTTTTATAAGAAGAAAACATAATATTCATCAGATATTAAATAAAATTTAGACAGACGTTTAAATTTGATTTGTTAAAATTGTCCTTATTATTAAATTATTAAATATATAAAATTTATAAAGGAATAAGGTGCTATGCTCAACGGTTATAGTCTAATCATCGTAAAAGAATTCTATGTTAAAAAAAGCTACCTGAAAAAAAAGAAGTTTTTTTTTCTTTTACAAGATTGCAGTAATTATTTTCAAAACAGAGTAAGTTTTTTTTTTTTTTATATATTATTAAAAAAAAAAATGTTGATGTTTTAAATTACATTATTTTGGTGTTCTGTGAGAAATTAGTTCTTTAATTTCCATGTTACGCCTTCTTCCCTCCTTCACCCTTTCCCAACCCTATATATAGCAAGGTCAGAATTTGTTGTGGGTGCACCAAAAGATAACGAAAACGATCTCAGACATAAATATGAACCATATAGTCTGAATCACTTTTCAATGAAATGATATCACTCTTATATAAAATAAATACTTTTTCATTATTTATTTTATTCATTCAAAAAGAACAATAAAAAAGTCTGTATATCTAAAAATAGGTAACTATATAATATTTAAATTCTTGTTTAATTTATCGTTTCATTCTAAAATAATTGCAGCATAATTGTAGGTATATTTAATAGTGATATTTATTTACGATGACTAAAAGTTTATATTACAGGTAAACTTGTGAAGGCGGCTTCATTATATTTATAATAATAAGAAAAAAAGGAAATGCCTAGCTCGCTCAAACTTAATACCATACACTGGACTATAGCTGTTATATTGCTCATGAAAAATCCAATTAATTTAAACCTCACGAAAATAACAGGGGGCAAAAACCCAAAAAAAGAAACGTTCACTTAATATGACTGAAAATAACAGAGAGGAAGAAAGCATTGATTATTATACTTTTCTTTCATTTTATATAGATAATAATATTACATCATATCTGAATCATTGACACGAAAAGTTGATTAGTATTATAATATCGATGACATGACGTTCAATTAAATGGTAAGTAAATATAGTAAAAATCTCATAAATAATTTTATACGCGATGTGTATAAGATTCATTATTCTATTTCATTCCATTCATATGCAAGGAAAAAAACAACAACATTAAATAAACTAAAGAATAAATTAATAAATTATTTGTATTGAATATAATATAGAAAAAATAACTATAAGTATAATAAAAATCAATTAATTCATAACGTGTTTTTCTATGCGTATAGTTAAATATTTTGGCGCCAGTTAAAGATTCACACGTTATTTAAAACAATGCACGTGCGGTTTTTATTCGACGTATGTTATTGCATCAGCCGACACATGACACTTCAATATACACATAGGGAATTTCTCATTCAGTATATAGACAAAAAAAAAATTTGCAGAGTGCCGAATTTTTTTTTTTCATCGTGTTCCTCTTATTTCTTTATTAGCGTGGCACAACAACCATGCATTCCATTACACACCACGGGAAGTATATTATATATTATAGACAATAGAAAAAAGAAAACATTTTTTTTTTTTTTTTTGTTATATTTCTAAAGCCTATACCTTAAGGTAAAATTGAAAATTATTTATTCATATCACTAAAAGATGTTAATGCAGTGTGTAGCTTTCAATTTTCATGCCACATTTAACTTATAAGCTATTCAAGCGCATCCAAATAGTCAACACCTTTTAGATGTTGATAACTTTGTTATATATAATATAGACTATTATAATATATTATAGTGATTTTAATATTAGATGATGTCTATATTTTAAATATGAAAGAGTGGTATAGGTTGAAAGTAAAAAAATATAGATATAAGAAAAAAATTAGAATGGAATTCTATATAATGAAAAAGATATTGAATTGGTTATTCATTAACGAAGGAATGTTGAGATGGAGAAAGAGAGAGAGAGAGAGACTATAGGAATAAAAACAAAGCAAAATGAGACTGAGAGGTGGGGGGGGGGGTCAGGTCGCCGCGGCAATTCGCGTGGTGACAAACGCAATTAGTAGCGCGGCAAGTACGCTCTCTGTGTGTATATGACGTTATAACAAGGCTCATCCTGCCCTAATACATCAGGCAAGGAAACAGCGGTCAAAGAGTGACACATTAGCTTAATAAAATATACGAACCAAATGACAGCACCCAATATCCAATCAATCACTATAATAATTTATTACTATTATTTCAAATTCCAATGTAATCTTTATTATATACAAATTTTTTTATTATGCATAAATGTAAGTTATAGTTTCCCACGAATATATATATTTTTTATGTCACCCCCACATTTGTGTGTGTGGTATTTTATATACCGCGAGAGATGATGGTGCGCGAGACTCTTATGCGCACCGTCTTGGCATACTCGTTCCCACGCGGCCTCGGCGACAAGTCTGAACACGTCCGCGAGCTATAAGACTTTTTTTTTTATATATATAATCATGGGAGCGCCATACTCTTTGTTTCTTGTGACGTCACGTGGTACCTTACTTTTTTATGACGTCACAACACAGGTATATAATATGCGAATAATTATTAATGAATTGACGTACTAATGTGAGAAACTATTTTCGTATATATAATTATCATGATTACTAATGCGTACAAATTAACAGTTACATTGCACAGAAAAAAAAAGAATAAAAAAAGAATAAAGATGTTCTCATTGAAGTCATATTGTTACATACAATAATAAATTCATAAACTGATAGTAATTCTATATATATACAAGGTACGTTAAAAAAATTAGCATAAAATCTTTACTGATTGAAATTCAATACAAGTTTTTTTTTGTCATACAATATAAAATTAAATCATAAATTTTCTATGTAATCATTTGAATTAAATATCAATTTAAATATCTATATGTATATTAAATACTTTTTTTTTATGTAAAATATTATAATATTTTTTCTTTCTTTCAGCATGCATAACATATAAATAGAATGCAAGATATATGTAATGTAAAAATGTTTTATTGTTATTGAAACTTATTATTATTCCTAACTCATACATAAAGTTAGTAGTAAAACGTATTGAATTTAATATAAAATAATATTACAATTTATACGTAGAATAGTAGAAAAGCAATAAAATACATAAGCTTTGATTTTTTTTTTTTGCTTCTTGGGAACAAAAAGATTCAATATATATATATATATATATATATATATTAAAAAGATTCGATATATATATATATATATAATATATATATATATATATCGAATCTTTTTAGCAATATAGCTAAAATCATCTCACGCTACAATATTTGCACGCAAAGATCAATATTGATTTTACATTTAATCAATCAATCTTGTTAAACTCAAGCATATATTGACATAACAAATAAAATTTCATGTTTTTATAGATAAGAGACCACCTGTTTCAAAAATGTTATCCTCTGTCCCGAAAAACAAACATGCATATATGCTGTGTATTTTACAATTAAATACATCACACCTTAAATTATATAGTTAAGTGGTTTTTAATACTATTTTTTTGTGGTTATATGTTTTTTTGACAGTTAAAGAACCAATTTATAACTTAGGTGTGGTGTAAAAATTATTCCATTTGAACGTATGACGCAAGACGTTAAATTTGGAAAATACTGAATGAGTATTATACACAATAATTTCATTACACACACACACAATGCAGTATATATATGATATATATATATATATATATATATATATATATATATATATATATATATATATATATATGTATATATATATATATATATATATATATATATATATATATATATATATATATACACACACACACACACACACACACACACACACACACACATACAAAATAGATACAAATAAAATTGCATAAATTATCATGCATGAGAAGTTATACGTATATTTATACTAAAGGAGCACAGAAAATATATATTTAAAAAAAAAAAAACTAAATACAATTTTTTTACTTATTTTTATATGAAATTAGAAGTTGAAGCTTATGTAAAATAGTAGTAAAAGAAGATGCAAATGAGATGCGTGCGGTGTAGTAGTGCACGCGATGAGAGATTTGGGCGTGAGAAACGTAACAAAACATCAGGTAGGTTTATAGGTATACGAGCAAAGTAGTCATTCACAATCATCTCTCGCTCTCTTTCTCATTCATACTTAAACCTTGATTTTTTTATTTTTTTTTTAATTTTAATGCCACACGTTTCATACATTAACTTTCTTAAACTTTATTATTTATTAGATTATGTCATATACATTTAAAGTTCATGTATTTTAACCTTGCGCTGTGCAAAAAGTATCACGAATTATCTTTCAGATTTTAACTTTAAAATGCATGAAAAATGTAAAATAATAATAATAAAAAGAATATAAATTTAAATTTCCAAGAACATAAAAATGATCAATTAAAAGGAATTGCGATAGAGGGGGGTATAAAATTAGCGATTACTTTTCGCATTTGAAATTTTGTTTAAGTATGACTGCATAACGAAAATATTCTTCAAGTTTCTTTCCTACTCTACTATTTTACATTATTTCTGTGAAATAAAAGAGATATATTGTTTACTTACTGATTTCACACGTTGTTCCTTCCCATCCCTGAGGACACATGCACTCGAATCCTCCCTGTCTCTCCTGACAACGTCCTTGATTGAGGCACGGTGCTGTGGCGCAAGGATTGTCCACAACCTCACAGTTAGGACCTGAGAATCCCTCAGGACACGTGCACAGGTACTGATCAGGGGCTGTATTTTCACACGTGCCACCGTTCTGACAAGGCTCGTGAGTGCCGCAGTAGTTTAGATCTGAAACAAAGAACAAAGTCAGCAATTTTAATAAAACAATTTTGCTTTTCTATATTTTATAGTTTTGCATGAAATTAGATAACTAAAAATAAATGGAAAAATAATTTTACAATGAAAACTTCCAACAAACTTACATAATATATTTAATAATAATATAATAATAATATGTTAAATAATAACTTTATTTTTATTCTCTCTGAGATTTTTTTCCCTTCATTATTTAATTCTTAAACGCACTTCATTTCCAAGAATTTTAAAAATAAAGGCATATTAAGACAATCATTTAGACATCATTTAAAATTATACTATTTAAACTTGTAATCATTATAAAAGAGTTTAAAAAAATGGAAAAATAACAATCTTAGCATGAAAAATATAATAATAATTTATTGTTAATAAATATATATAGTACACCTTATTACAATTAACTAAAGGTACACAGAGATAATTTGCTCCTACTAAAAAGAAAAAAAATTATATTAGCTTGGGAAATTTATATTATGCGTTGCTCCATAAAATTATGAAGAAATGTATAGAAGACCATAATTAGACTAAAAAAAGCGAGTTTATTTTTTTTATTTCTCATCCTTGTAACACGGCTGATATATATAAATATACTCTATAATACAAAATCTTGAAGGACACTCAAAATTTTTATATATAAAAAAAAATCACACCTTGTATTAAAATTTTAATCAATGAATTAATATATATATTTTTTTAAGTTTATTCTATTAAGAGACAGACACGTGCTAAAACTTCCGTGATATACTGAAATATTTAAAAATCTAAATTTAACATGTAATTTAGTTTGCTAGAAGCAAAATATAAATTATAATATTAACGGATTTATAATAATATTAATTTATGTGAATTTAAAAATTTGAATATAGCACAATGAACTTGACCATGTGTTATATTTACATAAGAAATCGTGATTTTTTTACTTCAAAGTATGATTTAAATTTTTAACAGGAAGCATACGTCTGCTACTCATGTTGGTCCATCACGTATCACGTGATATAAATTATTTAAATTTGATTTTGAAGTTTCTTATCATGAAACATTTATATAATAGAAATGAGGAAAAAATTGGCGTATAGATTTTCTTATTATTCAAATTATCAGAATCATTATTATTTAAAATTGAAGAGAGAGAGAGAGAGAGAGAGAGAGAGAGAGAGAGGAATTCATTAGAAAATTTAATATAATTTTTTAATTCTTATTTTTAAAAGGACATAATAATAAGAAAATCATATTTATTATCAATATAAAACGTTATCGTTATATGTTATTATTGATAGAAAGTCAGTAAGGCAGACAGGTGCCGCGGGTGTCCTATCATATACCCAACCGACCGACCGATATAAAACAGAAAAAAAAAAAAAAAAAAAAAAAAAAACTTGTTCTGTGAGAAGCATCTCTTGATATAAATATTAATAATAATATTGCGTGATTGTCCGGCGTGCAGGTAGACATGCACACACGTGAAATTTAAATCTATATGACGTCAATTTTTACACACATATATAGACAATTTACTGCAGGGAGAAGGAGCAAAAATTTTGTGCATGAGTTTTTAATTACACGGTTATATATTGAATTTACAGTTTGAAATCATGGCATTGTTCACAAAAGTATAATTCATGATTTTTTTTAACTCAAATTATTTAAAGTTACCATCATGAAATAAACTGGTATACTTTTTCTTCTCTTAATTTTAAAATAATAATTGAATTAAAATACAAAAACTGAAAAAAATTATGAAATAATAATTGTATTAAATGAGGATGCAATCAATATAAAATATTAGTATAAGAAAAAGGTTTTTACGCCGTATTCTTCTAACACATTACCATAATAATAATTTATGTTTATTAAAATATACATAAAAAATCAACATTACAATAAAAGTGAGAGTTAAATAATAATATATATTTAATCCTATCTATATTACATATCTAAATAATGTGATAAAAATCAACTTATGTCATTTTTACAAAATACTATTTCCTTTTATATATAAAAGAAATTAGAATACGCCGGTCAAATAAAAATATATTATTATAATATGAACATAAAGGGTTATTATATTCCGGAAAAAAGTCACTGATCTGTTATTTTTATTTTAAAAAATGTCTTTTTTATATAATAAAAGAAAATGCGTGCGATCGTTTACACGTGTTTATATAAAATTATCATATATGATGAGATTTTTAACAGATGGGTGTTTTGAAACAGGTGAATATGACCACAAAATAGTTACAAAAGATGTTAAAAAAAAAAAGACTTTGATGATGAATTTTGAACAGCTGTGAACATTACACATAACTATAAAGTGCGCTATTGTATATGACTTAGATTTTTTTTATATATATAAATTTTGAATATATAGCCCATGTGCTATGAGTATATAGAGAGGGAGGGAGATAAAAAACTAGAGCTAGGGTAACATCCCTTGTCGCGCTCTGGTTACTTTGTAACAATGACTAACTATTACTAGACTTTTACCTAGGGGATATTGATACCCCATATGTATTATAAATATATATATAAAAAAAAGAATAGAGTACGAGGGAGAGGGTGTATATATGTTAAAAAATGGATTACTTGTGGTCGATTGAACTGATCATCGGATTAACTTTCATTTAAACTTTCTTTTCTATTTATTAACATTAAAGAAAAAAAGGAGTGAGTGTGTGTCAAAATCAATTAATTATTATATAAGAGAATTTTTGACATATTTTTCACACCAATTTTTTTTTTTAAATATTCTAACCTTTATATGTAAATTTAATAAGGGTAGTATTAATGATTTAAAAAGAAAACATGTTGATTCAATATTAAAATAACAGTCATTGAAATTTAAAATTATATATTATTTGTAAATCAGACATAAGTTTGAAATACTACGGTTTCCAGATGACCTTTATATATATATATTTTTTTTAAAGACAAGTTTTTATTATCGGATTCCTGCTGGTGTTTTTCAAGGCGGGAAATCTTTGAGTATATCAGTGTAGGAGGGGGGTTGGGGGGCAAGTGCGAGGAGGAGAGTGCCATCTGGTGAACCAGGACCCGCCGCGACTTCTTCTCGCGAGTTACTCAGCTTGTTTTTGGACACACGCACAAAAAAAAAAAAAAAAATGAAACAACGCAAAAAAATATACGAGGAACAAAAAGTATCATTCAGTGAGCTGATTTCTAAGTAAAATAACAACTATAGAAACTGATGAAATTAATGAGAAGTAAAATTGAAAATACAATGAAAAATCTGGAATTCAGTTTATAAAATTATAGTGAGATAGAACGGCAAATTTTATTGTATATAAATTTTTATCAAAGTTGGAACAATAATGTTATCACGTACTTACAATTTACAATGTTCACATACAAAACAAAACTCACATGTAACAAGTTTCATTTGTTTACTTTGTTGCAGCCTAAAGTTTTTAGAAAATACCAAGTACTCTCACCAAAACTGTTGAAAACCTCACGCAAATAACATGCAGTTAAATGGCAATCGTGACCTCTCAACAATGAAGAAAAAAAAATCTTATTGAGTGAGTACTTGGCATTTTCTATGGAATTTATTTCAGCTCTTCTTTATCATAACGAACGTATAAATTTTAAACGTACCATATTATAAGGTTTTTGATCCTAATCCTATCAAATATCCTATCTCTGATCATTTGAATGAATGAAATACATAAAAACTTCAAATTACACAATAATTTTTTGAGTGAAGTATACACATAATATATAAAGAAAGCCATGATGTGTTGTACTAATTAAACGTCAAAAAAATATACAGAAAAATGAAAGAACAGATGCCAAAAGTAAGCAAAGAGTATCATCATCATTTACATAATAATATTATAACAGACTGCGTACATATAAGGTATATTATACGACGGGGAACCCCCTGTGGTGCATCTTGACTAACTGACTACAGAAAGACGAAGACTCTTAACTTTTCAAAAAAGACAAACGCATGCTGTGTTAGTGAATGCAAATTCATTCATACCAATGACATTGTAATAATAATTTGAATAAAACTTCTTTTTTATTATTATTATTAATTAAATAATATCAAATTTCAACATTTAATTTATTCATTGATTCAAAAAAAAAAAGTATTGATTATGTAAAATATATATTATTAACATGAACAAGTTTATATTGAATAATAATTATCTTTATAACTAATTACAATATTTTACAAGCATTTTAAAAGATTTTACTTTTTTTTTTATTCTAGATGTCTATTAAATCAAATCTTTTATAAAAAGGAACAACTAATTACAAAATATAGCCTGCGGATAGCTTTGAGAGCGCCTGTAGTGTATGCAACTGGTTATGAAGTACGATTGAGCGGATTGCATATCTTACAGGGACTCATAGGAAATGTCGATTATAATAAACAGAAAAACAAGTTTTACAAGCTCAAAAAAAAAAATAATAATAAAAAAATAATAATAATAACGCCAAAAAAAAAATATATATATATATTATTGCAGTTTTTCAACCTTCAAATAAAAGTAAAAATTTTATTTTCAATACATTTTCAATAAAATATTTTTATATATATATATTATAAAAACAATAGAACTCGTTTTACATGTTGATAAAAAATGTTGTTATAGTTTTATTTCTTTTTAAAAACTTGTCATTAGTAATGATATTTTATAGACAGGTGGCTTATTTAGTTCAATATTTTTTTGTTTTGATTTTTTTTGTGTGTATGCAGTGAGTTATATCAAAGTTAACAATAGTAATAAATGGCTCGATTTTTTTTATAAAAAAGTTACCCCGAGGGAATGCAAAAAAGAGATTTTAGGGTGCAGAATTAACATGGGAGTACCCACAGATGTAGAAAGCATAAAAAATGAGGATGCAACACTTGAAAAAGAAAAACTGCATCTCACTTGATGCACCAACTGCTAACGCACTTGAAATACATTATATTTATATTTTTGAATGCAAATGTGATGAGTATTATAATAACCATTGGTAACGAACACTGATGTAATAAAAAAAAAAATCTCCTTTAAGGTTCTTATTAAATTATTAACAACGTTTTTTTTTTTTTTTTTTTTTAACAACAAAGTAACAAAAGTTTATTTTTTTATGGATGCAACATTCTTTTAAATTATATTTATATAAAAATTAATAGGTTTGTTAAAAAGAATTTCGAATGTAAGGTAAAATGTGCAATAAAAATTTCTTGAGCGTGAAAAAAAAATGTAGGAAATAAAAATTTTAATCACTGAAGAGTGAAGAGGTTCTCTCTCTCTCTCTCTCTCTCTCTCTCTCTCTCTCTCTCTCTCTCTCGAATATTATTAAGCTTTGTTAATTATAGCAACTGTAAAATATTTTCAAAATATTGTTTTTATCACTTGGTAAAAGCTTTGACATTAAATTTGTTGTATAAATATATATAAAAAAAGATTTATTATGTTTTGTATACTGAAAAAAAAAAAAAAAAAAAAAAATTAGGCTTTGGTCCAAAAAAATTGCTATGAGTATAGAATTAAATGTCATTTTGCCTTGTGAATGTTTGATTTATACTCGTAAATTGATTTATGAAACTTACCTTGGTCACATAGGATTCCACCCCAGTTCAGTTCACATATACATTGCCAGGGTTTATCTGTACAGTAGCCATGTTTACATCCAGGGTAAGGAGTACATTCTGTGCAGAATTCACCTTTCCAACCTGAGCGACACCTGAAAATAAATTACATTAATATAATATTTGCGGAATAAGAAGAGAAATTAATAAGTATTAAAGATTGTTTTATCGAGATTAATGTTCTTAAAATGTCAATACTTCTACTAACTTTTATTTTCATTTTGATTAAAAACTGAATGAAAAATAAAACGGGGGAAAAAAATAATTAAAGCAATAACAATGTTACATACATATTTACTATAATATACTATAAAGAAAATATAATTAATATGCTAATTAAATTCAAAATTTATTGTGTAATACGTTTTTTTTTTATTTAAAAGTTCTTCGAACTATAAAATTATAATTAAAAAAAAAATATTATTATATAATTTTAATATCTATAAAAATTATTTATAAGTTCCTGTTTGTGTATATAGTTTGCTTTAATCATGTTGAAGCCGTGTAAGTGATGAGAACAAAAAAATTTGATGTTATATGAAATTAAAAACAAGTATACATAGAAGAAGTGATAGGAAGTCTTAAAAGTGTCTGGAAGAGAAAGATAGTATAATAATCGCGAGTGGATATATCGTGAGAAACAAAAGCACTATGGTTGAAAATAGACAGAAAAAAACTCATATGTGGCTTTGGCGCGCGGGGGTGATGACTAATAAACGTTATTAATCTGATGTCTGGTGGCATCAAAAACTGCACACCGCATAAATGTGAATCATCTTATGTATATAATAAAAATTCTTAGTTTGTATTCACTTCTAGAATTTTAAAATGCGCACTTTTTTTTTTTTTTTTTTTTTTTTTTTTTTTTTTTTTTTTTTTGGCATTAAATAACACATTCCAATGTTTAGATCCTTAAGATTTATTATATGAATTTTTGTAAGTTTTACGTAAGAAACGTATATTTTATTGAATTTATAAAAAATTAAACAAAATAATCTTTTGAATTATACGTTCCATTACGTGTTACACAGCACTATATATAAAGAAATTAATAACGGATGATAGCAAGATTAACTTATTACACTTAACCTTATATATAAAATAATTTGATAAAATTTCAATTAATATCTTAAAATATTAATTATCTCATGATTTTTGTATGATGGGTAAAGTTGTAAACAATGCTTGCACGAATTTTTATTATTAAGTTGGCACGTTTCTTAATACTATTGTTGTCGCGTAAACTTTTATGCCATCGACCTTTTTTTTTTTTTTTTTTTTTTTTTTCTACTTTGACGTTATACTCACGCACGTACTTACATATCCTTGTCTTGTATGAAATATTAAAATTAATGAATCAAATATACAATACTTTGTACTGAATTATTATATTGAGGCTAACAGGTATAGTATGTATACTTGCCATACTTTATTAACATATTTTACATTAGGACGTACGATAGATAAAATTATCATTACTTATATGAGTACAGTAATTAAAAATCTTAAAAAATAGTCATGCTTCTCAATGTTTTTTTTTTTCTCTCTCTTAATAAATGTAATTTTCTTTTTTTCTTGTTTACTGAAAAGAATACTCATACATAATTTTAATTTTCTAAAATAAACTGTTCATTCCTTTTTATGCGTGATTAACAATATATTATTTCAGTTCAATAAACAATACGAAGAAAAAAAATCTATAACTATTAACTATCACGCAATTTGATGCTCTTTTGTTTTGTTTTTGTCGTATATATAACGTGCTATGCTTACGTATTGTTACATTTTGTTAGACACCGAGTACAGATTGGAATGTTGCACTATGAGAGAGAGAGAGAGAGAGAGAGAGAGAGAGAGAGAGAGAGAATAAGCCCTTGGTCCTGTTAGGAAAAAAAAAAGCAATTCAACCTTTCGTGATCTTTATAAACGTGATTATTTCACAATACAATATAACATTACAATTCGATTGTTCACAATATAGTCTAAAGAAATATAATAAAATTAATCGATACATCGTATTTCCATATACTAATTGTACTATAATATATTTTTATATATCGCACATAATATACTCAGGATATGTTAAAGTATATCAATGAGGTTATCTACTATAATTACTCTTCATTTTTATTATTACAATAGTATCATCATTATTGTATTGTACTTTAAATAAAAAAAAAAAGATACTTTTTTTTTGACGTTATCAGGAAAAAAAATAATAATAAAGTGAAAGGTTTATATTTTAAAGTAATAAATATAAAATTATGACGAGTATTGCTATATTTTATAATCACTTAATCAAAGTATGTATTGTTTTGAGTTATGAAGGATGAGTCAACAATAAGATATGTATACAAAAAAAAATTGTCTTATAATATCATGTTGATCGTATATTACGTAAAAATTCTGCAAATTTATAATATAGGGATCCATAATGTTAGTGTATCGTTATTGTAACTTATTGCAGAACTGTCACATTATATGAAATTGTGCGTGGCGTGAGAAATGTGTATATATAAGAGATCTATATTCTATAAGATAGATACTTTGACGTAAAATTGTACTCTATATATATATATTGCGTTATAGAGGATCGATGTATTTATATTTATAGATAGCTTAATATACCAGGAAAGTATAAATTACGTAATTTGTATAGATATCCACATTCAATCAACACGTTTTTTTTTCGTTTTTTTTTCTATACTTAAAAATCATGTTACGCGCGGACAATAATATAGCAATTGTGTTTAAATTTCTTATATCTTTATTTTTGCGTTGGTCAGGAGTCTAAATAGATAAATTAATACCATGGCAATCTTTCAAATATCCTGTATCAGTATTATATATATTTTTTCATATGATAGGTTCACACCTATAAAAATATATGCACACCCTATTATGTTAAATTACTGTGATTTTTTCCCCCTCTTGTATACTATATGCGAGGTACCTTATGTGATATTTTTATATGAACGGGTTGAAAAATGAGCTTGTCATAAATAGCATGAATGGTGATTGTAGTATGATTAGGCTAAGCTAATGTATTACTCGTCTCAAATATCAAGTAGGAAAAAAAAAAAATTTGGCGGCGGCAGCGGCGGGTTTTCTTTTTCTTTTATATATCTAACGTGAAATATAAGGGTGGGGTGTGTACCGTGTGTGTATATATATATATATATGCATGAAGTAACCCTATCTATCTTTATACTATATAGCAAAGCATTTAGCACTATAACAAAACACTACTGGCCACATATACTAGAGTCAAATTACTCTTTTGCTCATTTTTTTTATACCTTTGGAGAGTTTCCTCTTCAAACTCCCCTTTTAAACAGTTTTATCTTACTTGTATATGCATAATACATCTTCCCCCGTGATTTTCTTATGTGTGTGAACCAATACTATTTTCACCACAAAACACGTGCCTTTTTGAAAAATATATTAAAAAAAACGATCTATGGCCTTCAAAATTTATTTAATAATCTGTAACTTTAAAGTATCAATTTTCTTCAATACTTTTATTTATTTATTTTTTTCATTCGTAAAAAATGGGCTGCATTTTTTTAAAATAAAATTTTACACGCACCCACTCTTACTTTCATATATACAATAGAAATTTTACATTGGATAAATTATATAAAATTTACATGTGTCTACGCAAAAAAAAAAAAAAAAAAAAAAAGTGTTAATTTTAACTTGTAATTCACAGAGTTAATGAAAGTTAATATAATTTTGCATAATATATAAGAAGCACTTAACACTTAAGTTTATATTATATTATGTATATTTTTTTGGCGAGTATACAAGCCATCGGCAGTATTTTGTAGCGTCATTAAAATTCATATATCGTTCCCTTTAATTCATTTTGTAGACCGCAGACATATTATGCTAAATATTTTAATAGGACAACTAAATTGTCAAAATTTTGAATGTGACTTTTATATATAAATATATACATATAGAATTAAAGATATATTGATAAATATATATACTAAAAAAAAATCAATAATATATAGGCTAGTGGTAATTCAGGGTCAGTAATAATATAGTAATAACTAGTTTTACAAAATGATAATTATACATACAAAATACTTCTCAATTAAATGATACATCTTTGATATCATATACTATAACCAAAATCAATTTTATACATATTTCTTATTCAAATGAGAAAATTGATTTTTTTTCTTTTGCGGTGAGTTAAGAGAGAGAGAGAGAGAGAGAGAGAGAGAGAGAGAGAGAGAGAGAGAGAGAGAGAGAGAGAGAGAGAGAGAGAAAACATGTCTAGTCGGTTGAAATTACCATCAAACTTTATGTTATTAGCTGCTAATAATTCTAAGATATCCTGAATATATAAAATAAACCTTTATTTTTCAAGTTTTTTCTCCTCTATATCTTGACGTTTTTTACTCTTCTTAGTTTTTTTTTCCTTTAAAAGTTATCATAAATGTCAAAGGATTTAATTAATTTTATAATAGATTAAATTTAAAAGGTTATTAAACTTTTAAAAGATTTAATTTGAGAGTTCTATATAGTTTGTGTTTGAAAATTCGACTATATTGGTATAAATTATTTTTAAATTATTATGACTTTCATGTGAGTGTGGTGTGTGTGTGTGTCTGTGTGTGTTCTGTGATATAACAGAAATAGCGCAGTAAAACATAATTATAATTTCAGAATCAATGCATAAGTTATCTTGTTATGCAGTATATAACAAGTTTGCCAAAGTATCGTGTGGTCCAGTCTTTAGTGTGGGATTCTGCTACTACTACTATATATATAATACAGGTGTTCTCCTGAGGCGGTTACCATAGTTACCACGCCAAGTAATTCGTCTGGTACCTTAGGGCAACAACTAGCATCCATCCCTCCAATATCTATACCGCCGCGTGCAACAAATGCAAAATCTCTTTTCTTGATAACCTTGAAGCACTTTTTTTTATATACATATATAACTAATACAATAATTATATTTTTTTATATTATATTTTAATAAAACTGCATATAAATCAAAATAAAGTAATTGTGATTAATAAGACATTGAAAAAAAAAGCCTTTTTGAGAAAACATGTATTGTATATAGGAGTAACTTTTATATATATATATATATATATATATATATATATATATATATATATATATATATATATATATAATAAACTTATAAGGCTTAATTAAATCTCACAAAATAAACAAATGTGACAAAAACTTTTTTAAAATTTATTTATATAGAAAAACGTTTTTTAATTTTTCAAAACGACTTTATATTTTTTCTTGTGTAAATCCTCCTCCTACTTTTATATACCTCTTGTGTGGTCGTTAAGTCAAACAACAAATGACAGTCGCGTATGTTAATGTTCTTCTTACTTGCACACTAAAACCAACTCCTTTATAAATACTAAAGCACACCACATTTTTATGAGTATTACATAAAAAAAAAAAAAAAAAAAAAGTAATCATAATGTACTTTTAATATAGTGTCATATTTAAATATTTACTTTTGAATAAAAATATTTTTTGTTGTATAATTTATTAATTATCATATTCACCTTGCATTTTTTTTTTATTATATGCCCTAAGTATTTGCTAAAATTATTTTTATAACATTTTTTTGTTTTGTAAATTATTTAAAATAGCTAAAAATGGCGGTACGTTTAAAGAACCTCACAAAAAAAAATAAATAATAATAATATTTGCCAATCAGTTTAAGTAAATTAATTATATTAACATTCCTACTAAGTTTTCTGTTTATTTTATTTTTGGCTAAAAAAAAAAAAAAAAAAAAAAAAATCGTGGATCCTTATTCGGACGTAGAACTCTAAGGTGAAAAAATAAAAAAATAAATTGAATGACGTCAATTTATATATAGCAAAAGCAGGTAATATAAATGCAATGTGAGTCGTTCAACATTAAATTTGAGCACCACCTGTTATTCACACTTTTCTGTTTGACCGCCTCAGCAGCAAAAGCTAAGTTCGGACACGAGTATAGAGTATAGATCTCACACGAACTAAAAATTCTATATATAATAAAGTGGCCGTCAAAATGTGACGTGATCACTGACCATGCAATAATAAGAAAATAACGTCACGAAATTATTTCAATGAAAAAGAAAAAAAAAAAAAAAAAAAAAAAGAAAAAAAAGAAGAAAAAACTTGCAAATTTCATGTTTAATCAATTGTTTTCTTAAAAATAACAGTATGATTAAAAATGTCATTTATATTCTATTTGCGTACAAAGTATAAAAATGATAAATATTTAGAAAAAAAATGCTACTTTACTGAAGTGACGTTTTTACCGCAAATATTGAGATGTTGCCTTTTTTTTTTTTTTTTTTTTTTTTTTTTTGTATATAATTATAAATATATTCAAATTTGATTAGTTCATTTATACAGTCATATAGTAATCATTCCGATGTAAGTACAAAAAATTACTGCATTTCATATTTTATAAATAATTCAAATGTGACTTCTATTTTATTATGATATATAAAGTTGTATTAGCTCTCAAAAAAGTTTCCGCATGATCGAACATGATTTTACTCTTTTTTTATTCGAAGCAACAAGCAGTCGAAGTAATCCTTTTCTAGCCGCCTACACGATGTATTGATTAGACTATAAGAACCGACAAAACAATGCATTTGAAAAAAAACAAAAAAAAAAAAAAAACATGACATGAGCGTTAAATTTATCAATACAAAAAAAGAGAGGAACTTTATCAAATTTTAAATCTATCTTGCTAAATATATGAAGTTAAAAAAAATTACACTTCAAAAAATTTAATTAATAATATTTTAATTGTTGAAATAAATTTAAAGTAACAAAAAAATGAAGTGAGAAGCATTAAAATGGAATTAATGAGATGAGAAATTGGTCTACATTTTTTTTCTTCTGATCTCTGCAACCACTTTCGTATATAATATATTATGCAAGATCTTAAAATAAAACAAAAATAAAATATATTCCATGGTAGTATATTAAAAACAGGTCAGCAAGTTTTAAATCTATGTTTGAATGAATATATACATATAAAATATAGAAAAATTAATTGACAATTATAAAAATAAATTAACAACTTATAAATTCTTATACAGCACACACCAAAAAAAAAAACTATTTCTTCTTCACCCACCCACTCGTTTTTTTTTATTTTATTTTTTTATTTTTTTTATTTTTTTATATAAAGAATGAAAAATGTATTGATCATTTTGGTATGGGTATAAAAAATATACAGTAATCTAGGTTTAAAAATCAAAGTGTCTTTCTCATCTGTATGGACATTGACATAGAGTCAGGTCTACTTTTATTTTTTTGAAGACAATTAGAGGTGGACATAGACAAATGACTAACGCAACCCGTGCTTACATGACAAACACTAACGATCTCCGAGAAAAAAAAAACTTTTTGATGATAGCCCTGATTAAAATATATACAGATTCTTTTTTATTATTATTATTTCAATATATATATACGTGCACCAGGGGTGTAGTGGAGGGATGGCGCGGGATGGCGGCGCCATACTTCGTGAAATTGAATTTTTGAATCGCCATGCCTCGTGAAATTTTAAAAAGGCGAAAAGGTGCGATTTTATTTGTGTTCATTAGAAAAATTTGAAAATAAAATCTGAGAAAAACAGAAAAAGAGAGAAAAAAGTAAAAAAAAAAAAAAAAAGTTATTTTTTTCTTTGGTTTTACTTTATCTTTTTCTTTCATCAAATTTGCAGGTAATTGTCAATAAGTAACCTTTTTAATTTTTCTATATATTATGATAAAATTTGGTGAGGCCAGGATTATTGAATTCTATTGTGAATCATGAAAGGAAAGGAAGCTGAAGATTTTTTTCCAATACTTTCTAACTCTTTCTCATTGTATCTTTCTCTCTCTCTCTCTCTCTCGCTCGCTCGCTCTCTCTTCCTCACATGAACATGTCCTAACATGATGGTGACTTTTGGACATACGTTACTTTGAAAACAATAAAAATACAGAAAAATACACTTCTACCTGAATAAGTAAATGTATGAATCTCGTAAAAATTTTGATAATCCTTTAGTAAAAATTGACTTAAAATCCTCTTAGAAAAAAAAATCAAAGAATTTTAAAAGCAATGTGAAGGTCAAAAAAAAAAAAAAAAAAAAAAAAGCACCTGAATTTTCTCTCTTCCCCTTAATATTTAAATTAAATATGAAGAAGGGATGAAAAAGAAGGGGCTATTTTAATTTTCCCCAATTTTTTTTTTTGCAAGTAGCACCACTTCAGTATTCACTAGTCAGTTGGTGCTGGAGGATGACCCATAGTAAACAGTCAGTGACATTTTAGTGCAGCATTATATACAAATTATGTACATTAGCATACTTATATTCCAGCTAATATTTTAGATTTCTGTTGCCTAATTCATAAAAAATATATATACTCTATTTATTAAGTTAAATATGATATTTCTATATTTATAGATATAGTAATATTTTTTTTATAACAATTTAAGCACGAGAACCTTAATTGAATCAGGTAATTAATAGCACTAAATGTAGCAAGTGAATTTTAATTTTAAAAAGTGCATCAATGAAAGATGACAGTCCCACTAGCATCGAGGTCGAGCGTAGCTTCTTTTGGGGTAAGTGAATGTGCACAGGGAGTATGAGGAAGATATCAATATTTTGTATTTTTATTATTACATAATTTTCAGATATTCAATATTTTTGGTAGAAATTGAAATTTAACTACAAAAATTCATAAGACGAGAAAAGAAAGAAAAACTTTTTATTATCATAATTATTTTTTATTCACTATATAATGTTCAAATTTTATGAAAAAATTTATAGAAGCTATATAAAAAAGTATCAAAATTGAATGACCAATAATTAGGGCAACAGTTTTCCATGTATACTAATTTTGCGTTTTTCCCAAAAAAGGGTGTGTCCCGAAAAAAATTTCGCCTGCGGCGCGCTACCCCCCCCCCCCCCGTCTAAAGGGCTAAAGGGTAAACCTTCCGCCATACTTCGTTAATTTTTAGGACTACACCCCTGACGTGCACCATTTTTTAAAACTTATAAAAATAATAGAATTAAAAAAAAAAACTGTTTACTTTTAAGTTACATATTACGAATTTTAATTAAGTTAAACGATATGTGTTATAAAAAATGTAAGTTAGTTAAAACAGAGAGAGAGAGAGAGAGAGAGAGAGAGAGAGAGAGAGAGAGAGAGAGAGAAGTATAAATAACTTTTAAAGTGAGTTCAATGCCTGCAAAAGATAGTAAAAAAAATGATATTATAATTTTTGTTTGTTACCTTTCATTATTTGTTAACTTATTTTCTTATAAATTTGTCAATGCTATTTTATATAAGTAAAATTATTGTAAGAAATAACATAAAATTATACAATTAAATCACTGTAAATCAATATTATTATTAGAATAAACAAGGTTTTATCGCAGGTTCATTTTGAATTAATGTAACAAGTAGTGCAACATATTATGAAGCATAATATTTTTACATTGCTATGTGTGTGTGTGTGTGTGTGTGTATATATATATATATATATATATATATATATATATATATATATATATATATATATATATATATATATATATTAACTGAATGCTATAAAGCTATAAACTATTTCTCGTTTTAAACTCAAACGTGGTCTGCATTTTAATTATTAAGAATATTTTAATGAAAATATGTTATATATATAATAATGTATATTAATGCAATTTAAAAAAAATGTTGCACATACTTAGAAGCAAGATCATTTTATGCACTTCTTATTATGTATGTATGTGTAATACACGCAGTATAATTGTCGAGTGGATACATTAATGTATAGTGTGCATTGCAATGATTAATTATTTTTTATTGATCGTAACGTATTATATTATCGGTCATACTCAAGTAATTTCCTAGTGCACTTAAATAACCTTTCGTACCTTATTTCTTGCACATCATTTAATATGATTTTAAAATGTACATTGCCATCATATATATGGATAATTTGTATACATTTAATAGTAAAATAAATAATATATAATTGGGTCTAATTTTTTGTTCATAATCGGTAAGAAATTAGAAAATAAATTTATTGAAATTGTTTTCGATACAAAGTACTAAAATCTGAAAAAATTAATAAAAATAAATTGTTTTACTTACTCGCAATCTCCAGGTTGCTCGCACTTCGCGTGTTCTGTATGACAACCAGTCTTGCAAATGGCTGTAAAAAAATAAATAAACAATATAAAAATGCATTTTAGTTAATTACTAATTCATAACATAACACCATAGCAAGTTGCAAGTAAATGCAGGCTTACTGCGCATACTTCATTGTTTGTAATTGTATACTTAGAATATCAATGAATACTCTTTTTTTTTTCTTTTTAAATAATATAATAAAAAAATATATACACACAAAAAACTGTATGGTTATTAGAACAATATTATAGTTTTGGTAACAATATCGTATTGTAATTAGAAGGACGAATACAGATATTGTTACTGTAGCAATACCGTATTGTTAAAAGAAATAAGTATACTTTTATTGTTAATGCAAGTATACTTATTGTTACGGTTTTACTATATGCTATTGCTGACTTAAGTATACGTATGGTTACTATTACTATATGCTACTGCTATCATGAGTATTCATATGGTTACTATTACTATATGCTACAGCTATCTTAAGTATACGTATAGTTATACTGAGCGTAAGTATACCATATTGTTAGTTGTCAATAATTTTTTCTCTCCGCATTTCATTGAATATAGCTTTATTTTAGTACAAATAACGTGAGAATACATTAAAATATAACATTTATTTCAACTTAAAATATAAATAAGTGCTCTAGATGTAATATTCTGCCTAATATCGAGGTAGCATCTTTTTGGTTAGCCGTTGCTGGGTCAACAGACACAGGAATTCTACGACAGAAATACATCTATCAGTATCTAGGAAAATAAGTAACGTATCTTATAGAACTCACCACATATCAATGCGCCAAATATTGAAGTAAATTTGCATAGTTAAAAAAACACTGAGGTAACTCTTTAACTAGGTTTAATTGGTGATTAACTTGCACTGACATCATTAGCGTCTCAGTCATCTGGAGACAGCGCGCGAAAACTATTTTACTATACCTATACTTGTCCTAACTATACGTATACTTAAATGTTAAGTAAATCAGAATACTTGTGATAACCATAGTGTTTTGTTGTCACAACTATAGTTATACTTACAGTAACTATTATTACCATTTTCTGGCTTAACAATACCTATACTTAAGATTCTAAATATAGTTAACTATAAATATTGTTATGATAACAATATTTATAGTTTTTTTATTTAACAGTTAGTATGGTTAAAATTTTACCATTGCAATATAGTAACAATATCTTATTGCTATGATAGCAGTATGATTTGTTGCGTTATACTTAAATTTGGCGAGCTATACTTAAGTTGACAATACAAATTGTTATGATAACAATTACTAACAAAAAATGAGTCAACTATACGTATGGTACCTATTTTAACTATAGACTTTTTTGTGTGTATCCATGACATTCATTCATTTACTCTTTGTGTTCAGTTTCATTAAAAAAAATTGAGTAAATTCTTATAAGTTGTCATTTTGTTCTTTATTATTTGATACTCATTAAACTAATGAAATAACTCATTATTGTTATATATAATCAACATTCTTCTAATTATTAAATACTTTTAATGATCAGAGTCACAAAATAAACACTTTTTATATAACTTAGAATATTTTCTTTTTTAGATTCAGAATTCAAGCTTTTCAAGTTATCATATAAAATTGTTCAGTTCAAAATAAAATTATTTTTTTCTTTTCATCTTTTGTTTATAATAGAAGCTTTGATTAATATACATGTCTACTTGCATGTTAGTTATTTCCAGAACCCAAAATTTAATATCTCACGAAACACGAAATGCACTCTCGTTATTTAAATTTTAAAGGAAAGTGTTACATTTGCTATAATGAAAAAAATTTAAACGAACTAGTCTTTTACTTACGTCTGTCACAATTATCTCCTTCCCATCCTGGAATACACTTCTTATCTCCATTATCGTCACAGGTGTAATGTCCAAATTTATCATTGCGTGGTCTACAGAAGTTGGTGCACGTAGGGCTGAAGTAATTTTGATCACATTGAACTCGAACCCTGTACGTAAAAGTAGCAATTCTACCCGTGTGGGTCAGAACGTGCCACTCGGTACTGGGTTCGATGATGCCGGAGTAGGTGGTTTCCTCGATTACACGATCAAATTCTGAAATATAAACAAAATTTAAGTTTAACTCAAATTCTGAAATACAAACAAAATATAAGTTTAGCTAATAAATTTATTTAAAAAAATTTTTGTTTATAATTATTAGTGCTGCATATAGCCTTTTTAATTTAATTTATAATTTGAGAGAGAGAGAGACAGAGACAGGGACAGGGAGACAGAGACAGAGAGACTATCGGTAATAATATACAAATTAGTTACAGTTTAATTTTTTCCTGATATAATTTAATTATTTTATTTATGCACAGTGAAAGGCTCATTCCATATATAAATTATTAATCATAAAAAATTATTATTATAATATTTTAATATAAAAAAAAATATATCCATAAAAAGACATCACGTTATTATTATTAAGTCATGGGGATTTTAAAAATCAATCACTTAAATGGCGCCATTTATATTTTATAATACAAAAGTAAGACTTTATAATCTCATACACAAACACACACACATATATACATGTGTATATAATATTACTTGTAAAAAAAAACTCTTATGATTGTGTCATGCAAAGTATATAAGGTCATAGTATTAGTTGACATCACGTGCTTAAGGGGTCAGCATACTCGACTCAATTGGTCACACATACAAAAGGAAAGAGAAAAATAAAATCTCTCTCATAAAGGGCCAAAAGGTGAATTAAAAAAGGTATACAAACATATTCATCTTATGTATAAAACATCAAATTTTATGAATCAAAAATTATTATTATTATCTTAAAAATTATTATTATAATAATAATAATAAAAAAATCTAACGTTTATTTTTCCATTTTTTTTAAATGCAGCTGCATTTATGACATTATTTATTTTTAGTAATCGTATTAAAAATATGTCCAAAATGACAAAGCAAAAGATTAGAAAATCAATAATAAAATAAAAAAAAACTTACCAGGTTTGGTTTTATTTCCATTGAGATCTATAGCTTGAAGAATTAACGTAAAGGACCTCTGAAAACATAAAAAGAAAAAGAATTTAGAACAAACAAATATATGATATAAAGGTATGCATAATATGTAAATAGGGGAGTGAAATAGCCGAAGGGAGAATGGGGAGGCGTGCCGGCCACGTGTACCACGTTATAAAACTAGAGAGGAAGGGGGGGGGGGGGTGCAAATTGACATTAGCCGTGACATCCATGTGACATAGGCTTGAGCACGATAACTATATTATATAATATTAAAAAAATAAGCTCCATTTTTTTTTTAATGCGCGAGAAACGTTAAACTGATATCTGACCAAAAAATAAATTACTAAAAATAATAAATTTGAAAAAAACATTCATTAAAATTTCCATACAACTTTTTTCTTATTATTTTATAATTAAAATTACAAGTAATATATTTACTATAAATTCATATGTACACGTTGTATTATGTCATGTATTTATGATAGGATGTTTATTTTAAATTTATTATTGTCTATTTTGGTTACAAAATGTTAATTAAAATTAAACATCAAATATTAACTAATTGAAAAAATAACAAGAAGAAATACATAGTTGTAATAATAATAAACCAAATAGCCTTTTAAGAAAGAAAAATTGTCTTTTTGAAGAGTTTCTTAAAATTATAAACGGTGACACGCAATGCTTTAAAGTAAACACTAATATATATAGGGGGGAACAAATTTCATTGAAGAGAGAAAAAAAGGAATCGAACAATAAAAGATAAAAACATTATAAAAAGAAATAGACAAAAACTACAGCACGCGATGCTTCAAAAAATAATAATTTTTATATAAAAAAATATAATAAAAATATAAACAAAAAATAATAATAGAAAATGAGATTACACAATGAAAATTAACTATGACAATACTCGATTGAAAAATATATATATATATATATATATATATATATATATATAGAGGAATTTCTATTCTTTATTAGATCGCTTAGCAAATCGTTTGTATACTCAATCATACTGACAAAAACTATGCAACGTAAGGAGCCATCTGCTTACCTCTTACTTTCAAATTAAAGTGTGTGCGAGAGAGAGAGAGAGAGAGAGAGAGAGAGAGAGAGAGAGAGAGAATGTCAAATTGATAGAAAGTGTATACTTGAATTTTTTTTATTGCATTACTGATTTTTGTATTTCCTTTACTTTTATTTACACTAATGACAATAAAAAATTAAATCGATGATATACGGATATATAAGAAGCCATTAGGACCAAAATAGAGCCCTAGGCTAAAATAAACACAACACCTTTTAGATATAATATCATTGTGTAAATAATCTTCTCGATATCTTTTTTATGTATTAAGAATTTTAGAGAGAGACCACCTTAGAAAGAACACCCAATGAATCAATTAATAACATATCAATCGATTTCTTAATGAATTTAAGTCATTAACAGAGAAAAATCTTATCCTTGATATAGAAATTTAATCATAGTAAAAAAATTAAGCATTTTTCTAAATAACTTGAATTATCACAAAACTGCCATACGTTACATTTTGTTATTAAGCTATATAAACTGAAATATCAATGAAATTCTCTTTCATGCGTAACATACAATGACTCTTGCACCGGGATTCGAACTTCAACCTTCTTAATCCTTTATTATAAAGTGTGATATATGAATGAATACGTCTGACGTCACAAAATTTTACTTCCTTACATCTGCTTCCTCTTTTTTTTTTTTTTTTTTTTTTTTTAAGATGTCAATGTACTCTACAGCATCCTTACATGAAAAGTATGGACCAAACTTGTCAACATAGCCATTTTTTTGCATACTAAAAGCAAAAAAATTATAAATAATATACGTACAAGTATATGCACTATCTGTACACATAAAATGACAATGTTTATTTTAAATAACCTACATAAAACTTCACATAAAAAAGTAGCATCATCACATTATAGTCTCTATACATAAGATAAAAATTAATTTATATTATAAAAGAGAAAAAAAAAACAGATTTTTCCATGAAAATAAAAGTTAAAAATCTATTCTTCTTGATACAATAAAAAGGTGAATGAAATAAAAAAAAAAAAAAAAGTCATTATGAATGACGTAGAGAAGGTGTATTTTAATGATAATGAAAGTTTTTGCTCTTAAAGAAAATGCCTCAAGGATTTTTTTTTTCTTTTTTAGACGCCAAAAAGTTATATTGCATGTTAACAAAGCTACTGGGTATAAAAAGATAATACTTTTTCTTGAAGATCATTTCGGTCACTCACGCTAACTAACGAAGAGAGAAGTAAAAAAAATAAAAATATCTCGTGCCACACAGTGAACGCACTAAATATTAGATATTAACCGTGGGAAATATTATACATCTAATAAAACTTCCAACAAAATATCTTTAATTATTTATTATTATAAAATTTCTTTATTATAATTTAATTTTAATAATATTTTTTTCTAATAATTTATAAAAGTTATTTCCGTTTTTGTCAATGAATATTGTAATTTTGTATGACATTTAGTCATGGGGAAGACTTCAACGCTGGAACAAATAAGATAGTAATATTGTTCTTTTTATTCTTATTTCCTTAGGTACAAGAAAATCATAATAATTTTGGCGTAGAAAATTATTATTTTTCAATTCATCACATAATGCCAAGAAATAAGCTTATATCATCAAAATTTACAATAAATTTTAACTTTTTCGTTTATTTATCGATATAGTGTTCTTTAAAATTTTGAAAATTTGAACTTGCATACAGTTCGAATTTTTATTTTATAATATTAACTCTTGAAGCTATTTTCATTAGTATATATCAGATGCCACTCAAAAATTTAATTTAATTTATTATTCATTTGCCACTCAATCACGCGGTGTTAGCTAGTTCGCGTGACTAGGGCTTGCCAGCAGCTTTTAAGTCTTATAGCTGGCAAAGTTAAAGGCATAAGGCGTGTATAGGATGGCGTGGCCTCTAGGAATTTGGCCTCGGGAATTGATCTTTCTTTTTTTTTTTTTTACCTGTCTGTACCCAGCATCCAAAAAAAAAAAAAAAAAACATGAAAAGCAATAAAATTATACTTGCTCTTTTCATATATATATACATATAATTAGTCAATACTTTTTGGTATGCAACTCAAAGAATATTTGGTCGATTGTTCCTTATCCGTTTATACAAGACAACTAATTAATGTTTTATATTTTTTGTTGTAATAATTTAAAATTGTTATTACTTCTGAATGTTATTTTTTATTATTATATATTTTTTTTTGTTAAAGAAACATATTTTTGTAACTAATGAGGTACTTTATTTTTCATACTGTTAAAGGATAAAAATGATTGCAGACAAGAATTTGCAGCAATGCATGGAATTTTTAAAGAAAAATTTCCTTTTAATTTCTTAGATTTTTATTCAAATCTTATCAATATTTTATAGTTTTTTTTTTAATTGAAGTAAAATAGTAAAAATTCATAAAACGTTATTTATATTATAGATTTTTATTTTGAATGATTTTTATGAAGAATTTTAATTAGTTTATGAAATTTGAGAACTTTTATAAATACATTCATCATTCAACGACGCAATATAGCAGACGTTTCAAGTCAATTTATTTTCTTCTTCTTCATAAGGTCAAGATTATTACCAGGGTCTTAAAAAATAATTAGTTTTATTGAAAAATAACTTGTTTTTTTTCCCCCAACAGATTTTCATGGAATACGCTTTTTTTTTATAAATTATGAAAAAACAAAACAAAAATTATATATTTGAATTTTGAGATTTTTTTTCTTCTGCGTCTGTATTGTTTTGATGCGTGTTTGAGGGCAGCTGTGGTGGCCACGTGCAGGAAGCGCCTGTTCGCCACGTGACGTCACAAAGCATGCATACGTACCGTAATAATAATAATAATAATAAAGAGTGCATAATATACATAATATAGCAAAAAGTATGCTCTGTAAAAATAAACTGCAAAATCTCATATGATATAACACACCCCATACTGTGTATATGTTATTTATAATGTGTATTATACTTCAAACAAATTTTTTTAAATCATGTAAACCTGTCATTTAAATTTGTACGGAAATAGTGAAGGTATGGAAGGGAAAAAAGATTACACGATTTAAATTTCAAAATTAAGCTGACATTTAATGTCAATAAAAACTAAATAAAATGTAATTTATTTTAACCCCTATTAAATTCTATAAATGATATATATAGTCAAGGAAAGGAAATGTTTAACATGAATGAATCAAATTGGGATATCCCAAATAATGGCCTCGCAAAAAAAAAAAAAATAATAATAATAATAAAAAAAATAATAAATACTTTAGAATAAATTCCCCATCCTAAAACTAAAACATTGCAAGGACATGGGCCACGCTTATTATTTGATAGTAGAATAATCTTATTTTTTTTATTTCCGGCTGTACGCGAGTATAGGGCTGGATAATCGAGTGCCACGCGACCCAATGTGCAGGGAAAAAGATACTGCATGGCAGGATGCACGCCCGCGAGTTTTTTAAGCTCTCTATCACTCTACATGCGCGAGCCAACCTGACCAGTGCTAAACACTTTAGTATACATACTTCAAATATACCGACATTATAAATATAATGATAAAACTTATATAATATGTGCGGTCAAGTTGTAATAAATAATATTTTGATATCAAGTTCAATAAACCTATATAATACACTATTTACGATATTTTTATTATCCTTTATTTTCTTATCTATCAATTTGTATAAATATTTTATTAGTGATAAAAATAACCCTTTTAAACAACTATATATAGGTATTTAAATATAATATATCTAGGAGCTAAAGAAGTATAATAAAAAATACACACATATGTTTTAATATGTAAGTAAGTTGATACACATTATATGCAATATGTATGTGTTTGAATTACGCTATTGCTGTAAAAAATTGCTTAAGGCCTTAAAAGTATAACAGGCTTTTATAAAATAACCAGTACCTTCATTACATAACATGTCCCTTTAGGCCATTTTTTATATTATTTCTTTTGCTAAACTTTTTTGTTGTTGTTATAACTTTCAGTTTGCAAATATTTCAATTTTTTTTTTTTTTTTTAAATTTATGATTTATATATTTAAAAATATGACAAAGATTTTCAATTTAAATGTAATTTAAAATTAAAAGAAAATCAATTATCTTTTTGTTTCTTTGCTTACATGGGAAAGACTTCTTGTTTTTCAGTTTTGTTGTTTTTATCGTGGATCTTGATATATTATTAAAAAAAAAAATGTTAAAACAGATTGATATTTTTCCACGATTCAATTTTCTTACAATCGATTTTTTTTTCTATAAAGAAGTCGTATATAAAATATCACTCACCACAAAGAAACCACCACTTTGAAAAGTTAAATTATACCAGTTTTTAAAGGAAACAATGCCTCAAATACTTCATGTATGACAGCGTTTACTTTTATCTTTCTCTATAAATTATACATCATATCAAAAGATATATAAGAAGAAGAAGAAACAAGATTTTTATATATATAATTTAAATTAAGAAATAAATATATGTTGTCTTTAATTACTGATTGAAATGTAAATTAAAAATTAATAAAAATGTCACAAAATATAGATGCTTATATTTAAATGTGTCATGCATATAAAATAAAAAATATAATATATTTGAAATTAAGCATAAAATCTGGGGGAAAAGGAATCTGATTGCAAAGACTCACGACATGCCGCAAGGGGGATAACATTGCGCACTATAAGCAAACAGCAAAGTATAAAAACTTCAGGGCGGCATTCTCGTTCACTCGTCGAGTTTTTTTTTTAAAAAAAGAAAGAAAGAAAAAAACTGAACTACGATATGAAGAAAATTCTCTTTCGTTCCCACACTTTCAACCACCATAATAATAATAAACGAATAAAGCGCATTGTATCAAAAAAACTACCATTATATATAAAATAAATTTTTATCATATATTCAAATAAATAGTGCAGTAAATTAAATAAATAATAATAAAATGTTAATTATTTTTGTAGCATGTAAATAAACACCTTTTCATTATTCCTATTTATAACATTTGCCATGAATTTTAACCTATAATGTAAATCAGGAGAAATTAAGAAAAAAGAAAAAAAAGTGAAAATTGTTCTACAAAAGTAATAAATTCATATGCTCATTATATATTATACTGTCTCGTTACCATCTTTGAAATAACAAGTTTTTTATATATTTAAATTCGCACCTTTACTTTTAAGTTAATTAGTCGTGTCGTTGTATTGTTAAAGAAATAATCAGAGCGTTTTGTTCACCAGTATCATCATGGTACTCAATTGAGACGTGCAAAACGCCCTCGATCTTTTACTTTTTTTTTTTTTTTTTTTTTTTTTTTTTTGAAAAAAAAAAGTATATAAAATAAAACTTGTTTTTTTAAAAATATATAGATGTGTGTATAAATTAGTAACAATTTTAATTAAATCAAAATGTTTTTTATTGCAAATTTGTGAATAACAATAACAAATTACGAGTATATCACTTTCAAAAAATCTAAAGAGAAAGGTATATACTATATATTGCATGAACTTTAAAACGCCCAAAAATATAGGAAATCAATAAATTTCTTAATGCAAATTAAGTTTTGAAAAGAGCGCATTAAATATTTTAACACATTTTTTTATGTCTCCTCTTCAAAATTTCTATAATAATAAAATGAAAGGAATTCCAAGTTCACTCACGATTTTTTAACTTTTTTTACATTGTGATTTTTTTTCTCTCTCTCTCTTGATGATGTGAAGATTTTCTAACAAGAAAAAATATTTCGTGATTTTTTCGTTCTCAAGCTTTGAATTTTAGTGTAAAAAGTAGCAAAATAAAAGGTAAGCAATATAATGTTCTCCAACTTTAAAATATCAGAAAGACAGCGACACGAGAAAAGGTGCTCCTGAAAGTCTTTTTGATATATTTTTGTGTTTTAAACAACTCAGTCACGGGTCAAGGTTAAAGGTTACACGCGAGAGGTAAAAACAACAACAACATATAAGTATAAAATAAAACTAGAAAATAAATAAATCTAATTTAGAAGCTGCATCAATTTGTAGGTTACTGTTACTGTAAAGGTCGGACTTAAAAAAAAAAAAAAAAAAAAAAAAAAATCAAAGAAAGTTTTGAGTGAAATTTAGTTAATAAACAAAATTGATAGAGAAATTAATTGATTTCGAAAAGTAAACATATTTCACGATCAAATATTTTGGTATTTTTATTTTCTTTAAAATATCCCTCAAAATTAATATATTATTTTTCTTAACCACTCCTATACATAATTTGTTTTAAAAAATATGTTTTTCCTGTTCTATAATATAATATAGAGAATAATATTTCTATAAATTTCAATAAAGTTAAGAAAAAACATGACATTTAATAGTGTTGTTAACATGCAAGACAATAGAAATTTTTGTTTATAGTTGTAAGTAAAAATCTCCTGCTGTGATTATAAGCATGCTGCACTATGTATAGCTCAAATGATACTAGAGAGAGAGAGAGAGAGAATAAAATCTTATATGTGTATTATTATAACAGAAACCCCATTGCTTATTTAATATAGCCACAACAATCAAATTAGTTATAACACCAAAAAACTTCAATTATTTTTATTAATAATTTTATTAATTTCACTTGTTAAAAAAAAATAATGCCTTTTCATCACATAAACCACATGAATTTACTGATAGAAGTATTTTTATTTTTGCACAAAAAAAAAAAAAACTTTCTTTTTTTATATTACTATATATAATAATTATTAGCCTTCACCATTTTCAAGATCTTTATATTTGCATTATAATAAAATAATAAAGAAATACTTTTATGTGAATTATATGATATGTGAACAGACACGCCTCCTTCTTTTTTTTATATTTATATTATACTATAAAATAAAACGGTAAAGTAAAATGCATTTTAAAAGGAATGGTGCATAAAAAGATTTATATTGACATTAATGTTTTTCAAACGACATATAATAATTCAATGTCGGAATCAATTTTTTTGTTTGATAAATTCTACTACTATATACATAAGATTGACAGCAAACATGTGTTTAACCTAAAAATGTCGAGTTTTTTTTGTTTTGTTTTTTTATTAGTTTTACATTATAGATCGATTAATAGATCAAAATATCTGTTTTTATTTTTTTTATTTATGTTGTTGTTGAGAAACAATTGTTTTCTTATTTTCTTTGATATTAAAAACAAGCCACAAATTAATTTTATGTATATACGATGCATAAAGCCATTTATATAAAATAGTGTAAATTTAAATCAGTTATATAATTAAAAAAAAAAAAAAAAAAAATGACATGGTTATTTGTTACGAAAAAGAGAAATATAGATACGGTTTTCTTAACATTGCGTGAAATAATTCAATTAATTGATCGTATCCGCGTATATAATATTTTTATTATTGGGCGGGGGTGGGTGCCTCATGTAGTGAGAGAAAGAGAGAGGGAAGAAAAAAAATGAGACCGCGTTGAAGCGTATCGCGGGCATTGCTCTTCAAAAAAACCGTACTTGAAGTTTGGCCAAAAGTAGCAAGTAGCATAATACAAGAACGGGCGCCGTTTTGCGATCTGAATCATTCTTACTGTCTGTTCTCTCTCTCTCTCTCTCTCTCTCTCTCTCTCTCTCTCTCTCTCTCTCTCTCTCTCTCTCTCTCTCTTTTTCTTCTTCTTCTCTTTTTCTCTCTGTTACGCCCGCAAGCTTTTTAATTAGAGTCGTGGGAAACACCCGCGCACAAAACTATGTAATGAAAACCGTTTTATTTCACTGAGCTGAGCTTCTGTGTAATAAACTATACTGTATTTTGTGTAAGAAAAGGAAGTAATAAAATTTATTCTGAATAAAATTAAGACGTTATGGGAGTTTAATTTTCACAAGATTTTAAAAAGTGTTAAAATGTTGACAATTAATATTTTAATTTAATCTCATTTGAATAATGATTGATTATACTTTAAGGTACCCACTATTGGCATTAAGGCATGTAAAAAAAAATAATGTTCTGACTACATAGTCTTTTGTCACCAGTTACCGTTTTCTCTTAATTAAGTCAAAATCAAATTCCTCTTTGTTTACCAAAATTTCCTACAAATTCCATCAGATGCGATCTTCAAAAAAAAAAAAAAAAAAAAAAAAAAAAAAAATCTTCACACATATAAGTACCGTATACACATATGACAGTATATAAGAAATTATAAAAATTTAAGATCACGTCGAAAAGAGACAGTAAAAAAAGATAGTAAGAATGAGATAAAATGAGAGAAGAAACAACTTACAGGTGTCGGAGACGCTTTTCATTCTCTCTACATACGAAAAAAAAAAATAATAATAACGGGACAATTTTTAGCAAAAGCATCTTGACTGTGATGATACCGCGCGCAGACGTTGTTCGTCTGCGTCTGTGTGACCAATATCTTTCTAACAAAAACAGTAGCTTTTATTTTTAAATATAATAAGCTTTAATGAAGTCGGCATGCATGTAAATGGCGCCGTAACCAATGTATAAATGGGATATTATAAACGCTTGTAGATATGTGTATAATATATTCATTGTCGCATATTTTGAACCAAATTAAATCATTATAAGTAAAAGTGATGATAATATTATAATATACATACGTATATAAAAAAAATAATAATGATGACAAATAATAATCCGTAACAAATTTTTTTATTATTAAAACACGTGCTTTGTTTATAAATTCATTTTTTGTCCTCAATTACAAAAATTATATTTATTTTGTAATTAAGATCAGTATTACTATTACAAAATATAAGAAATGAGTAGGATTTTTTTTAATAATTTTATTATTGGGTGTTTACTTCGAGTGCTCGTAATTTAATTCTCTATGTAATTAACCTTTCATCATTTGAAGGGAGGAGAGGAAGGGGGTATTGTATTATATAGTTCGCCGCCCTGATTTTTTTATTTATTTTTTTTTTTTTTTGCCCACACTTGAATTTCTGGTGTTCTGATATAGATCGTGCACCAACACCAACGCAAAAAAAAAAAAAAAAAAAAAAAAAAAAAAAAAAAAAACTTCACTTATTATATTGGAGACAACTAAAATGACTTATTATTTTCTTTAAATTTTCTCACAGGAGTTGGAATTTAAAATAAAAAATAAACTGAAAAAAAAAATCCTCTTTCTGTTACTTTCACAACTCCAAATTATGTCACACGATCAATGATGAACTTTTCATTTTTTTTTTTTTTTTTTTTTTTAAATACCCATATTACAGTGTAACTTTGAAGTTTCCTGGGTCTTGAAAAAAAAATGTAATGGATATAACTATAAATTATTGTATAATATTTAATATCTCTTTCACCGTTTTTCTTGTCATTTAGGCTAAATAAAAAAAAGTATTTCATAAACTTAAAGTGTCATTATGTTATTATATTTTTGCTTAAAATGAAATTACTTTTTTTTTTATATAATGTATAATATACAATGTACATTGAAATGTACTATATATTTTATGATATTAAATTTATTACGCAAGAGAAATGTAATAAATAATAATTTATTTATTTATAAAATATTTAAATAAATTAAACAAAAAGGACAATGATATTAAATAATAATAAATTGAGGTTATTTTGCGTGAGGTCTTTTGATCGCGTCTCAATTTAAAGAATCATTAGTTATTCCGGCACCGCCACAGCACACGTCTCTCTCTCTCTCTCTCTCTCTCTCTCTCTCTCTCTCTCTCTCTCTCTCTCTCTCTCTCTCGCACCAACACACATACAATATAGAGACCACGTGGGGAGGCGATTAGAAGATCGAAACAGAAAGAAAGAGAGACCACTTTCCATTTTGTTAGATTCTCTTTCGCCATTTAGGGTAACTGGTTTTTTTTTCACCCACCATACTAAGAGACACAAAACTACTTGAATAATCCCATCTTCATTTTTCATTATATGTCTCTTTACTTTTCAGTTTATATATTTTTTATTACACCATTATAAAAGGTCATAGACAACTTTTTTTTCTACAGTATAAAAAATAAAAAAAAAAGATTGGATGTTCAATTAAAGAAATTTAACGTTATACAAGTATATAGGCAAATTATCGCGTCAAGAGAAATTGTAAAATTATTAATTGCATTATTATTTCAAACCATATGTCTTTAATTAAGAAATATTGTATGCTAAATTAATTGAATATAAATTTATGTGAAAATATTATCAAATTCTAAAGAAAGATGACTTTTTATTTATTTATTTATTTACCTTTCATAAAAAAAAAAATGTTTTGAAATAACACTAAATTAACCTACATAATATTAAAGTCATTAATTAAAATGTATTAATCGTGTTTGTTTTGTATTTTCCCATGCACCGTGCAAGTATAATGTCACCGTCGTAAAGTATTAAATTAAATGAAGTGAACGGTTCTATATTGTGGCATGGCAAGGACGAGTGCTCTACTAAAAAAATAAAATAACATTCAACAGGTCATACTCGTGACGTCACGTTTATATAGTAGGGTGATCATGAGCTCTTTTTATATAGAATTCAAATTTTAACCTGTGGTAACATTTTTGAATGAATCTGATCTTATCAGAGTATACATTGAGATAATATATACGCCTAAATTTATTTTTTGAAACTCTTATTGTGCTTTGAGGAAGAAAAGAGCAGTGTAAAGCAGAGAGAGAGAGAGAGAGAGAGAGAGAGAGAGAGAGAGAGAGAGAAGACTATAAGAAGAAGAGTCCATACATATGGGCAAAATGCCAAAAAATTATATACACGGTTACATATAAACCAAAGTCTCCTAGGTTCCCGTGTGAAGAGAGCCAATAGTTACTTATAATATAAGTTGGCACTACAACAAGGCAATGACCGAACACACGCCATGTGGATTTGTCATACTACATACCACTCCATTTGCCTTTTTAAATATTTATATATTTTTTTAGCCCTTATAATAATGACATTTGTAATGATTGTTTACATAATGTAAAAAAAAAAAAAAAAAAAAAAAATACTTCCGTTGCATTCATAATAATATGTTGTATTGCATATATAAATACATTCATAAAATTTCTTAATAATATGTGATTGAGATGTCATATTGGATCATACCATGTCTACAAGAGAGAGAGAGAGAGAGAGAGAGAGAGAGAAAGAAAGAGAGAGAGAGAGAGAAAGAGAGAGAGAGTCAATTGTCTGCTCTTTCACTCCTCAATGACAAGGCAGGCACACACAAGTGAATGAACAATGGTAATATATTTAAATGCCAAAAGCTTTTGCTTGCTTATAGACTTGTATAATATATTATAAGTTACGTTACTATATACGTATGACATCAGCCTATATAATATGATGATGGTGGTGGTGGTGGTGTGAGAAATAAAAATCTCTTCTCTTATGTCTAAAGGCAAAAGAGGTCAGTTCCGGTGTATATGTACGCCGGCTATATTATATAATATAAACTGCACGCATATACAAGATGCAGCTCAGCATCCCTGTTTATGCTCCTGTGTGAACAATCTGTCTGTAGTAAATCATCTCAATATGAGTAGAAAAATAAAATAAGAGGAAGAGGAAGTAATCAGACCACCTTGTTTGAAATTTTTTTTTTTTTTTTTTTTTCATGAGAAATTCTTTAATTTTTGGTCATTTATGTGAGAAATGGTAGTTCCTTAACTATACATATAAAAATAACAGATTTTTTTTTTGTATATAGTAAAATTAGGCTTGAATTAAGAACATGCTTATACGCTAATGCCGCTTTTGAGCAAAGAGACTTTTTTTTTTATCCAAAGACTGAAATACAAAAGACTAAAAAAATTATTCTTGGAATCTTGATGAATAAAAATTTATATGATTTTTTTTTCTTATCTGAATAATAAGAATAGATTTTAGAGGTCACCGTACTTGGATATATATATATATATTTTTTTTTTTTTTTGAATGAAGTACTCTTTAACTCCATTATACCATCTTTATAGAGAGAAAAGAGTGTAACAGAGAGAGAGAGAGAGAGAGAGAGAGAGAGAGACTTGCTTCCTGTGCAATAGAAAAATCTATGAATTAAAAAATACTCTCTCAGCATGTGTTCTTAAGAGGAATAAAATTTTTCAATGAACTAAAACGTGAATTGAAAAGAAAAAGAAAGGGAATGAGAGAGGGAGTTTCTTTTAAAAATGTAAAAATGCAAATATTTTTGCACTCCACTTTATAGCCTTTTTTTTTTTCTTCTTTGATATATATTTAGATGTCATTCGATTCATTACACGTGGAGTTGATAAAAAAAAAAAAGATCGAGGGTATTTCTCTCTCTCTTTCTCTCTGATTTTTCGTCTTGGGTCGTGTGTATGGATCATAGCCAACTCACGAGCAAGAAGCACAAGCTTTTATGTCTAGTAAGTTACAACAAGAAGAGAAAGAGAGAGAGAGATGATCTTATTATATAAATATTCAACATCATCAGCTGGAGTAAAAATTAGAATGGCACGCATTCGTGTGGCCTTCGCGAATATTTCTCATTTGCTTTTTCACTCACCTAATTTGCAAATTTAAACTTTATATATATTATTTAAACAACAGTTTACATTATATACATTATAGCTTCAAGCATAAAAGTAGTTTAATGTACTCATGATTAATAAACAACATATAGAAGAACAAGAAGAAAAAAAAGTTTTCTTGAGTTAAACAGATTCTTTGAATTATTACGTAAGTTTAAATAAAAAAACATTGACGAACCTTAATTGACGCTAATAAATTAGCACGAAAAGAACAAAGACAAGTGAAGCCGCACCTTCAAAATATCGCTCGTCATTTTTATTTTAATGAATGAAGAGTAACGGTCATTGACATTAAAATAAACAACAACAACTAATTATTATGCATATTTCACATAATCTTAATAATTAATTTGATATAGTCTTCATTTTTCATTATGTAATTTCATACATAAGCATCTTGTAATTATAGTATTATATGCATTATATAAAAATTACTTTTCAATTTTTTTTTTATAATAATTTAATTTTTCTATGCAATGATGAGTTTTAAATATATGCGCGTGCTCTAATTATTTTATTTTATATAACCATTTATATAAAAGAATTTAAAAGTATTATTATTATTATTTTTTTATTCAAAAGAGAAAGTATATTATGAACTAATATAACTTTAAGTGAATGTGAAGAAGAAGTAAAAAATGTAAATCAGTTAGAGATGCGATGATGCAAGACAAGAGGAATGATTTTGATGCAAAGTAAAGATGCTGTAAGCTTGGATTCATGACATGTATTGAGAGACAAGTGTACGTAGTACGTATACTGTATATTATACTGAAAGTTACACAACAAAAAATATGACATTCTCTTATAACGAATACAAAAGGAGGAGTAAGAAAACTTTAAATTTTGCACACTTTTGCAACATGATTTGATTGATTGAACTCTATATTAATGATAAAATCTTGAGTTATGAATTTTTTTTTTCTAAAAGTGGAGTACAGTATAGTTATATTATTATCTCAAACACTAAATAAAAATACAAATAAAATATTAAAAATTCTTAAAAATATTTAAATTATTTATAATGAGTCATTTAAATAACTTTTCTCAATATACCTTCATTATATTTTTTAGTAAAAATTCAAGGTAAAAGCATAAAATACTACAAATTTTTCGTTCTATAATATGAAGTTGTTTAACAAGTCTTTTTATTTCTTTCTTTTTCTTCTGCTTAATTATTGTTCAATCTTTTGTTCTATCGTCTTTTTGATATATATTTATATATAAAATATTTGATGTTACGAAAGAAAGAGAGAAGGAAACTGTATTATATATTATGTATACAGCTGTGTGAAATCACGAACCTGTTTTATATAATATACCAAGATCGAGACCTGGTCGAGTCTTTAATACTTCGTTGTATTGTAAGACAGGGAATATAAGAGAGAGAGAGAGAGAGAGAGAGAGAGAGAGAGAGAGAGAGAGAGAGAGAGAGAGAGAGAGAGAGAGAGAGAGAGAGAGGCGACAGGTGCTCGATAGCATGAGAAAACGAAACAGGTATGTCATCTACATTTTAGTGCAAAGAGTGAGAGTATATTTTTTTCCCTATTGCAAAAATTACATTATAACCTCAGGATAACAAGTAATTTCTATTTTATTTTGTCCTATAAAAAAGAAGAAGTTAATTTATTACTATCAATTATTCAACAAAAAACAAAACAAAAAAAGTATTATTGAGGAAATTAAAATAAATCGTAAATTAAATACTTGACGTCTTAAATCACATAAAAGACATTATCATCTATTTTCATGAAAGTTAACAAGAAAAAAAAAATCTCTTTTTTATTACCCCCCAAAAATGTCTAAATATTTATACAATTTTCACCAAAAAGATTTCATTTATGTCAACATAAGAATGTAAGCTATATGACAATTGAAAGTAAACTTCTAAATTAAAAAAAAAATAATAATAAAAAAAAATAATAAAGTTTATTTTTTTAAAGTCGTCACTTATACATTCCCAAGAGTGAAATTAACAGAAAGAAAAATCATTGCGTTAAAAATAGATACAAAAAATTAATCAAAAGTGATATTTTATACGTTAAATTTATAGTTAAATCTGTATTTGGAATAACAAAAAAAAAAATTATATTAATTTATATCATATTTTTAATAGAATATTTCAAGTAATATATTAATCATAAAAATTAATGTAAGAACTAAAAATACTTTTTTTTTTTTTACACATCTGGATAAATGTTGATAATATAATTAATCATTTTTTAAGCTGAAAGTATAGCAATAAATAACAGAAAAAAACGGAAAAGAATAATCGTATATGAAATAATAAATATAAGAATGACACTAAAAAAAACCATGACACAATATCGTTTGAGTCCATTTTTTGTTCACATCCTCTCCCCCATCACAATGAATTAATGCGTGCTAAATTGGGGATTGATGATTGATCTAACATTAAAAAAATTCCAAGCAGATGGAAACCATTGATATAATATAAAAAAATTAATTGCCGCAAAATCGTGATAAAAAATGTGTCAATAGTATTAGTGGTAATCTCTTTTATACCTATATCGTAATTGAAAATAATATAAGATATTTTGCATAATTATTTTATTTCTATTTTAATCTACCTACTTTATATTATTATTATTATTATCAAGATTATAATAAAAAGCTGCATGCATTATAAAAAGCTAGAGGGTATATAATATGAGAAAAAGTAATTTGAGAAGTCAAAGCTTATGCCTTTGCACCTTACTTCTTTGAATATTATGTATATTATAATTCTTATAGTTATAAGAGAGCTTATTATTATAGCCTTTCATTCAAATGACAGTTTAAAAACAGAGTAGGCGTGTCATATATTTAAGCTATATTATTATTACAGATTAGTAAAACACATTTATGACACAACACCTTGTTGAATCAAGTTGCAAGATCGAGAGAAAGAGAAAGAATTAAAATGAAAAAAAAAAAAAAAAAAAGAAGTATACCATCCTTTTGTTCTTTATTAAAGATTCAGACCATATATACGCCCCTCTCTTCATTTTTTGTTTCTTTCTTTAATCATGATAAGCTTATTCATTATCATGTTTATTATTATTATTTCAAAGTTAACTCTTTAATATTATAGTATAGTTAATAAACGTCAATCATAAAAAATTATATATTTGTATTTTTTTTAAATGATATGCAAATTTGTTTTTGTTCTTAATGTAATATAATATCTTTAATCTTATATATATTAATTGCTTTATATTTATACATGTATATTTGTTGTAGTTTTATTGTACATAATATATTTTAGTTCAGTGCTGTAGAAATTGAATGAATCGGCGCCAGAATTGAGTTCATTAACCAAACAGTGCTTGTCGTCTCGTCTTTTCATCGTAAACGTGTAAAAAAATATATATATATTATATATAATATAATATATATAAATAAAAATACAGGTTTTATTCAGTAATTTCATGAGATCTATTAAAGTATGTTTGCAAATTGAAGAAAATGCTTAATTTCAATTCAAGATAGTATGCGAAATTTAAAAATTTCTCCGTTTAATTTTAAATCAAGTAAGGTATTCATTTTTTTGTGTGCTTTGTAAAAATCTTAGTTTATTGAAGTAATCGTGCATTTTTTTTATAATAATATAAATTTTGTAGAATTTCTTTAAAAAAAGTAATACAACCAGTTTTCATTTACAAATTTTTTATATTATAATTTTTTTTTTTTTTTTTTTTAATATCGATATAAAACAAAAATATATAAGAAGCTTTTTTTTTTCCATGCATGATATAACGCTCAATACTTTTATTTTTAATCAAAAAACTGGAGTTGCTAAAAATTAAGAAGCTATCATTTAACGAAATGGAAAAGATCCATAGACTTTGGTTGTATATAAATGTAGTCACGTTTTTTGTAATACATAATCTCGTTATTCATTTTTTTTTTTCTTTCGCTCACATTGAAGTATACAGTATAAAAATGATTAAACTGTATGATGTAAACACGAAAGAGAAAATGAAAATATTCGTACTTCTATACTTATAAAAAAAAATAACATTTTAAAAATAAAAAACAGGTTTGCCCAGAAATTTTATTTTGGAATGTTTTTTTTTATTACTATTATAAAAATTATACATTTAATTAAAATTATTATTCAACTGGTAATTCACATAATTGTTTTAAATTGTTATTACGACCTACATATGTTTTAAAACATCCTCTATATTTATACAAAATTTTGTGATATAATTTTTATATAGTAATTGTATATATAATATATATATATATAATATATGTATACGTTAAGCAAAAATGTGGGCTAACTGTACAATATACATTGTTTTAAATTTTATTATTATATGCAAACCTTTTATGGATATCATTGATATTTTATTTAAATCTTTTTTTATTGTTCAAATTCAAATATACATTTTTTTTTGACAGAAGCACAATAATCGCATCTGCCTAACTTTCTAAAAGATATAAAAAAAAATCAAAATTTTAATTGGTTTTTATGCGGTATAAATAAATTATTTTTTTTTCTTATGTAAATACAATTATTTATGCTTTTTCTTTATTGATTATGTATATAATATATATATAAATATTTTGTTTTTTTGCACAAAAATATTAAATTAAAAACTATTTATAACTTTCACATTAAAATCCATGTAATATTATATATTTCAAATATATTTAATGGTTATAAAATAAAATTAAAATACCTTAGAATAGAATGTATTATTAATGAATTGCATAATTTTTGAGAATATAAATAACATATAAAAATCTTTTCATAAAAATTTAGAAATTAAATAAGATATATTTTGCATGAGTGAATTTCCGGAATGAGATAAAGATATTATATTTTATTAACATAATTAAAGTATTTTATTATATTATATATTTTATAACCCATATAGTACAAAAATTTAATCAGTTCCAACCTAAAAATCTAGAGTGAGAGAGAGAGAGAGAGAAATGAAAGAGTTGAGAGTTTTAAAATCAATGCTTGTTGAACACAAATTATAACAACAACAAAACTTATTTTAAAAAAAATTGATAATATAATCAAATCATATGAATTTCTCTTGAAATGACGTCATGATAATAATGTATGTACGTGAAAGGTCGCGATCTTTATATTAAAGTTTTAAATGACATTACTGCAATGTATCGTCATGCCTTATAGTATTACAATATGACATTCTACATTATTATTATTATTGCATTACTTTATGTTTTTTTTTTATAAATTAGGTCAATTTAATAATATTATATGACAATAAAATCAATATCAACTGGAAAACAAATTTCTATGGGAAATTAAATAAAAATAATAAGGATTTTTTTTTTTCAATTTTCATGGCCCTACATATTTGAGGTATAAATTCTCTGAGAAAATTTATATATAAATATTTTTTATACTTTTATCTTTAGGTGTTATATATAATTGGCAAAGTATAATAAAAATAAATTGATAAACTATATATTTAGTCACGAGTATTTAAAAACCACGTTGAAGATCATGGTGAAATGCATAGAGAGAGAACTTATATATATTTTAGAAACAATATAATCACGACAATGTTAATTATAATAGCTTCAAGGAGGATCATCAAAAAAAAAAAAAAAAAAAATCCATGCTATATTTTGACGTAAAAAAATAATAATAATAATAATACATCTTTATTGCTTTTTATAATGTGTGAGTTGATTTAAGTTAAACATGTAAGTAAAGCAAGCTTTTAAACATTGTATTTTGTGCATGAAAAATAAACCGCAACATAAAGAGTATAACATCAAACTGTACACGTATTACAGTTTATAAATAAACACGAAACATTCACAAGAATTACTTTTTATTCTTATTCCTATATATATATATATAAAATATATATATATATATATATATATATATATATATATATATATATATATATATATATATATATATATATATATATATATACATATATAATATATATACAGCGAGTTTTGTTGTGATGCTCTCGTAATATTTATTGCAACTGATCACATTTCAAATACTTGAGATAAAAACTGGCTTCATTTTATACTGCCAAGCATCGATATTTAATGTTAAAAATCATCATTATATTTATATGATCTATAAATAAATAAATCACTTCATTGATGAAATTTGAATTAAATTTCTGAATGATCTCTCTCTCTCTCTCTCTCTCTTGCTATTTCTCTCTTTATGCTTTAATAGTTCTCCTCGGTATTCACTTTGATAATTGAAAGCAAAGAGTTAGTTGCATTGAGCTCACAGAGAGATGTTGAATATGTATAAGACATGAAAGTAAAACAACATGAAGATGGTTACAAAGAAACATTACCGGTACACTCAATGCCAACTATTGTATTCTTTACTGATGCTGCAAGTCAATATAAATTTATGTTAAAAAAAAAACTAAGTCGTGCACAATATATAAGAGTGAGAGGATGTTACCCGGATGAAAAACAAGGACTACAAAATAAGATAAAAACTATTCTTCTGTAAATGATGAAAGAGAATCTTTTATTATTTATTAAAAAAAATCAGGTAACTTGAGAGAGAGAGAGAGAGAGAGAGAGAGAGAGAGAGAGAGAGAGAGAGAGAGACAGCGTGCGAAAAACACTATTACTTTAATTACAAATAAACTATATAAATATACCGTATGTAGTATGTACGTACTTTTTTTTTTGTATATATGTACTTACACCGCATATTATAAAAATATAACCGCAAAAGTTATTATTGGCTTGTTAATTAAGATACCTTTAAGTTCTTTGCACCTCTTCTACAATGCGTTATTATTAATTTTGACCTTCTATAATAACTCAATGAATTACTAGATTTTTTTTTTTTTTTTTTTTTTTTGTAGAAAATGTCATAAAGCAATTAAATTTAATGTTAATAAAATGCTATACACAAATTATTCATTTTATTTCTATATTGTTGTCTCTAAATATGCACTTTAAATGCACTGAAGAATATAATAAATATAAATTAATTGCTATAAAATATTTGATCAGAAATGTATTATTATGGTACACAATAATTGCACAGTAAAAATTAAAAAAAAAAAAAAAAAATGCATAGCATACAATTATGACAGTTGAAAGAATAAATTTCTAGGCATTGAATTCAAATTATTCTGCAGTAAGGCTGACAGTACAATATATAAATATAATTCTAACTTGATGAGATTGCATATTTTCTTTGGGGGAAAAAATCTTTGCATGTCACTCATTTAGTCCTGAGTTCGACATTAAACTATACTGAATAATAATAATAATAAAAAATTTAACTCCCTGTATAACAAAAAATATCCATTAGCGTCTAAATCGATCAAGTTTGAAGATAATAAATATAAAAAAATATTATATAATATACTTTAAAATATAAAATGTCTATTTCATTTTATAATCATATTCATTATAAGTAAAAATCAATTCTGATAATCAATCAATCAATAAGATTATATCAATTAATCATTGTCAATATTTTTTTTTGTATGTATATATAATTTACAGGTATGTAACTGAGAAAATATATATAAATGGATTACATTCTCTTCACTTACACCCATATGAATAATCATCATTACTTGTATGTCCCGAGTGATAAAAAAGCACCCAAATAACACCCAAATCATGCCCAAATAACGCAAACCAAACCAAATAACACCCAAATAACACCCAAGTCAACCCAAATAATAAAATGCTGTTTTTCGTGTCTTTACCAAATACAACCCAAATATTTGCCAAATAATTTTGCTTGCCAAATGTAACCCAAATACCACCCAAATTTTTATAAATAAAAGTTCGTTAAAATAACTGTTTTCTCCCTCAGAGACTTCTATCACATTTTCTAGAATAGCGTCAGTATAGAGTTTGAGTTTGTAGTGAGAAGACGCGTACCCACGTAAAGATGAGTTTTTTATTATATAATTATTGTGTTTAATCATCGATTTTGATTCACCATGCACGGTTCGAAAAGACGGCGCGGAGAGACTACATGGAAATGATTAACGCAACAGATCACGGGAAGTAAAAATATTTATAGTAATATACAATTAAGAATGCTGTACTTTGTTTAAAAATCAAAATGTCTTCATTTCAGAGCGAGAACACGCGCGAGGAAAGAGATATGTACATCACCTGCGATGCATCAATGCTGTAGTAAATATAATTAATATTTAAGGTAACTCAGTTTTGTTTCAATAGTTATTGATTAAAATTTATATATTTTATTCAATTTTTGCATGCATTATGTTTCCATGATACAGAGTATTGTGTATTATTGCATTTAATTGCTTTAAATTATTGTTTTTATGTTTACATACTGTATACAAAATATAATCAGTTATAATAGATAAATTTGCTTGTATGTTTTATTGGTTATTATTAATAAATTACGTTTAATATCATTTCATTATATTATTAATAAGAAAGAAATGGCAACGATGTATTTTTTTTTTCTAGAATGCCAGAGAAACAAGAAAAGGTACCGGTTAAATTGTTTTATTTGGGTGTTATTTGGCTATCATTTGGGTCATATTTGGTAAATATTTGGGTTATATTTGGCAATAATTTGGTTTATATTTGTGTAATATTTGGTTTACATTTGGCAATAATTTGGTTTATATTTGTGTAATATTTGGGTTATATTTGGCAATAATTTGGTTTATATTTGTGTAATATTTGGGTTATGTTTGGCTATTATTTGGTTCATATTTGGGTTGTATTTGGTTAAAATTTAAACCCAAATAATGTCCCCTTTTGGCAATGATTTGGTTTTCATATTTGGGCAACATTTGGGTGTTGTTTGGGTGTTATTTTATCACTCGGGGTGTTATAGCTTGTACATATACAGTTCACCTACCGAAAGAATGAAACTTTATCAAAAATTAGTATGGTAAAAGTTGAAATAATAATAAATAAATACTTGTTAGAACTCAAAACACTCATACTGTATACTCAAAAACACGAAGGAAAAAAACAACAACTATCATTTTAAGGTTTTTCAATAGGGTTGCGCATTTTGAGGGCAGATTGCAAAAGGTATAAGAACATCATAAAAATTTTGGCACTTCAAATTTCTAAGCTAGGTATATTGTGAAGTATATGTTATACATAATTGGGTGGGTGTAACCTTTATAGCATCACTCTTAAGGTTGCCCGGGTGTATATGACATTTGCAAGTGAAATATGAATACGTATTTAGTAAAGAACATTTTTGTCTTGAGAGAGAGAGAGAGAGAGAGAGAGAGAGAGAGAGAGAGAGAGAGAGAGAGAGAAGTGTGTTTCTGTGCTGAAGAAGACCTGCCTATTTAATAACGGGGCATATCCAACAACTCATACAGTACTCTTTTTTTTTATACATACAGCCGGTTTGTTTCATAAAATGCGAATGAGTAAAAAAGACCATCTTTATAATAATTTTTATATTATTATGTCTCTCATATGTAGTTAAAAAATTATCATCCGTTATTTTTTTTATTACAATCATAATTTTTATTTAAAATGTTTTTTTTTCTTTTATTATTATCTTTACTATTATATACTTGAATTACGTATATGAATGATAAATTTATTTTAAAAAAACATATCCTTGTCCATAAATAATATTAATAAAAAAAATATGATGAATATCGTTTTCAACACATTTTTTGTTACCAGCCTGTTCGTCAGGTAAAAAAATAAAAAATAAAAAAAGTTTTAAATACCAAAATTAGAAATTCATATTTTACATAACTCAACTTAATATTTATCTTCTTAAAAAAATACTTAGAAAGTTTTTTTTAAGTATACTGCGTGCTGTACACCGAACTAAAAAAATGCACTTGTATACTTAAGTTCAATAAGAATACAAGCTTGATTATCGATATGAAATACTAAAGGAACCTGCGTTTTGATTTGTATACAAATTTTTTTTATCCTTTTAATGATTTTGATATCTTTATTATTAAAGCTGACAGCTCAACAATAGCAACATGCTATATAATATTTTATACAGTGTCAAATAATAAAAACCTCAGGATTATGAGATAAATTAAATAGATACACCCCAATTGATATAGTCATCCCTCCCCCTTTACTATCACATATAAAAGAGATAAGAAGGGGTGGTTTTGTACACATACATGATTACCGCACCCTATGTCATCCCTTGAGTATGCAACTCTCTCTATACCTATATTACATACATATATATATATACAAGGGTGCAAATTTGCATACAACTGACCTAAACACTTTATTTGTGTATATACACATACACAAAAATTAAGTAGCACATACAAAACAACATTTCACTGGTGTTATATGTTGTTGTTTTTTATATATAGTGATGCTTCGTATATAATGTATGGATAAAAAAAATTATCTATTCTGCCTGCGCATAACTTTCTACAAGTAAGTGTAATAATAATAAAATATATATAAGAAGAAAAGGAAAAAACTAGTTATTATAAAAAAATAATAATAATAATTCAAAGCATATATCTTTTTAATTTCATTTATACTGATGACAAAATATAAAAAAATATAATTTCCCACGAAGAAAAATGATGGTGAAATTGAGCTTTCTTGTATACTTGATACAATAAACTTTGACATTATTCACTCTGTGTAGTAATAATTTTTATATAATTGATCAATTTAATGACAATTAGCTATAACTTTTTTATTACAATAATTATGGCCTCATTTGTACGTTATAAAAATTATTATTAATTTTACTCATAAAATATATAGTGAATTGTCTTTTATATATTATGAATTTTTGATCATATTGTAATTTACTTCTCTCTCTCTCTCTCTCTCTCTCTCTCTCTCTCTCGTAAGCAAGTACTAAACAGATTAAATTTCAAAGTAAAATAACGGAAACAATTAAGTACATTATCGTGATAAAGTATACCAAAAAAAAAATGAACAAACATCATAGGTCATTTTTAAATGGTTAATTAAGCCACGTTCCATGGTCAAGTGTATTATATAGTTAAAAAATTTCTATGAAAAATTGCAATAAAGCCTTTTTTTACTATAGGAGTGTACTTGAATGAATAAGTAAAGGATAGTAATCTGATCTGTATGGCGGATGCATGCGTATGAATTACTGTACAAGAACACCTTTCTCTTTGCTCATCTGCCTGCGAGAGAGAGAGAGAGATGAGAGAGAAAGGGGGGCACGCGTGGGCATCACATATGAGTGAGTGTGTGAGTTGTTGTGTACTTCATTTATTCATATACTGTATACTGTATAATACTATAAAATTTGCTACCGAAGTATTATATGACGTCATTTAGGCTAAAGTAAACATCAAATAAAATTCTTCCTATAGATAATAAGAATGAATAATTTATTATTTGTAATAAAAAGAAAAATAACGAAATATTAGGTAATTAAATAAGACTATAATATATTACGATACTGGTACTTTAATATATTTTTTTATATGTTTTAGATTGTCCTTAATGACCCATGCAATGATTCTATAGAGAAAAAAAAAAGACGATCATAGAGTTAAAGTTTTTTAACACGTGTAAGGTATGAAATTATAATTAAATTATAACAAAAAATAAGAGTATTCGTAATACTAAATTAAATTTATAAAGTTAAAAAATGTATCGATATTGTTCAACGAAGCATAATATAGTAGCATGATGACTGATGACTTTCTATATATATATTATAAAGTTTTTGCTTACTTAACTTGTGAAAAATTACTGATGAAATACAAATTTATTGCTTTAATATATAAAAACACACACAAAAAAAAAAAAAAAAAAAAAAAAACGTTATTAAATTAAATGACATTTTCTGACCTAATATTATTATAAATAAAATTATTATTTTGTTATGCTTTTCCTTTCATATATAATTAAAACCTTCTTTTAAAGAATAACAATAAAAAAACACTCGTAAGTTGAAAAAAAAAAAAAAAAGACACTCTTTTTTTTTTAAAGTACCCACCAGTACTCAAGTATACTTCAATGTCTCCCTCTCTTGGTACCATCATGATGATGAACTATAGCTATATAAGAGCATTGCGTTAAAAGGGACGCAGAGAGAAAAAAATCAAAGTGGATGAAGAGGGATGGAAAAAAAAAAAAAAAAGAAGTTTGGTTGCACTGACGATTTTTATAATATAATAACCATAAAAAAAAGAGTTACCCCTTTACTTTTTTTTAAATACATCATGGTAATAAGAAGAAGAGAGTGATATTCAAACACTACCGTATGAAACGTCCCTTAAGGGGTTTTTGAAAATATGAATCACGTGATTGCATTTGGTATATATATGTAAAAGTTGATGTTGAGAGATATTACTACTGAATTTATTTATTATATACTACTAAAAAGCCACAAGCAGTAATAATATATTCACTGCTTTTTTTTTTTTTTTTTTTCTTCAAGCTCATCTTTTATTGTTTTTTAAAGCGGTGTGCGCTATGTCATGTCAGATATAGAAGTACTACTTATTATTATGCTGTGCAATAAGGGAAATCTTATTCTTATATGAGAAAAAATATATACTGTATAGTAGACAAGACATACTTTTTTATATATACATTCTACGCAGTACCGGTTTTTATAAAACTTTAAAAGTAGGAAATATATATTTATACATATAAATATAGTTTTTTTTAAAGGTCATTGCATTAAAATCTTACTAAAAAATTTAAATATACTGTATAATGCAAAAAAAAAAAAAAAAAAAAAAAAAAAGGAAATAAACTTTTTGTTTTTAAATTTAATTCTTCATTATAATTTATACTAATAAGATTATCATTACACATAATTTAATTAAGAACTCGACTTACACACACATGCACTCATTATTTGTACATTAATAATTTCAATAAACCAATAATTAAATTATCTTCCTTTGTGTACCAGCATTTAATTAAAATAATATTAATTGTTTAAAAAAAAAAGGTCATGTAATATTCTTTCAGAACAACTTTAATTATGTATCTCAAACACAAAATATGAGATATAAAATCATGAAGTGTGTGTGAAAAAGTATTATTTATCAGTGTTAACAAAAATGTTAAAAGCTTTCATAGTGATGGTGACGTTTAAAAAACCTCATCGTTCAAAACGATTTTGAAAACGAGCAAGTGTTTTTTATATAATTTATATTATGAACAAGTTTGCTGTAACATTTTTTTTTCTTCTGCAATACATTTTTATATTAATATTCAACAGACCACCATATTATCGTTTTTATATTATAAATTGTATATAGATATAAAAAAACACGTGCATATATATATATATACAAGTTTTCACTTATAACCTTTTATATAAGAAATTAATAAATTAATCATTAATGATGATGACTTCTTTTTTTTTCCCCAATAATAACAAAAAAAAGAAGTTATTTATACTGTTTATGCATATAGTTTATAATGTAAAAAAAATCAGTAAACTTTCACGTATATGCCTGTCATTCAGTATGTGAAGGTACACCATAGTATAATATGCAAAAGTTGCTCATCTGCTGCCTAAAGCCTTTTGCAATCTCCCCCCTCCCCCAAATATTCCAAAGTAATTTATAAAAATAAGGTAAAACAAAAAATTCTACATTCAAATTAAAAAATTAATTATGATATAATATTAAAAAGAAATTAGACAGAATATTATTAAAACATTTTGTTTTAATCATTATATGATAATAATAAGCATAACAGAGTATGACAAATTGATACTGGTATTACCTCTTTAAGAAATAGTTACGTGGATATGTCAGCGCCGCCGAGTTATATTCGTGACTTATAAGATGCCTAAACTGATTTTCTAACTCTGCTTCAACAGGTCACGAGTCGACAGTCACTTTTTTTTATATACATATACATATTCTAAAAAAGTATGTAACAAGTACATATCTTTTCATGTGTCTAATCTTTAATAGCTTTTCTATATCAACCTCTCTAATTTATGTTAATTTTTTTTTTATTCTAACTGCAATTACCGTACCGGTATATACCCGTACAATACTGTAATGCATTTTAGAACAAGATAGTTGTTTTGGTTTTTTAAAAAACAAACAAAAATATTTTGAAAATTTAGTTATAAATAATGTAAACAAGACAATAAAATTAATTAATATCAATAAAAATAAAAGATAGAGTTAAGGAAATGATACAAAAGTTGTTAAAACAAGGTTGGAAATTACTATCAAGTCTCACGACAACTTATGTATGTTGGATGGGAAAATGTCAAGGGTCAAATTTTCTACTGCTATATGGTGACACATACTCTGAGAGAGAGAAGAGAAAGAAATATACGTTTGGTCCACTACTGTATACTATTTACAAATGCACAGCGCATCTTTTTTTTTTTTCTTTTTTTTTTTTTTTTCATATGTCCAGTAAAGCAACTTGTTAGCTTTTTCTTCACTTTAATTGAGTCAAATTCAAGTATAATATACAGAGCTCTCAATGAACTCGTCGTATATACATGTAGAAGTAAATTGAGTTAGTAAATAATTGTCTTATTCTCTATATATATAATATAATATACTTCTTAACTAAAATAATAAATAAAATAGAGTTGTTTGAAATTTCAAAAAAATGCACTTTTCAAGTTTGAAATTTATATATTTTATATATTATATTATAATAGAAACTTTATATACTATAATTGATCATTTATAATGTTTCTTCTGCCTGATTTAAGAGATTTTTTTCTGATCTTTTCATTACGGCTTATTATTCTGTGTATATATAAAATACCATACCTCAAACTGTTATATAAAATAAAATCACTTGATAATATCAACAATGGACGCAAAAATGGTGAATCGGTAACGCCCACTTTTTGTAGTTCAATTTAAATTATAAATTATATTATAATTTTTAATAAAATTTGCAAACAAGATTTATGCTTCAATATTTCTCAAAATAAAATGATTTTCAAAGTGATTTTTGTCTCTCACACTAAATTAGCATCCGGTTGTAATTAAATAAAAAAAAAATGTCAAAAAAAAAAAGTATAAGAAATTTAAAAAAATGCGTTTAAGGGGAAGGTAAATGCCACGCCTTATTTGCAGTCTTATTATTTTTTTTTCTTATGTATTATTTCCCCTCATTTTCATTTCAAGGTAAACCGCCCGATGTACCTTCCCCTTTAGAAATAATCACCTGCCGTTTTCTTCTTCTTCTCTTATGTAGCGGCAGCGCAGCATCCCATCGCTTTACACAGAGCGCTGGACCATGCAATACAATCAAGATTGATCGGTAACCAGAAATCTTTCTACTTCATCTTTTTTTTTTTTAAAGAAAAAAAAAATCTTTCGCACCAGAATTCCTTTACCATCTTCTTGTTTTCGTTTAAAAACAAAATACTAAATCATTACATATAAAATAATATTTATATTTCTTTAGTACTTTTAAATATTGAATAATATATTTTAACTCTTTATATGGAAATATATTTTAATTTAATGCATCAGATAATGTAATTAATATATATATATATATATATATATATATATTATATATATATATATATATATATATATATATATATATATATATATATATATATATATATATATATATATATATATATACATATACAATATACAAAATATTAGCTCGTCACTCATAATATACAATGTCGAGAAAAATAAAAAATCATATCTTACGTTAAATACATGCCAATAAATTTACGCCCGCGTGTATAACTGACTCGAGAAGAATATTATATATATTTTTTTATATAATACATATAGCTTATAAGAATCATGAGTCTGCCATCACTTCATTATATTATAATTGTAAGTTGACATCAAAGTGATCGATCATTTTGAAGAAAGTGATTAATATTTTAGTTTTATTTTAGAATGATTTAAAAACATTCTATATGTCAATTAAGAAGTAAGTCATTGAGGCAGGTAGATACGCCCCCATATGTATCCTGTGAATCACATATCACCGCACTGTTTATATCACACATCAAAAACTGACAAGACAAAAATCCAACTTTTTATTTTCCTTAAAAAAAATTATATAGGTAGCTTTAAAAAAAAAATCTTATACCTGACTGAATTTAGCTACTAATTAAATTAAAATGAATGACTTTTACTTAAAAATCAACAAAAGATAAGAAAAAATATATATATAATAGTGTGTTGAAAAAGAATTTTTAAATAACTATATATAGAGAATGGAATTTTATTTTATTAAAATTTAAGAAAACAATAAAGTAAAAATGTCATGCTGAAGAGATTTACTTTATGATATTTACGAGATCAGAATATTTCATGAAATTGCAATCTTAAAAATGCATCGTATTATTATATATATTATGTATAAAACAGATGCAATTTTATCATAATGTTTTCATCAAATAAGCATTTTCTTACTTTTTCTATGTATTTTTTTGTTATATAAAAATATAAAAAATGCAGAGCTTATTTTACAATTGTAATGAATTAGATAACATTGTTGACATTGAAAAAAAAAAAAAAAAAAGTGGACCTGATATACATAATAAAAGACAAAAATCTTTACGAATAATGTATATATTTTATATATAAAAGAGATAAATCTAAAATAAATGTAGCATAATTTAATATTTAAAAATGTGGTTGAAGGGGTTTTTATTCCCATATGACCCTCCCCCTTCCCTCCCACTCTCGCAGTTGTGGCTATCAATCAAATGGACTAGGGTATATATATCTCTCATTACTCTTACATTGTTATATGACTTATCCATACTCCACAAAATGTTTATAGAACCTCTCGGGATAGTAACACTTGCTCATCTCAACTCAAGTATATGGTCATCCTTTTCAATAATATAACAAGTGCAAAACCCTTTTATGTTGTTCACAAACTATCAATTCTAATTTAAAAACTTATTAACACTCAAGTTAAAAAATAATTTTTAATCGATTTTTACAATCTGTTATGCTTTTTACATTATATAGTTGGAGTATATTATTCAATATTCATATATATAAAAATCGATATTTATAAAAAAAAAAAGTCGAATCAAACAAATGTCAGTCACATCTATTATAGGTTACTATATTCAATTGAATAATAAAGAGATCTTTATCAATATTATATATATAAAAAAGCTTACTCATTCTTACATATGTATACGTATAAAGATTTGTCAATGAATACACATGTTACATTCAGGAAAAACATTTAATTGTTCTATCTTGTATTATTATGCAATATCATTTTTAAATATATATAGAAATGAGAAGAGATTCAACATATATATAGAATTAAAAATAATTATTATTAATCGTTAAAGCAGCAATATATATTTTTTTTGTACGTAACGTCAGCTGTATTTTATTCCAACATCAAACAAAAGTTTTGTATATTATGTAAGCTACCTTTTAAGCTAGATCAGTATTATATAATATGAAGGCGGTAGAATCATTAATCCATTCAACATTGTTTAATTTATCAACAATGGAAAACTCCCTGTGATATCGATACTTTTAAAATGATGAATTGTTCACATATTAATGACATAAACAACTTTTTATTTTAACTTCTTTTTTTTTTAAACAGGTGAACTTTTTTCACATATGATGATAATTTGTATCTTTTTTTCTTTAACTATTTTTAAAATTTCTCTGTCACATTAAACTAATTAAAATTACTGTTTTGCACACACGACACTCATTTTTTATATTTTTTTAAAACATAAAATCGTTGGGGTAGGTCTTAAAAATCGGAAGTAAATGTGTAGGAGAAAAGAGAGAGACAGAGAGAGAGAAAAAAAAACACGGAAATGATTTTTTGTTGACATATGTTATTTTGTTACAAAAATGAGCTTAATTTAAATTAATGATTATTGGAAAAATCTTTAAATTACCGTAAAATTTAATTATTAAAAAAATATGAATATTTAAATTTGATTTTTTACGCATCCAGATATGAATGTTAGTTAAGGTATGTTTTTCATAATATACAAAAATACCATTAGATTTTTTTTTTTTTTTTTTTAGATCATATTTTGTGACATAAAGGGCACGCCTTACGCACGCGGCATACAGAACACGCGTCGAGATATAAACATTTTATAATAAGGGGGGAATTGGGTGTGATGTAGGGATACGTCAAACCCCCCTCTACAGCTGTCACACCTCCCAGATTACCCCACTCTATCCCTCTCTTTCTCTATCATCATCCCAATGGAGAGGTACACATAGACAATAGTATGATAATGAGATAATAAAAACGATCTTATGGTGAGTAGTATATATTTTTGGGCGAGTCTTTTTTTTTTTTTTTTTTTTTTTTTTCTTCTTTGATAATGATGAGGCTCTATATAGGATTGAATATACAAACATGATGGTCCACAAATCTGCATTGCATACACGTGTTAATACCATAATATAATGTGGCTTCAGGCCTATTGTGTATATCGTAAGGTGTTCTTCACGTATATGTATGAGTATGCGCATTCCTTTCATTTGCAACTTTATTTATATAATATACTGTATAACGACAAATTATATTGTTTTTGAGATCAAAAATTTCAACGTTTGACGTAATTTAACTTTTAATCTTATTTTAGTTTAAAAAAAAAACTAATTATTTTTTATTACCTATAGACTTTTGTACTACGCGGCTGTGTTTTAAGAACAAAAAAATCTTTAGTGATGCTAAATATAGTTTGCAAAGCGTATGTGCCTGTATTAAAAAAGAACTTTCCAGCTGTGCATATTGTTTGCTGTTTTTAGCAGAAGTTTTTTTTTTTTTTTTTTTTCTTTAAATCCTCAGTACACCCTCTCTTGTTTTAACAGTAGGGAATTCATATATTGGACTTGCATATAATTTAGGCACCCTCTTATACAAGGAAATCAGGTGAGAGGTCATTTTTGACGCAGACGGTACCATCAGCCACGGGATCTTAATATAAACGTACGGTGACAGTCATTTTTTTATGTCAACTTCCGTTCTCTTGGGTGCCACAAGGCGGTAAAAAAAAAGCATTTTTTTAAGGGGAGAGATGCCATTGACTTTATTTTTAAAAAATCTCTCTGCTCCCTACTTTCTAATGTGTGTTTCCTTGCCTATATGTATAAAAAATGGTCATCTGTGTTATATACTCATACAGTATCAAAAATATTACAGCATGCATGATGTTAAAAAAAAAAGGTGATAGTGTGTTTGTGATACTTTTTTTTTTTTGAACCTTATGTCGGCGCAAAGTAAAGAGAAATTTCTTAAAATGATGAAGCAATGAGACTTTTTTCGTATACATAAACCCAAGTGTCAATTACTGTTGAAGTAAAAAAGAAAAAAAAATCTCTTACACCTGTGTAAAAACCATTAGTTTATTATTCTTGTATACTTAAAAATATATATATGCACATAAATTTTCTTTTTCATTTATGTGTGTATGTACTTAACTTATACTATACATATATACATAAATGTATAAGAGAAAAAAAATTATCCATAAAAATTATTACCCATCATGAAATTTAGTTCAAATATAAATTATAAATTTTGTATCTATTGCATTTTTTTATATAACTTTACGTGATGAAATAACTTCCTTGTTAATTAAATGACTTGCCAATTAGTTATAACAATAATAATTAATTAAAATTATTTTCTTTTACTTTTTTTTGTCATACAGAAATTTGTTATAACACTAATTTAGAAAAGAAAGAATTTATTTAATGATTGTATTTGTGAATTGATGCCAAATTATAAATTTATTTGTGTATTAAAATTATATCTATAGAGAGCGAGAGAGAAATGACTAAACCTAAAACACCATTTCTCAAATATATAGCAAAATAGCGCAATATTGGATTTCATAAGACACCAATGCATTTTTGTCCATAAAGTGACTTGCATATCAAATTATCTAATGATTGTCAGCATATATAGATTACAATTTCACTGTACGTCAGTAAATATTTTCTACATGAAAATTAGACAAGCTCATCTTAGAATATTTTTCCCTCTTCTCATATATGCAACTTAACTTCTATAGGAGTTTTCTATGTCAATCTTCACCCTGATTTCTTGTCAGTTTTTATTTTCACGCACGCACGTCACCCTCCCTTCAATTATAACTTCTGCAGCAATATGTATATAGTATGTGCATTATATATAACAAAAAAATACCACACGAAAGAAGTAAAAAATATAGTTTGTATAAAAAATAGCACGCGTCGTAAAAATAAAAATATGAGTTATTTAAGTGTGACTAAATAGATGAAGGCTGTTTTCATCCTTCTTTAAACCACATGTATATTTTACAAAGGGGGTGAATCAAATAGTTTTGAAGATCATTTTCTTATCCCCTCATTGAATAATATATCTATAAATTTAATTTCCAGACCTATAAATATATACCAATTTTCCGTCTGTATGTGTTTATATTATATGAGAGAAAGAATACACTGGTATAAGAGTAATTTTTTTTCCCCGTCTGTAAGTGAAGATATATTTGTGCAATGAATACAAACGTGAAAGTGAAGGGGTTGAAAACTCAAGAAGTGAAATTTAAAACGTCTGGCAAAAGTCTGGTTATACAAGTTAAAACTATGAAGGGGTTGAAGTATTTGGTTTAAATAGCTAGCTAAAAGTTTCACCCAATGATAGTTTACTTATTTAGAAATAGAAAAAGTACATTATATGTATAAGCAAGAATATATACGCATATAGGGAGGGTGGGTTTATTTTATGTTTGTTAGCTTGTTGTAGTTACATCATGCCATTTTAACGTATAAATATTTTCAGTCTGCTCTCTTTTAAAAAAAAGAAGAAAAAAAATCTCATCTCTTATTTTAATACGATACTATTCCAGCTAATTAAGAAAAGGGTTTCAACTTGTAATAGATATTTTTCCGGATATTTAACTCTAAATGCAATTCATTTCATTATATAATATCTGATTCTAATAATAATTAACATCTGCTACTATAAATTATAGAGAGGAAAATGATATAAATCTTTAAAAAAAAAAAAAGAAGAAGAAAAATTCGTGAATGCAATTTTTTTTTTGAAAAAAAAAAAAAAAAATAGATGAAATAAAAATTAATGATAATAATTTTAATTATATTTTGAATCACGACTCAGGTATTATAACAATCAGTAAATATACAACCATGTTTTTTTGTGTGTGATATATATCTATATAAAAATATTTCTCCTGTAAAAGATATGAAAATAAAAATACAAAAAGTAGTTTTTCAAGACAGATGCTCATTAATCTCAACAAATATAGCTAATAATCAGAACTGTTACCTTGTATTGTTCAATAATAATTACCCTTGAAACTTTACTTGAACCTCTCTTATAAACATCGGTTAGCATCACATTATATATATAAACCTTTTTTTCATAACCATAAATTTTAATTCAACACATATCTTTGCAAAATTACAAGAAATTTTTACGTAACTTAAAAATTCCATATAATTTTATTTTTAATAACAATTTTTAAGATGCTACCACATAAATATATTATAATAAAATATAATGACATATTCAGAATAGTATTTAAAAAAAGAAGAAGTTTGAATAGTATAATTATAGCAAGAAGAATTATAAATAATACCTATATACAAACGTATTTATTAATAAATCACCTTAAGGCATTATTGTCACTTTTTATTTTCTTTCTTCTTTTTTCTTTTACCTTTTGCAATATTATTGAAAATTGTAGGTCAAAATGTAAAAGGAAAAAAAAAAAAAAAATAGAAACTATATATAATAGCAATTACTTTGGATAAAACTAAACTAACAATTATTAGTAATTGTTATTGTGAGACATTTCAAACAAAAAGATTTTTTTTGAAGGTTGCAGGTATCATTTCTCTCTCTCTCTCTCTCTCTCTCTCTCTCTCTCTCTCTCTCTCTCTCTCTTACAATTTACGCTATAGTAGTGAATTAGTCATATAAAGAAAGAAAAAAAAACTTAAATTATTATTTTTACCTACACATTCTTGGGTTCGATCCCACGCTATATAAAAGTCTCGCCCATGTGCTAACCACGTTTTAATAATAATTTTCTTCTTATAGATAGCTTTGAGGCTTCTGCAGAAACCTGACTCATGACAACAACGAATACAACGGACTAAATATTACCGTAAACTTTATATTTTATACCACATCTTACTTTTTTTTTTTTTTTTTTTTTTTTTTTTTTTAAAGAACTACCCTCTCGGTATTCAACAATAGAAAAAATATCATAAAACAGGTGCTTCAGATGGCAGACAAGTGCAAAAAAGTACCGTCATATTATTATTATTATTTTCACATAGTCATCAAAATTAACACTGTGATTTTCTAATATTAAATTAGAGGGTGTATTGTAAAGTTTAAGCAGTAGCTTTTTTTTTTTTTTTTTTTTTTTCAATTTAAGAAGAAAAAAAAAAACTTTCTTAACAAATATGTTCAGATATGTTCTTTGACTTTCGCCAAACAGTAAATTCAATATAAGGTTAACAATTTGACCCTCTTTTTATATATTCAATTTTCAATGCTTTATTTTATAGTTGTTTTTTTATGATTACAGGAAAGTTTATTAAAAAAAAAAAAAAAAACTTAAATTAATACAAAATAATCATATAGTAAATAAATTACATACAAATAAAATGTGATTGATTTTCTTTTTATTCTGACAACTTTGTAATTAAGAACTTTAATACATAACATAACAATACAAAAATTGACTGACTTGCACGCGATTTAGAAGAAAACAATGCTAATTACCAGTTTATATATTTAGGGTACACACACATACGTTCTTAAGCTGTTAATGGTAATGAAGTGAAAATATAATAATATTTTAAAAGAGGAAAGAAAAATTTATTTGGTTTCCGGGTGCTTCTGCACGCAAACGTAAATGTAATATTGTTGTTTTAATTGGATCTTTTTTTTTATAATAGATGGTCAAATGTATTTTTCACATGCATATACACCTGTTTTCCTGCATTTTACTGCATTTAAGTAAAAAACAAAGAAACAATAAAAAGGCTATTAAATAGCCACATTTAAATAATTTATATTTTTATTATTTACTGATGCATTTTTACTTATACTTTTTGTCGTTTTTTAGGCAACTTAAAGAAAGAAAAATATTTTATATTGTAATTTTTACTAAATGCTGTAAAAAATAAAGCACTATTATTATCTTTATAGACCTATCTAATTTTTTAAGTAAAAGTAAATGAGTTTTTAAATGTAACTTTCAAAAAATTTCTTACTTCATATAATATAATAAATATTATAATTTTGTGGTATAGCCTAATGATTGTTGGTTATTATAACTGTTTTTATATTATTTGGGTGATGTGGGAGAAAAAGGTGCAAAAAGATAAATGAGATAAACAATTAAATGGAAAGCATAACTAAAAATAATAATATAGGTTTAATAAATAATGATGTTATACTCTTGTTAAAATGTAATTAAAACAACTTGAACTATAAAATTAATATGAGATCTTTTACGAGGAAAAATACAATTGTAAAATTTCATATATATCATTTTAATCGTGGCCGGAAATCTCTTAGTTACACGTTAGTATATATACAGTATATAAAATCAAATGAACTATATATTATATAAATGATGAAGCATAATATGTCAAGCCATAGGTAATATTTGCAAAAGATTTTAATTTATGCAAAATCACGTTTACACCTGGTGTAAACACGTGTGAGTCATATGTGCAAATTTTTTGATCAACTCTTTCAGGTATGTTGGAAACGAAACACAACGGTGCCATGGGTTATAAATATTTGTAATATTATTATCATAATCTCTCTTGGGACGAAAAGAAAGAAGGACCTCCAAAGTTGTTAAAAAAAAAAAAATGCTCTAGAAGAATCTTAATAATTTGTTGCAAATTTTTTTGTAACCTTTAGAATATATTATACCTTAGGGAAAATTAAAACATATTTTTTAAGCAAATTCAAATTTAGCTGTATAATGATTGAGCTATAATTCAAATTCTTCCTTGTCATTTTTATGTCATCTAGTTATGACATTTGCATTTTATGTGATCTCTCTCTCTCTCTCTGTATCTGAAGTTGCATGGAAATGTTCAAAGAAATATAGAAGAAGAAAAATATACATATATATATTTTTGCGTCAGTCAATTTTAGCAACATGTCTATGTTTATCGTAGACAAATAAATTGAGACTACTCTTCGTATTTCTTTTTTTTTTTTTTTTTTCTTAACACAGACTTTCGTTCTATTTCTATTTTCTGCGTCTATACAATTGACTTTGTATAAAAAAAAATTCAACGTAGAACAGTAACCAAGGGTATTTACTATATAGACCGACAAGTAAAGTGCTATAGACAAATAAATAAATTTTATTAAATTGTTTATATCAAAAAAGTATAAATTCATGAAACTGTGTTACAAGAAAGTAATACTTTTATTTTTTTAAAAAATTTAAAATTTAATTATTAATAGAAAATATTTTTTTATATGAAAAAAAAAAAAAAAAAAAAAGCTACACATTTTTTTTTTCAAACAACTTAAACATCACTTTAGTAAAAGATAAATACAAAAACAACGGTATTTTTTCACAAAGTTAAAAAAAGAAGAGAAAAAAACTTTACAAAAAAAGCTTCTTCATATAATAAAGTGGAATAGACCAAATAAACAAAAAGAAAAAGAAGGAAAAAAATATATATAATGTAACCTTGACCAAAAACGTCATTCAAAATTAAAGTTCCGTATATACACATATAGAATTTACTTAATTTTGTATTGTTTTCATTTGGACTAGATAATATAACTTTAAAATTTATTACTAATTTAATTAGTAATAAAAATCAATTATATAGATTTATAACTATTTAATTTGTTTTGTTTATAAAATTAAGACATTCTTTAAACAGTTTTATTATTAAAATTTCTTTAGTAACTTTTTTACTAAATATATAATGTAATATATCAATTTTATATTCTTTTGATAAAAATTGAAAGTAATAAACTTTTTATATTTAAATACACGTATATATACATACATACATATATGATTTATATTTTCAGTACATAGTAAATTGTAAATTATTTATAAGTACATGTATATGAAGAGGAAGAAAGGTCTAAATAATATAAGAGTAGGCGTTAGTTAAAGCCGTGAGAATAAACTTTACGAAAAGACATTGTAGGTAACTATACGAGTGTAGATGAGATGAAAAAAAATTATTATTATATTGAGTCGACTTTCGGGCGTGTTCCAGCATAACTATAATCTTTTCATTGCAATAAGCTAATAAGTAAACACGTAGACAAAAAAAAAAAAAAAAAAAAAAAAAAAAAAAACTTTTTCCAAACATCACACACACCTTTATATATAATGAAACAAAATCTAATATTATATACTGCATAGTATATCATATAAAAAAATTAATTATATATTATTCAAAAGAAAGGTATTTTTCTTTTGCATTTTCTGGGTGATCTTATAAAAGGGGTTTTATTTGATGATTTCACGGTTTTCATGTTATAGAAAAACATTAGGATATTTTTAATCTTTTTTTTTTTTTTTTTTTTTTTGGTAACTATACATTATACGATTTGCAATTTAACATATTAAACCTTGAACTTCTTACTAAAGGAGAGAGAGAGAGAGGGAGAGAGAGAGAGAGAGAGAGAGAGAGAGAAGCTATATACGATGATACACAAATTCCTTTTCTTTTGCACGTTCTCAATAAAATCAAATTTATCTTGATCAAAAAATCCTATTTATATTTATTTAAAAAAAAAATTGAAGTTACTTTTAGTTAACAAGAAAAAGGAAAGAGAGAAGAGAAGATAGAAAGATAAAACCTTGTGTGTACAAAAGTTATGTGATACTCGGGTGACGTCATCGGAGAACACTTTTTTTTTTCTTATGAACGAAATCACAAATACAAAAGGTACAACTTTTTACCTTACAAGGATAAAAAAATAATACTTATAAAAAAAAAGTTGAGAAAAAGAGGAATAAAAGAAATTAAATTATAATATATTTTATTTTTGATGTCAATGTGTTAAAAAGTGAAAATTAAAATTTAATAATAATAAAAAATATACCGTTAAAAACCAAACTTAGTAGTATATAAAAAAATTATATAACTTTAATCAAAAATGAAATGAAAAGTTGTGTTATATGAGACTTTCTCTATGAAATTGTCAATTTAAAACCATAATTATTACTTTTTTAACCCCAAACAAAAAAACACCTATGTATAACGTTACTTTTTTTAAAATAACAATGACAATAAAAATTGTTGTATAACTAAGATTTCCCGTTATATATTTTTTAAATTATACAAATATTACGAAATAGAAAAGCAAATCGTTGTTAAATAATCAAGTCACCACATGCGGAGGTTCACTTAAAAAGGGAATTTAATTTAATAGGGGATACATTAAGAATAATTAACTATATATTAACAGGTCTATACAGTGGATGAGAATAAGAGTTGGACATTAAAGTGTACATACTTATAAGTGAAATTAAACATAGTGACACGTGTTATGACGTCACAAAAAAGAGGAAATGTCGGGTGATTATTGTTAAAAATTACATCAGGAGACTTTTTCATTCTCATTTAATATCTATTGTATAAGCAACGGATGTATGTAATATTTTAAATAATCTTTTCTTACTTTTATTATTATTAAAATTATATTCAAAATAATAATATTAAAATATTATTTAAAAAAAAAACTTTCATTTATTCATATATAATATTATATATAAAAACATATTAAAAAAACTTTATTTTTTTTATATGTCTATTCATTTTTAAGTTTATTATAATATACAAAAAAGTACCGACTATTTATAAATTTTATTATGTATGTACAGTATACTGAAAAATAGTAATAAAAATTACTAAAAACAAACTGTGGTATAAGGTGTGTCAAAATTGCGTATAGGTATAAATACGTATATGAATAATGAAGAAAGAGAATAATTTTGTTATAATTTCTTTCCCCTAAAATGTTTAGGCTAGACTGTCAATTATTATTATATTGGGAGGTCGCTTAAATTTTGCTTTCACTATGCAGTGACAGACTTTATTATTATATGAATGTGTCATCATATAATCGTCATATTGAAGTAACCTTCTTCGCGGTCACTCCTATATATGATATTATATAATGTATGCTTTTTTTTTTTTTTTTTTTTTTTTTTTTTTGCTTTTACCCTGTCATTCATATGTTATACCGACATGTGTACACTTTTAGTTATAACAAAACGATCACGATTTCACAATATACGTGCCGACTATATTTTATATATTTACTATTCGTGAGATTCAATTAATAATAATTTTTGTCACTTTTTATTATTACATTATTTTCTTTATATTCATGTGGTTTGGTATAAATAAAAATTAAATAAGTTTTGTGGGTTTTTTATTTTTTTGTTTTAACTAATTTAATCTTACTGATTAATATAATTGGCAAGAGAATGAACAGACGCTATCAGCTGACACCATAAAAATAGCGTGTACAGTACATAGTATAATATATTTCCTGTAATTGCGAGCAAACGTAAAAAAAATATAATAATAAAAAAAAAAAAATTTGATGCCCCTAAGCAGAAATTATTGAAAAAAAAATCTAATCAGAAACTTATTCAAGCTTGATAGAAGATAAAGAAAACATACTCAACACTCTTCATTGATATAATAATATATAGGATAATTTATATCGTAAGATTTGAGTTATTTAAAGTATAGCTCAATGCATCAATATAATCAATAGAATGCACGGTTTAATATATAAAGTGTGTACTATTTGACCACTGCCAAAACTTGTATACGTGCTGCTTAGTTAGCATCAGACAGACACATATTTTTTTGTTGTACAGTCGAGGAATCACAAAGATGCTACTTTACGAACCTCCTATCTCCCTCTCTCCCTCATTCTCTCTCCATCTCATCACGTCTTCAATACGCAAGTTTAACAATTCAAGCGTAGGAGATGAACAAATTCCTAACACAAACAAAGTCTTTTTCGCACCTATACATAAAAAAATTATATAATGGAATTCTTTAAAAAAAAAAAAAAAAAAAAAAAAAAGTTAATGAACATTAAAATACTAATTTAAAATTCATATAATATGACATGATATGAAGATTAATTATATATATGCATACTTTCCTGCCTCAAATATAAATGGAAGGTTCATAAAAAAATTATAATCAAATTATCATATTCATAGGTATATGTGCGTATATAATATAATATATAGGAAGACAAAGTAGGTGATAAGAAGCATTTAAAATATAACTATATTATATATACTTTTAATATTTAAAAGTGTTAATTAGTTCAACAGTTTTAATTTTTTGAATGTCGGTGTTAAAATGAGTGTGAGAACGGTCCCTTATAAAGTCAAGTAGTCTGCGTATATTTATTTGTGTGAAGTTTCTTTATTCTTTTTTTTTTTTTTTTTCTTCTTTTTTGGCTGCTTATATGTGTGTGTACTTCGGTATACTTCGCGAGCAAAAGCAAGTTAAAGAAAAAAAAACACAACAAGAAGACAAGGCGCGGCGACGCTCGCGGAATAGCAAATGATGAACCCCCCTCTCCCCCTCCCTCCCTCTTCTTACCGCTATCATGCCTCCGGGTGGACAAGTACACTAACATATACATACAACAAGATTGTAAAAATAATAGGTAATTCACATTTACTTTACTGTGTATGAAAATTATAAATATTTTGGTTTTAATTTTAACACCTCGTCGTAAATAATTATTGTAATTATATTAAAATAATAATCTATTTATATACTATAATTAATTTTTGATTAAATTATCAATCTATACTATATCAAGCTCTGTGGTCATTATATAATATATACAGTACACATATATAATATACATTAAATAGATCGGAAGTAATTTAAACGGTACCCATATGTATATATAGTGGTGCTCAAATCTGTTCATATAAAAAATCAATCATTTACACCTCTTATATATAAAACTGCTCCCACGATTCAAAAGTTGATCCGGGAGTAGAACAAAATGGTATAAACCCCTCTTGAATCAGCTTAATAAAATTAAACTAAAAGTACATACCAATATCATTATGGAGGCATGCATATTGTTGGTGCTCACCTCATTTTTTTTTTTTTTTTTTTTTTTTTGGCAAAATTGGAATAATTGTTGTTCAAAAAGAAAATCACCCGCAGTAATTGTGAACTTTATTTTAGTGTATATATATTATGTTGTTGAGTAATTAACATGTATGTTAATTTGATAATGTGTTGCATATTTGATTAGTATGTCACCTGCAGTATCGAGTAGTCATGTTGTGTTTATGTCGTGGTTCCCACACTGGGCATACAGCGCATGGCTTCACGCCTCTCTCTCTCTCTCTCCACCATATACACGAGAGAGACGTACGCGTACAGACTCAAACTTCAGTGATTCGTATATTGTATATTATATTTATAAAAGTACACAGTTAATAATGTAAATGTACACACTCGTCCGGCCTAACTTAGTTACAGCAACATTTTAAATCTTGTTAATATAGCTAGCGGCATATACATGAAATGCATGGGAAAATAATTTTTGGAAGGAACTATAATATACAACTTTACAATTTTTACTTAAATTGATTGGACCGTTCTAATTATCATAAAAAATTTTTTAAACGAAGATTTTTTTTATATATATATCGCATGTGAATTAAACTTCATTATATAATGATGAAAGTATACTTTTATAGTTTACAAGAAAGAAAATTTACAACAGAAAAAAGGAAGAGAGAGAGAGAGAGAGAGAGAGAACTTAAATGTAAAAAAATTGCAATATACATAAAATGTTTATAAAAGCATAAGATAATTATCGGTATGAAATCTATGTATGTAAGTAACCACATGTATAACATTACACTTGAGTGACTTGTACTGATTATAAAAACTTATGTACATTATAGCATGCTATAACAGGTGAGAGTTGACACTTGACTTTGTGGTCAATGAATACTCATTATACGTTTAACAATTATCTCTCTTCTATTATACTTATCAACCACAAACAATCGTTCGTAATATTTGCACTCAAAAAATAATAATAATATAAATAAAAATCGTAATTTAATGTAATGCAATCTTCTCTTTTTTTATCTACATACTTTCTATTATTCAAATTTATTTTAAATATTATATATATTATTAATTTTCTGATTAATACCTGTTCTATAAATATTATACAAGTGTATGTACTACAACATTCTACGCTATTTTTCTCATGAAGAAACCTGATCTTTTTCCTTTTTTTTTTTTTACTGATACATGCAAAACTTTATATACAACGCATCGCGTAATACAACTAAAATAACTTCTTTTTTTAAACTTATATAATGTAAGTATAATATGCATTTACATACGAAAAAAAAATCCAGCATCATCAATTTTTTTTTCTTCCTTCTTTCCATTCGTTAAAAAGTCGTTCTGAAGATGTATCCCATCTTATTACTTGTCTTTAAAAATAAATCTATTCTTTAAGATGTATAATTTTATATCACCTGTTCTCCATCTATATATATATAAAAGATATTATATCAGCAAGACATTTATTTTTTAAATGTAATTTCAATTTCTTAGACTTTTATAATGGTGTAAGAAAAAAAAATTAAAGACAGATCGTGAATATTAAAAAAAAAAAAAAAAAAAAAAAAAAAAAAAAACGATGACGTCAGATTTTTTTTTTATAAACTTTGAAGGTGGTCAAGAGAGGCTACTTTTTTTATTTATTTATTTTATATATTTATATAAGATGGCAATCTCGAATGTGTAACGAAGTTGCATGCATGTTTGATACGCTCTCTTACTGTTCACAATAATCAACAAATCTCATCTCTTATATTATCCGCATTGTTGTTCTTTGCATGCATTTATTCATATCTTCTTATTCTCATTGCATATTAAACAAGAGACACACCTATAGCTCTTTATATCCACAATCATTAAAAAATAATAATAATAACCTTAAAGAAATGAACACATCAGATATGGAAAAAAAAAACTTGTAAAAAGAAATTTTGTTTAATTATTATTTTTTTTCAAAAGTGATGATATTTGTAAATTATTAAAAAAAAAAAACTCAATATTTATAAAAATAACAATATATTAAACTTCAATACTATATTGTGTATAAAAAAATGATGACATATCATAATTCGTGGGAGATTTTTTACATGTACAAATATCTTTGCAATTTACAACGCATTCCAACGACTTGGAATATCTTCTCTCTCTCTCTCTCTCTCTCTCTCTCTCCTCAAACTCGAAAGGCATGATAGTTTATTAACATTACACTTTCATTACTCTCCACACTCACTCCGTATAACTTCAAACAACGTTATAATGCATGCATGGTACTTGGTTCGTCATGGCTTACAAAGTATAAAAAAACACAAAAATTTGCATATTTATATATATACACACATACATTGTATACATCCATTTAACTAATAATTTTCAAAGCTATTAAATTTTTACAGAAAAAAAAAATTATAAAAACTTTGTTTCAATTTTTTATAACGTTTTGAAAGAAAAGAAAAACTATATTTTTTTCAAGGTTTTGGATATATATAAAATTGTATCCTAATTGGTAACATTGATAGAATAGTGTTGTTATATAGAATGAAAAGACAATTTATTTTAACGTATGGTGCACCTTATACAAAACACCTGTTGCGTGTTATAGCCATATTTTAAGTGAGCTTTGATTCAGAGAGAGAGAGAGAGAGAGAGAGAGAGAGAGAGAGAGGAAAAAATATATTCCATAAATATTATATTATACGCCATAGGTAATTAGATTTTTCAAGTTTTTACTTTTCCATAATATATCACAATAAATGTGTTGAGAGAGTTGGTGAAATTACGTCACTATAGAAATAAACGATGCTATAATATTATTTAATAAAAAAAATCATTGAAAACCAAATGATCTCATCTAACTCTCTCTCTCTCTCTCTCTCTCTCTCTCTCTCTCTCTCTCTCTCTCTCTCTCTCTCTCTCTCTCTCTCTCTCTCTCTCTCTCCAAAATAAACCAATGCACAATAAGATTGATTTAACTTACTTTTATTATCAATAAATAATTGCTGTATAGTTCATTGAACTCAATTATACTAAATAACATTATAAAATTAATTAAAAGTAATTAAAATATCTAAATAAGTTTAAAAATACATAAATTTTACTACTGCGTTGTTATGTTCAGTATAATTTAAAAATATATATAATATATATAAATATTATATTACATAAATTTAAATTATAACAAATTAATGTCCATTAATAAATAATAATATAAAAAAACTAGTCTAGTCAAATTTACTCGTATAAAATTTAACACCATATTATAAAATAGAAAGGTCATTTCATAATGCTAAGCACTATACAAAAAATATATAGAATGCAAAATTTATTTCATCCATATTTCATGTTGGCAAACTAGATTATGAAGTATAAAAAAAAAGAGTAGAAACTCAGAAACTCATCATAGCAAAAATTAATTAGTACGAATTATGGAGAGACAGAGAGAGAGAGAGAGAGAGAGAGAGAGAGAGAGAGAGAGAGAGAGAGAGAGAGAGAGAGAGATTTGTCAAATAAAAACATTCATTAATCAATTCAATTCTATATTATATAAAAAAAAGTTTAAGTAATTTTTTTTATTATATTTTGAAATCATTATTATTTATTATTTTATTTTGACCGTCAACTTAACAAGAGTAAATGTTATAATACAAAATACTATACAATTGAATGAACTTTAATATAATTGTATATGAAGTGTTTAATTTTTTCGCATTCGTATTATTATATATATATTTTTTTCACACTAAATATTAATAAGGAAATGATGTCAACATGCTCAAAATGTTGGCAGACTATAAAACATAGAGGGGCATATGTACGTAAAATTCATTGAAACAAAAGGGACGAACTTCTCTCTCTCTCTCTCTCTCTCTCTCTCTCTCTCTCTCTCTCTCTCTAATAAACTAAAAATAAGAAAACTCATCAAACATTTTTTTTATAATAATAAACAATAATAAAATTTCTTATTATTAAAAAAAAAGAAAATATTTTTTTAATGAGAATTTCACCAGCATAAGCTTGATTAACTGTTAATTAGTGTATACGTATATATATATATATATACGACGAATACAGCGCAGTGAGACTTTGTATAAAAAAAAACAAAGTTTTATTTCTTTCTTTTGAGTAATTAGCTCCTAAGTACGCTGATATACTTGAGCTGATTTGTTATTTTATTTTGGCTCTACTTCTATTATTTATAATATACTCAACTCTATTAACCTAGCCAGCCCGCCAAACATTGCCAGGTGTATATATACGTATGTCCCTAATAAACAAAATAAAACAAATAGCTTAAACTGCTAAGGGTCAGTAATAGGAAGTTACATGTTATTTCTAAAGTGCATTATATAACTCACTTTAGTTTTATAAGATTTTTGTATTATCTTTTAAATTTGAAATGCTTTAAAAAATAAAAAATAAAAAGTCAAGATATATTCATTTCCGGAACAATGTTTTTAACTATATAAATTAAGACTTAACATTTATAAGAGAGGAACTATAGAATATAAAGACTTAAACCGAAACAAGTTAAATAATTCAAAATTGGCTTAATATATATATAAATTGGTTTAATTGTATATATTAGCGTTAAATTTTAAACTTTTAAGTGTTATTTTTTTAAGGTACTCCACCTTTATTAAACTGCGACTTATAATAAAGAACCACGCCCCCCCTGGGGTGTTTTAAAATGCGTGATTTTTATTTTTCGCACTTACAATATATACAAAATAATAAACAAAATCAAAGTCACTAAAACTCAAGGCGATTAAATTACAATAGTATAGTATTTGGCTGGGTAACAATTATATATCAAGTAAATTTACGCCTGATTTATTTATGAAATCAAAATATAAGCTTTATTTATAGAATCACTTTTATTATTCTTTCACATTAATTCCGCTCCTTGAGTGCTATAAAAGGATACACAACTTTTTTTTTTTTCTTTGAAAATTTTAATATACTTTTAAAAAACAAATTAAGTTAAATTTAAATAGCTATTTATTTAAACTTGACAAATATAACTTTTAGGTTCCGTTTCAAATTTTACCAACTTTGACACACACGTTTACCATAACTGTAAACATGTGTATTTTTTTTTCTGTTTCATTTCTATACATAAATAAAAAAAAGCGTGAAAAAATTACCTTACAACCATCAATTACATAAATTAATTATCATAACATATAAAAAAAATGTAATTAATTATTATGGAGATGATTTCCGTTTATTAAATTTTTTTTGTCGTTAAAATAAAATTGTTGTACCCAATAAATATTTCAATGTTAAATTCAATTAAACATATATATAAAAAATACTACTTCCTCACACATTCGGGTCATAATTAACATTCTGCATATAGGGGTTATTTAAAAGGGCCAGTTTGACCACAATGCTAAAATCTTATACATCGTGGTTAATGTGGTTTTAAAAATAAGGTCATAGGTTAAGAATCAAACTGACAAAATATTTCTAAACTCTTTACAACCCGATAAATAAATTCAGCAATCGTAAAAGCTCATGAAACATTCTTTTAACTATAGAAAAATTTATTACTTCGATTACGTGACTCAAATGTCAAAGGAACACGAGGAAAATCAACATGAAGATAAAATGATGGTTCAAATTAAAATCAGTCCGACCCTATATATATAATGTAGATTTTTTACAAATCACAAAAATGTCAGTTGATCAGGTGTTTTGGTATAGATTGAATAACATTCTGTGTCATGTTTATTAAGTCACAATTCCTTAAGATCTGGGGGAAAAGAAAAAAAAAAAAAAAAAGCTTTTGAAGTTAAAAACGAAACACACATTAAAGTCAACACCAAAACTGACTGATTTACTGTCATTCACAAACTTTAATGTAAACAGCACCAAAATTGCGACAAATTTAGACTTCTATATGATAAGATTTATATAAACGAAATATATATTTGTTGGATACAAGCCAATATCAATAATAGTAAAATTTGAAATATGATATTTATATAATATTGTCATAGTACAGTTATTGCAATATCAATGTTTTGAAATCTAGGGAAAAATGTTATCTTTTTTTTTTTTTTTTTTTTTTTTTTTAGTGAGATTATCATGTAGTTTTGTGTGTAAAAGTGTGGGAATAAATATAATAATCTTACATACGTATAGGTGAGGGTGAACCCCTTCTTCCGTCTTTCCTATGTCACATCATTTCATTTTTTTTTTATACAATGTTCTAAATATAAAGAAAGAAATCTGTTTGGTGTGCTCCCCACCTACACATCCAGGTAACATGGAAACAGAACCATCATAGAGAGAGAGAGATGGTAACACTAAAAAATTGTCATATTTCAGAATCAGCAACCATAAAATCATAAAAATAAAAAGTTTTGTTACCGTAAACGGTGCTAATATCGATGAAACCAGTATTTTCTTACTATGCAAGTAAGTATAAAGTTACGTTTGGAAACTTAAAAATGAGCACCAATTGAGAACCAAAAATTAAAAAAAAAACTTAATTATTTCTTAACAAACGTTTTAATAGATATAAGTATTTTTGTAGCACCTGGGGTATTAAAAAAGTGTATAGCTAGTTTCCTTAAAAAAAAAAAAATGTTTGTCACATCATATATAGAGTGCGTTGCTTCCTGTATACGTAGGAAAGAAAGAGGGAGAGTTTGGGAACAACGGTGGTATTGAGTATCCTTCTCTGGGGCTCATAAGGAGAGATTGAGATGGTACCCGTCCTTTCCCACGCAGTTTCACCAGGTGACTTAACTTAGAGAAGAGAAGAAAAAAAATAGAGTATGAAGTCCCTTATAATACACAGTACCTTTTTTTTTAAAACCACGAATAAACAAGTATGATGATATTTTTATGGTAATCGATATTTTTTTTTTTTAAAGAAGCTTCCGAAGTACAATAGTATTTTTTTTCTATTTTATTTTAATAAATTAACCATAACATCTTGATATATTTTTCATCCCTCTAATTTTAATGAGGTTGCGATACACTATAATAATAAATCTTTAATCAATATTAAAAATCTTAAAACAGAACAGAAAAAAACTTTTTTTTTCTTTTTTTTTTTGTGTGGTAGTGATAAATTATTATTATTTCTAATATAAGAAATGATACTTTATAAAATAATAAAGATAGGACATCTGTAAGTGTAGCAGAGGACAGGTGAGATTGATGTATATGTGTCTTAGATTGAAGAAAACGAAGCAACAGTGCAAAGCAGGTGGTATAAGGGTAGGAGTGCGGTGTCTACTTTTCTACCTGTACCCTTATATAGTAATATAGTTTTGCTCTAGTCTAGCGTATTCACATTTTACAAAAGTTTTTTTTTTTTACATCTTTTGAGCCACACGACTTGAATCTCGGATAAGCGTGGCACCAAATATATCACACATGAGTAAGTAAAATGAATACGATAGCAACAAGTAAAAAAAAAAAAAATCATTTTTCAAAATATGCGAGAGAAAGAGAGTGAAAAAAACAGCTGATTTGTAAAACTTTTTTTTTCTTTTCGTTTCTTTTTCGTGATCGATTGATTTTTTTTTTCTTTTGCCAAAATATTTAACGACAAAGTAAAAAAAATATTTTGGCTTTTTAACAAGTAGGCAGATTTTCAACTTTTAATTAGTCTATTGTATTGTTAATTGAGATTTTTTTAACAGTGAATAATCATCATTTTTCCTTGCTTCAAAATTTAAACATTCAGAGAAGTTAAAACGTTTAGAAAAGTTTTTTGACGTGAGTGCTGTAACAAAATAAAGATCGGTCTCGTGGCTACTTTTTTTTTTTTTTTCACCCTTGAGTAACTACAGAACAAGAAGTGGGAGGACAAGTAGTCTTTTTTCTTATATTTAAACTTCTCTTTCCTCCCTCGTTTTTTACCTTGGACAAAGCTAGAAAACAAAAGCAAAATACGCTGCGTCGTACCTGTACTAATGCGCGAATAAAAAAAAAGAGTATTTTTAAAAATAGAGTTCAATTCAAAACACACAGACAAAGTCTCGCCATATGCTACGCTTTTTAGTTAAAGAGAACAAAACGGTCAAGCAAAACGAGAGAAAAGCATACTTAAGTAAATTTCAGCACTTCAAATTGAATTTAGTTTTTTTTATATATATACACGAATTATTTTTGACTAAAATATTTTAGAAATTTCAGACTAATTTTCAATTTCACAAGAACCTTTCTTCTCCATATGTATAAGATAGACTGATTGGGAGAGAAAGAGAAACAATGATTAGAATAAATTAGATTTAATTTGGTACTTGACGGTATTAATTGACAATAACATAGCAGATTGGCTTGCATCCTTCAATATTTATTTACTTCCTCAGGCTGTGATGTGAGATTTTTGTTGATGCACAGCAAGGCGCAAGTAAGCAGTCGGTGTCTGGAGACAGGAAGTAAGCAGTCTCCTCCCAGCCTCCCTGGTTCACACGCTTACATCTCTGCAACGGCAGATGGTGTAGGGTGAGATGGTCAAGGCGCCTTTACAAACAGGGGCGCCTTTTGCACTCCATATGTATATACAGCCAGGTGCCTAGCGAGCACTGATTTTAATTAACACAGCTGAGCTTTTCGCACAATTTATTTAGAAATTTATAAGGTCCTTTGTACCTATGGCATTTTAAATTACATTCTCGCTAAAAAGACGATGATATCACCATTATAAGTTTATAAAAAAATACATGAAATCATCATTTGTATTATTAATTGAATATAACATTGATTACTTCTTTTTATAAATTTCTATTTAATAACTCAATTTTTATCAAAAAAATTTCTTCTTTATTATCTTACTGATTTTATTATCATCTTCTTTTTTAAAGTTTGTATTATAAATATATATAAAAAAAAAAAAAAAAAATGAGAAATGTAGTTACAATAGCCATAAAGTCACAATTTGTAAGATTTAAAGCTTCCTTCTTTGTACATTTTTTTTCTCTATCTTTTTTTCTTATTATAAACAGCACCGGTATGCATACAGGCTAATAAATTTTACCCCGCCCTCTACCTTAGCATCACACGGAGAGAGAGCACCACGAGAGAGAGAGAGAGAGAGAGAGAGAGAGAGAGAGAGAGAGAGAGAGAAGGTTATACAGTTAAATTATGATAACTTGGAGAATAAAAAAAAATTAAATTAATTTCCTACAATTCTAAGAAAAATATAACCAAATTTAAACACTCCACCTTAACTATAATTTACTCATATACAATAGAAATTAATAGAAAAAATATATTTAAATTTTATTTTTGGACATTCCAAAGTTATAATTTATTGAGAATATATAGTATTTGTTTCACCACCTTTATAAGCACACTAAAAAAAAAATTCACATGTTTAAAATAACCTTGGAATCCTCATCGCTTTTCTGATTGATCGCATCATTATACTTCAACCCAGACATAATAACAACTCCCTTTTTTGGATTAACTTTTGTTCAAAAAAATAATATTCAGTACTTAGGTTCAAGTATATAAAAAAATAGCAGCTCTAACATCAAAAAAATAAAAATCCTTATTATGAATAAGAGAAAAAAATCTTTCATGGCCACCGATTTTTTTTCTTCTTTCTCTTCATTTTTCAATCTCTTAATAAACTTATATTTATTTTTAACTTGCAGAATTTCAATCGTATAGTGCATAATTATTAATGTAATATTATATGAAATTGGTCCTTATGGATATTAATATATACTTATATATTTTAATACAACTGTGTAAGTTCTTAAGGTGACTAATAAGACCATCAGTTTAGTGTGACAGTCTAAAGCTAATCCGTATTACAAAAGGTTCTTATAAGTGTCAAATGACATAAACTCTCTTATTTTTATTTTTCAAACAAGGTGTGTTGCTTATTTTTTTCATTTCTTATTCTTATACTCTTTCACTTTATAAGAAAAATACAAACTTCTTTATTTAAAAAAAAAACTGAATCTTCAAAGAAATTTTTGTCTTGCGTACATTTTTCAGTATATCTTCTTGTGAAAAATAAAAGTATATAAAAAAACGTTTACTATCTCAAACAAAAAAGTCATAAAAAAAAAAGATACTTAAAAATGTAAGATGATTCAAAATGTTTTGTTAGTGTTAAAAAGTCTTTACTTTAGCATATTTTTAGTTAGATACTTAAAAAATAGAGAAAGATAATTTTAGGCATACAATAAAGATGAAGTAATTTAAAAAGAAATTAATAAAATATTTTGATTTTTTTCTTCTTCTTTTTCTGTCTTTCTATTATTATAATACAAAGTAGTTATTATTTGTATACGTTTTGGAGAGAAGGCTTATACAAAAATTTACAGTATAATAACGATCATGAGTAAGAGAGAGAGAGAGAGAAAGAAAAAAAAGTAGTGAAATCACGTAGTGTTGAAGTAATTCGCTTTATAATCCAACATTCTTGAAGATATAAAAATCATCGCGGGGGATGTGTACTATAAGAGAGCGAGAGAGGAAGGGCGGGGATAGTGGGCGCTCATTGCAATAAGAAAGGTCCAGTACATAAGTACATAGAAGAGGCCGGTTTACTCTCGCAAAGCCATGCCTTCCTTAGTAAGTAACGTCGAGTAAAGAAGGTCTTACCTTACCGTGGGAAACACTACAGCAGCCAAGCAAAGTATATAAGTAAGCTTTATAAGCAGCAAGCCAACTTTATATATACGTAAGAGAGCGAGCGCGGGTGCAAGAGAGAGAGAGAGAGAGAGGCAAAAGAGATAGCCACCAGAATTGCAGGTTATGCCTTCCAATTCAGAGAGAGAGAGAGAGAGAGGTACTTAGAATTCAAAGATGCATGTCTTTCTTTTTATACTATGTCATGAATACTGATGTAAAATAATATTTTTTGTTAAAGGCTTTTACAATTGTACAATTCACACACACAGCCATCAAAAATATTTATAAGTTAAAAATATATGCATAATATAATAAAAATTAAAAATATTAAAATTACAATTATTTTTATTAACAGGAAGTTGATTTGAATTGATTTTTTTATATAAAAATTACATTAATATTATTATTTTTATACATTTTGATTGCATTATAATGAAAGCTACAATATATTACATATTATATACTTAATTTTTATATACTAAAATTATTTCCTGAATTATAATAATAAAACTTTCAAAACATGACAAACAAGATTATGTTATTATTATAGAAATTATAAGAGGAGACAAATATAATATTTGTCTTTGTCAATCGTTATAATATAGAGAAATGTAATCCTAACAACCGGTGATTACTTTTTTAATAAAATAAATGAGATTTTCTTTATAAAATTAACTTTTATAACCTAATTTTTTTGAATATTATTTTCACATCCTTTTTAAATATATATCAACAAATCTATGTATTTATTTCATAAATTTTAAAAAGATTAATTTCTCTATATGCATGATCATGCAGAAAAATAAAAATAATTTATAAAAAATGTAATTTGTATACGTTTGTCGTTTAAAGTTATCTTTCAACAAAATACGTATATCTAACTCGACAAAACAAAAATACTTTATTTTTTTCACTCTATATTTTTTTGTCTTTATGTATCACGTATAAGTGTTTAACATACATCCTCTTCTTTTCATCTTATGTATATATATATATATATATATATAAAAGAATGCTAGACTTTGATGAATAGCAAAGAGTCAAAAGAGGAATGCTTATACTTGGTATTCTTCACCCTTACAAGTCTCCAACTTTGTCTAACTATTCGTCAACTCCTACATAAATATAAATAAGAAGAAGAAGAAAAAAATAATGTTTTTTGCTCGTGTCTACAGTATATATAAGATCACACGATTAAAAAATTCTTATTAAAATTATATAGATTTTTATCAGAAAATTTTCTTTAAAAAAAATTTGCTAACTAGGATGTAAAATAAATGTATCAAAATATTTTTATGAAGTACATATTTTGTTGGCATATTGCCAAAAATTATAATATTTGTTGGCAATGTTATATAAACATTAGTCATTACAGATCTTATTTGACGATAGTAAATAATATTTTAGTATAGGTGTGTGTTTTTATATCCGCCAAAACTATTTCTCACGATATTGATTTTTATATATATACACGTGTTTATTTATTTATATTATCGTTGTTTTTTCATGAATATACGAATTTAGAATATTGAAATTTTATACAAGGAATTTTTATTAGGTCTCCCTCGGCTAGAAAGAGGTTTATGGTTGTAATTTTTACATATAGAAAATTTTAAACAGGCTTAGAATGAAAATTAGGTTATAACTTAAGGGTTATAATTAAGAAGCTTCAGTTTCTTAACTTGAATGAAAAGGGTTTTAAATATATATAATATTCAAAGTTTTTTGGGGAGTGATATAGAAACTATAGCTTCGCCTATGTTTACCATGGAACCTCATAATAAGCCTATTTAATGGATAAGATAAATATTATAAAGGTACTCACCGTCCATCTAAATGAAAAAGGTAGAACAATATTTGCTTGAGCTCTAACTGGATCTGCTAAGGTAAAAGAATTACCCCCAAGTGGTGGACTTTGTTTTTGTCCAAATGAACAAGCTCCAGTTGTAACATTGCTTTGATATTCCTTTAGACATACGATGAAATATGTAGCACATTCACGAGTACATGGTCCAGGACTTCTTCCTGGTACCACAGAACCACAACACTCGCCGTTTGCTAGTTCACCCTTGTGGTTAACCATGGATAACACTTGCAGTTCAAAGTAACCTGACCCATCGACGACCTGGAAATAAAACATCAATTTTAATACAGAATTACAAACACACGTGATAGGGTGGGTTACACTGTTGTATAATGTATATTAAAATATTAATCATAAGTTAAACGGGTTGACTAACTTCCAGGATACTATTCTCTCTCTCTCTCTCTCTCTCTCTAATTCAATTTACAATGTTTTTATTTAAACAATTCAGTAAATATATATATATATATATATATAGATTCAAATTACTGTAAAAACTATATATAATGTGCAAACCAAATATACTAATTCATTAACTGTATACAAAATCAAATCATTATTTAATGTAAATATTTGAATTACATAAAATTTCAAAACACTATACAACAAGCTACATAACATACTTATTTGTATGCAAACACTCACCTTTTACTAAAAAAAAAATCCAAATAAAGTAAAAATTCCCAAAGCTTTAAAAATGATGCCAAAAAAAAATATATATATGCATATAATGTCAAACATTTTTATAATATACAGTAGATAGAAGGAAAAGGGTATTTAACTTTGATGATAATTGTTTAAAAAGAAGAAAAGGTTCGTATCCCATAAGAGAGAAGAAAGAGAAGATATATACGTATGTATTGCAGACAATTTTCCGGTGCAGTGATGTCCCTATTTTTTTAATATAACATAACATAATATAAAAGTGACAATAAGTCACGGTCTGGAGGACGTGACTGCAAGGTGCTCGTTGTGTGGAACCATTTAAAAAAAAAAAAGTACCACAAACCGGCCCTTCTTGTATGTTACATAGTACAGTATGATAATGTGTGTGTCTCACATATACAGAAATATTATATTAGCAGCTGCAGTTTAAAATATTATGAATCTCTGCAGGAGATAACTTTTTTAGCAAACATACAACACTTTTCTTTTTTGTCTCTCTTCTAGATATAGTATAACATATTATGATTTTCATCTTTTCATATGCATGACAAAATATATTTTTCAAAATTATATTTATAGACAACATAAAAGAAAGCATCTTAAAATAATTTTCATATTATATATAATGTAAAATCATAATTTACATTTTATATTATAAACCAAAAGGTGTTAAGATTAATGTATCATATCCATATTTGTCAATAAAAATAAATGGGTCAAAATATTATACTTTATTATATATTATTATCATGGATAGTATGGCGCCTTTCAAAATTATATTTAAATTTTCATAATTATTTAATGCAAATTTAATGTTAATGTATATTAACGAGTAATATACTAATATTTTATGGTCCATTTTTATGTTTTTTATATCATTATAATATAGTGCCTATATATATATAGAAGGAAGAAAAAAAATGATTGAACATTATATTTTTTGAGTCGTTAATAATGATTATGTATAGATAATATTATAATAATAACAAAATATTTTGTTATCCCGCAAGGTTAAAATGTCACAGAATCCTATTTTTTTTCTTTTTTACATAATAATAATTTTTTTATCAGTTTTTTTTTTAAATTGTTTAAATTTCAAATTTCTCTGTAAAACATTTTATGCTTCATGAACATAAACAATTACTTTAAATATATAAAAGGGAGGGTATATTAAAAATTCTAACAATTCAATTAATAAAATGACAACTTTTATTTATTTAATTAATTTAAGTATGGTTAATTTCTTTTAGGAAAACAATTATTATTTTAAACTTTAAGAGAAAGGCATCAAGTGCAAAAATGTTTTCAGTATACACTATAGACATGGACGTGTTTTCGTGCAATATATCCTTTAAAAAATAGAAATTTTTCTAAACTTGAAAAAAATTCACACAAAATTGAATTAAAAAAAAAAAATAGAAGTTTTTGTTGTGAATGATGATAATAATAAAATTCTCATGTAGTTCTCAAATTTCTCTAAATGTGATCAGCTAAGGTACCGGAAATAAAACTTCATCATATTATTCACCCTGCATCCCATCTTATATTTTCTCTCTCACTTTTTTTTTTTTTTTTTTTTGAATGAAGCACGTCTGAAGAGGATATTTTCTTTCAGGTAGTTTATATGGTGTATATAGTGTGGATAGGAAGTTATGTATCGAGATAACAATATTATGCAAAGAGAGAAAATGACTGAGATCCATTGTTATACACAAACCTTCACAACAGGGAGTATATATGTAAGTGCAAGTGTTTTTTTTTTCTTTATCAATATCCTGCATAATTATTTTAATAAATAATGGCATTGGTATAAGATATCTTAGAGATTAAGTATACAAGCTAAATTTTATTCATAAAACAAAATTTCGAGAAAATAAAATGCTGCTCATCACGTATGTAGAAATCAATACTATAAAATTATACGAGATACCTTAATAGCTGTAAGTTACTATTGCTATATGACGTAATAACTAACACCTTATATACATTGGAGCGATTGTAATTATAAAGTGTAAATTACCTATATACATATTATACAATTCTATTATTATATATTTTATACATTTTATTTTATCGAATGGGAGGAGTGGTTTTATAATATTGTCTCGTTTCCCGTGTCGGTCAGTGTACACCCCCCTCCCTCTCTCTTAAAGTCCTGTGTGACATCTATGAGAAATACTTACACGTACAGGGCACGTCCTTAGTCCTCTTACAATACACGCATCCGGAATCTTAATTAATATCAAAAAATCAAATGTCTGCATGAAATGAACGTTACCAGTTTTTCACTCTATGGACGTTATATAAATATATTTTTTTATTTCTTTTCTTTTTATATACATTGTCTGTGAATTGGAAATATATTTTTATATGTTGCAGATTTGATATATTGGCATTACATTGTGTTGGGAAAAAAATTCTATAAAGATTGCAACATGGTAATATCTACACTTATGGGTGATATGAGAAAAAAACAAAAATACCATGTTTATAATTATACTGCATATTTTTTATCTTTTTCTTTTGTTATTATTATTATTATATGTTTTTTAATTTTCCCTGATGTAAAAAATCACAAAGATTGATCAAAATTTCAGGGCATCTTCCATTCCCCGAAAATGTATAAAAATTGTATTACACTTTTAAATTACGTATGTTCTACAAGTGAAAATAGAGCTAATTCACTACAAAATAACTTTTCAAAGAACAAAAATTATCAATTAAATTTAATCACCCAGTAAAGCACATGAGTAAATCAAAAATTATAATAATAACTATGAGAAAAATAATAATAACGGTTTCATTTTGTGTCCTTAAATTAATTCTTAATTACAATTATCTTACTGTTATATACCAAGTGAATTAAAAAAAAAGTTTTTTTTTAATATAAATTTATTATTATAGTTGTAAACAATGAACTAACTAAAGTTTTATTATAAATATAATTGTCTTTGTTACTTATTATTATAATGATTCTATATTAATTAATTAATTAATTACACGGTACAATAATTAAGTATAGAGAGTAACTATAACATAAATTAAATGTCCCCATAAATAATATAGAAATATATACAACAGAAATAATTTAAAGATTTTTTAAATATAAAATTTAAATATATTGTACTCATTATGAATAAGAAAAAAAAAAAGAAGTTTCAAGTAAAATGTATGAAAATTTCATTTTCAGTTATTTTTAATTTTATTGAATTACAAATTCAATTCTTAAAGGTATATATTATAGAAAACATGAAACAACATGTTCTTTTTAATTCTTTTTAATCATTAATCACAAAAATGGAATGAACAAAACTGATGATAATTTTTACCATAGAATGTAAGTGTGGTTCCACAAGAGAGCGCGAAAAAACTGTAAAGTATGCAATTTGCGAGAATATTTCTGTTTATGACGATAGAAACAGGCAAAAACTTGTACTGGTGTTGTGCGGGTTGCATAAATCGAAATTTTCTGATCACTGCTTTGGCGTTACAGTGGGTTTTGAGACAATTTAATGTTATTTATGTAAGTCCCATCAAGTGTTTAGTGATTTAAATGCTAATGTTTTCATGTTGTCTATGCCTTTTAACAAAATGAATAAGAATTATTTTTTTCCCTGAAAATCTTAACTTTTTATTTTTATGTATTTAAATTGTTGATAGTTCGAGTATAAAGAGATGAAAGGTCAAAAAAAAAAAAAAACTGCATATAAACTTGGCACCCGCAAAGTAACAATACTGCGACATACAATTCAACAATTGAGGTGTGAGCAGGGGTTAATTAACGTTTTCAACGAGATGCCTACAGCATTCCGGCTTCTCTCAGACTATAATATGTTATGTTGTTTTGCATATATTATTATATATTATGCACCTTTATAACACTTGTCTTATATATACATAGATACAGAGAATTTATATTGTTGTTATTATTACAGCTAGAGAGTGATTTAACAAAATGTCCATTATGTTCAGCCTCATAACTCTTATTGCTCTATTTCAAAAATTTTAAAAATATTTCACTGTAAGAGTATATAGTAATTTTTCAGCTTCCTCAATATATAGTTAAAAAAAATTACAAAAAAAAAAATAAAAAAATAAATATCACACATTTGTCTTTGTAAAATTTATAATACAAATTTTACTCTATAATCTTATCACCTTCAATTTTAAATTATATACTATTTTCATGTTTAAAAAAAAAAAAAAAAAAAAAAAAAAACTATGAATATAATAAAATGACATTCATTTTATATATAAAAAAAGAGTAATAATAATATTAACCTAAAAAAATAATTCTATATCATTATTAAGAGACAAAAAATCTTGAGGGCAGGAAACAATGAATAATAAAAATGTTGATTTTTAAATCATAATTTAGCCTTAAGATATAAATTCGATTTATTAATGGGAAAAAGTATGAATTGTATTTTCTCTATAAATGTATGGCACTTTTATATATATTTTTAATATATATATTTTTTATTGATTACTATAAAAAATTCTGAATTGATTTGTTGTGATATGCACTTTGCGGGTAACACCCTCCCTAAGGCGACTTACATATTACAGGTGTAAAAATGTCGGGATTTATGATTTTTTAACTTATCTTTACTTTTCACTCAATAAAATTCTATGTATGTACGTTTATTGCACTTTAATCGAATGATTATTTATATTAATATTTTATTAACATATAATGTCATTTGGCAAATTTCCATATTTTAAATTTTTCTCATGAAGATGTTCATTTATATTTTTTTAATAATAAATTACCTTTGTATATATATATATATATATATATATATATATATATATATTATACATTACATGCGAACCTATATAAAAAAATTATACTCTTTCATTGATTTTTAATGTAATGAATTGTGGTAATGAAAAAATATTTTTCTTATATTTTTCTTTTCTTCTTTTTCTTATGCATATTGTATGAACTCATTTTACTCAATTATTTTGTGATTTTTTTTCCCTTGAATATAAAGCCTATTATATTTTTTTATTACATCCTTTCTTTTTATTTTATATTCTTCTACATAAAAGTAAAATTAAATTACATGTATCTTAGACAAAAAAAAAAGTTATCCCTTTCTATATATATATATATATATATATATATATATATATATATATATATATATATATATATATATATATATATAAATTTAAATCATAATTTAATTGCAGACTTCTTCATCTTTTCTTCTTCAGTATTAATCAACTATTTTGTTATTAAACGAAATTCAGATTTTTTTGTTTTTATAATTTCATGTTAAGTCATAGATATAATTCAAATTTGAACTTCTTTATTTTTTATTTTCTTAAGTTGCACTTGACTAAAAAGTCAATGGAACCGAGCGCAATTTGAATATCGAGAGGGAAAATTAGTTTTATCTGCATTGATACAAATCAAATGCACCGGTGAATATTGTTATGTCTTGCCTTCAAAGGAATCGTGTATGTGTATTGTATTGTTATTCTGTATATTTTTATGTGAGAAAGAAAGAAGTAACCGAGCGCTGTTGGCATGATTTTTGACCGCCGCCAGTCTAATGCACCTTGTGCTAAGACTTTCAACATTGGATTGGAAGTCCATTTTTTTTTTTTTTTTTTTAATTACGAATTTTTTAGTGTTTTTAATTTTCATAATTATAAACTTGGAGACTTTAAGATAGCATAAAAAATTATTCAAAAATTAAGACTTTGAATGAATTGTAAAATAATAACAACTTAATTAAATATCTCAACACCTATTTTAGCAAACTATTGAATGATTATACATTATAAATTTTTACATACCTTATCTTGTAATAGAAGACAAAATAACAGTGATAAAATCAAATGGTAAAATCCAATCCTATTATTGTTAGAGTACGAAGATCGTCTTGAGCTCGTTGTTGAATTATTAACACCACTATTACCACCACACTTATTAGTGAGTTCTAATATAGAACCCATCTTGATTAGTGTTGTCAAATCACTTTTGTTATTTTATATAAAATATGAATAAAAAAAATCACCGATGATTCGGTATACGTAATGATTGCACCGTCATAATAAAATATATTCATGTATTTATTAAAAAAACAAACAACAATTAAAATATATTTTAATCACTGTCACACACCACACTACACCATTATTTAATTAAAATACAGTATTGTTTTATAATAATTAAAAATGTATATGGTAATCCAAGTTATTATACACAGTAATAATAAAAACTTTTTAAGTCACAATAATAATAATAATAATAATAATAAGTAGCAGCGTCCAACTCGCACTAGCTTCCAGAGCAGACACTCGCAAACTACTACAGAAGTCTTGTCTGGGCCGACAAAGGAGGGGAGGGAGAATAATCCGCCACTCTTGATCCTTTTCAACCAATCGTACTCTCTTTTTAACATTTCCCCTCCATCCCTGCTCATCTTCTTCGCATCTTTCTCTCACAGTCTCTCTCTTATATTATTTTTTTTTCTCTCAATCTCAGTTTTCCTTCAAAAAATTAAACAGGTAAAAAAAAAAAAAATGTTTTGCACTATCACCCTTTTAATTTTATATTACACAAAATTAAAAGTGTCATATCGTACCGCGTTTATGTTATTTACAAACTGTCATTTCTCTATTTATTTCATCAAATAAAAAAAGAAATAAAAAAGATTTTTATTTTTGGTATTCATAAAGTAAAAATTTATTTTCTTTTAATTTCTTTTACAAGCATCCGTGAAGTAATAAAAAAAAATAATAAGTAATAAGTCACCATTCACCACACCTATAAATGTCCAAAAGTATAATATGTCTCTACATCTCTTTTTTTAATATCTTTGTCAAAAAATAGACTCTTAATAATATACACCTTTATTTGCTCAAAATGTGATGAAAGATATCAAAGTATTTCCACCGACAGAATATTCAAATTGTGTGATAGTTGAATATTTATGCATTTTCGATAGTTTATGTAAATACTCATGCGGATTTCAAGGAAGGCTTATGAAACTAACGAGTATTGAATATTATAAAAGAATAAATAAATTGATACTTTATCGGATATACTTTTCATTGAAAATTTTCAACGAGTTTTCAAAGCATTTGAAAGCCACAGAAAACGTACTTTATCATATTTATATTTGGGGAAAATTATAAACGTTAATGCAATCATTCAATATTAAGTTCATATATATATATATAAATAATGATATGCGTATGATCAAGTCTCTATATAAAAGAAATGCTGTTAAAGCCTATAAGTTATATCAACAGAGGGACTCATATGGCTATAGGTCAAAATTGATCAAAATTCTCAATTAACATTATATAAGAAATGTTTTTAAAACCCATATGTTCAACACAGACTCATATGGCTAGGTCAGGAAAGTATATACATATAGAATGAGTCAATGGGTTTATGGGGGTGTAATCATATAAGTCAGACGTCGTTAATGATGCCGCGTCGCCGCCGCTAATATCAAAGACGCGAAGTTTTACCTGTATTATATATAAAAAAGAAAAGAGGGTGTGCATATATTATATTCTCTCTTGTATACTGACATGTCACTGGCTTTTGTCAATATATGAAATTCTGAGCAGCGCATCTCTTTGATGGCAGTAAGCGCAGTAATGCATGCACCTGTCAGACGCTACTGCAAAATAAAGTGCAATTATATTTGCACGTGTGAGACCACTAATACTAAAAATTACAATAATTTGTTTGAAATCACATAGGGAAACAAAATATAAATTATATAGAATAGTAATTTAGTACCTGGGGCATCTTCTCAATAAGAAGCTCCTGAGGAAAACCGTATTTCATCTAATATACAAAATCTCGTATTTGTATTTTTTTTTTTTTTTTTTAAGTCTCTTATTATGGAGCTGTATTTTTTTATGTTTTATTTTTCAGTCATTTACCATGAGGACTCTGTGCGCATATAGATTAAAAACAATTCAAACTTTTATAAATGTTAGTTTGGCAATTATAATTATTATATGACCAATATATTATTAACATAGCATAAAAATTGTAACGAGTATATTTGTAAAAAAAAAAAAAAAAAAAAAGAACGGTACAATTAAATTGCATTATATTAAAATTGCAGCTTTGACAAGTTCCACTCACTACCTGTTTCTTATATAGTGGACAATCGGACAATGTAACAGACAGGACAGCTTTTTTCCTTAACCACCAGCATGCACCACGTGTGTATATGATAATAAAGCAATTATATAAAGATCTTCGTATAATATACTCTGCAATACAATCATATAATATATGTCCCATAATTTTATAAAATTACATATTATATTATAACATTATAATTGCATATATTATCAACATCATTATAATAGAATACATCACTTGAATTTTTTAATTTAATGTGATATTCAATTAAAAGTCTAGAATCAGTCCATTTATATAAGATTGTATAGTAATTTTTGTAATATTTAAAATTTCTCTCATTCAATTAAAAATTTCCTTTTATATTTTATATTACATATAATTTATTATTTTAATATTAATTTTTAATTGAACATAATACGTAAAGAGATTTCACATTATAACATGCATTTTAGAAGAAGATGATTATATAAAATGTGCATGTGCGTGAAATTAAAGGTAAAAATCAATTAACAAGGTTGTAAAAACCGTATGAGAATTCTAAGAAAAGCTACTTTTTAAGAAAAAAAAATGTATTATTCTTTTTTTTTCTGTAACAATAAAAACACTTCTCTCTTTCTTCATTTTTAGGGTCATATATTATTATTGACTGAAAGATTTTTTTATGCATTCAATAAAGACAAAAATATACATAAAAAAAGAACTTACTGAAAGGTACAGATAAAGGTATATTATACAGATAATTTAAAATATTTGTATAAGGTGTTTAAAGAGTATTCATATTAAAATGTATAATATTTCCTAAATATTTCTACAATCATTAATTTTTTATTTGACAAACCACAAGGGAATAAAAAAAAAATTAAAACTTCCTTAAGTGACAAAAGTTTCATTCATTAATATAATTTTTCAAAAAAAATATTTGAAAAATTCTGACATATAATTCTCTATTACACGGTTCTATTATCCCTACTGTAACTAAAAAGCTGTCAGAAAAAAATTATCAATAAAAAAACTATCAATCACATTTTGCTAAATCATTTATAACCAATAAGGTAGCAAAACTCCTACAGGTAAAAAAAAATATATATAATATTAATATTAGATACGTATAAAAATAAAAGGATTCACATAAAAAGAGCTTGCAGCTAAAAAAAGCAAAAGCTTGAGCTTCTTCAGTTAGTAGATTATCGGGAGTTTTGAGTTTATGGAAGCCAAACAGGGCGGGAAATATATTGCGTGTCCAGCGGACCTTCACCACAGAGGTGCACACTAACCCAAGACGCTTAATTCCAAGTCTAATCAACATTACAGGTAACCACATTTATAAATATTTAGTCTGTATTACTTAAAAAATTAATTTAAAAACTATTAATTATAAATAAATTTGACATTTGGAGTTGTAAGGATTTTATCATTTAAATAAACATAAAAATGAATATCATTTAATAAGTACGTTTAACGGTGTATTTTAATTTTACTTTGCTTATTTTCTTAGAATATACCTATAGGGGAAAGAAGCCTGAGAGACTTTTAGCCCTAAAGCTGTTGTTCTTATATACTGACTGTTACCTTAAAAATTAAAAAGTTATCGTAGTTTAAAATCTCTGGCTTATTATTAAATAAACAACTTTTTATTATTATTTAAAAACTGAGTAATTTTCCCTAATGGTAGCATTTATATATTTATTCTATCCTTAAAGAAAAGAAGAAAAAAATGTGAATACTTTTGTAATTAAAGCAATGCATTACAAAGGTATATTTATAAGTAACACATAAAGTATAACAGAAATTGTTTTTGCTGAATTTTCTATAGTTGAAAATAGTAATTATGTGAGACCATAATTTAAAAAAATATGGAATATAAAACATAACTGCGTGATAAAAATAAAAATAATATTAATGCATTAACACCAGCACATGGCAATGGAAAGTGCAGTTAAAATCTAATCCACGCGGTGTAAAATTAAATCAAAAGAAGTAAAATCATTAATTTTTCTTTGCATCACAACCGCATCAGTTTTTTTTTTTTTTTTTTTTTTTTTTTTGTACTCTTAAGTTTTATAATGATTCATTTTTTAATATTGAATATATAAAATATAATATGACCTCTCATATCAAAAAAAAAAATTTGTTTATGCAGTCACAACATTTGTTGGAAAAGAAAGAAAAAGAAAAAAAGATTTGTCAATCAATTTTTCAATCAGATTACAGGACAGGAAATCATTCAAAATGTCTATCTATATAAAACTTTAGGAGAATGCAAGATGAATTTTCGTGTATGTGGGGACAATAAGAAATCTGTTTTTTTAGATAACCGTCAAACTTTTTATATGTATGGACATAGTTGTGGTTATTGGACGTGAAATCCACCAAAAAAGTTACGCCCGAAAAAAGTTCGTGACTTTGAAATTCATTAAGGGGGAAATTTTTATAGAAAAGAACTTTTTGTTTCTGTAAGGTGCTTTTTTAATTAAATTATTATATATATATGCAGAAGGATGCTGTAAAGGAATCTTTAAGAATGCATTTTTTAACCAGGTGCATCATTTTATAAAATAAAAAATATATAGTTTCAAAAACGTGATATGCATATAAAATACTATTTTCTATCGTTATATTATATTGAGTAATTTTAATATATTTATAAAAGTATATAATTTTTATTAATTTATTGAATAAGAAAAATTCATTAAATAAAGTAAACAGACAGAAGTTTTTTTTTGACACTTTCTAATTAAAAAATAAATTATTATTTTAATTATCTTTAATAACAACTATTTTTCATTTTATATATATAATATATACCCTATAAAACAAGCGACTTATATAGCATTATATTCCATAATGCAACTTTATTTTATTATTTTGTTAGCTTCTTAAACGCCCCCCCCCCCCCTCTCTGTCTAAATAATATTACACAATATTAGGTTTAAAAGAATATAGTTATTTTTAATTTGCTTCTATATTATTATATTAAATAAAGTACGAAATAAACAAATTTATTATATCCCCACGTGGACGCGCTATGCGAAAATCTTATTCAGATCTCAGCGTGGGGCCAGTTAGGTAATTAGTACAAGGTCACAAACAGGAATCAACGCAATTTTTAGGGACATTGCGAGGTCCGCCAAGCCACCGAGTCATCGCTTAATCATTCCTCAGGAAATGCCAAACTGTGTTGTGTGAATAAATATTGAATCCATTAATGCAAAAACATTTTAAATTATATTAAATAAAAGTATTTTCCTTACAAAATAATCATAAACCTTTCCACTAATGGCAATTAAAACAAATTTATACTTTTTAATTGCTTTTGCCAGTTTCTAAGAATTTTAAAATTCTTTGAATAATAATAATAACTGTTTTGCTCAATAATATAATGTAATATATCAATTTCTTTGAGATTCACTCAGAGAAACACCCCCCCCCCCCTCAAATATATATTGATGAAACTATTGGAAAAGTATAAAATAATCTAACAATATTAGAGAAAGACTTTGTTTTCCGATTTTCCAACTTCCTTTGAGAGGATAATTATTCTTTGCACATATATAAATATAGAAAAATGTGACTTCTATAAAATTATATGTTCACACGTATATCAAACATTTATACTGATTTTCTTCAGGAGAATATAAATATAAAATCACTTTCGAGATAACTTTGTATAACTATACAACTGTAGCGTTTTTTTGTGAGCATCAATAAAATTGAAAGTATGTAAATTAATTGATTTTAAATTGTTACATAAGTTCAACTTAAACTGAAATACTCCATATACTATAATAATAATAATGAATGATACGCTTTGAAAATATAGCTAGAGGAAGAGACAGTAACAATACAGTCACAAACACAAACGAGAGCTATTGGAGGCTTTATTGTCGCGATATCTCTCCAAGACATCTGAGGAGAGTATGGAGTCAGTTTGGTCCAGCATTGCTCTTGTATTGTGAGAGAAGAGCACCGCCACAGATCTCTCTCTCTCTCTCTCTCTCTCTCTCTCTCTCTCTCTCTCTCTCTCTCTCTCTCGGCGTGACTGATGAGCCACATAGGCCGGCAAATGGCATGTCCGAGCTTACCTTTTGTTTTGCCACTCAAATTGTATAACAACTTCTACGTCATGCGCTCTTGCACTCCTCTCATGTTTGCGGCTTATCAGACCAATTTAAAGTTGTTCTATCTTTTGTCATGTCCAATCTGCATTTAATTGTATATCTCATCTTGTTATTGTTGGCTTTTTTTTTTTTTTTTTTTTTTTTTTTGCTTTCATGTCGTGCATTTCTTTCTTTTATACACTTTTCTTATTGTTGTTGTATAATTTTAATGTAATTTAATAATAAAAATTATCAATAAGTTGTTATTTTAAACATTTTGAAAATTGAGATAATAACATCTTATGAAATGTTTATATTAATCGATTTTAAACTTTTGATATACTCATGTGACTAAGAATTAACGTTATTTATTTTTGTATTTATATACTCAAAAATAGAATATTTTTTTCAATAAACTATATAAAATGAATTTATTTTCAAAGTAAATAATTGTGATATTATTCGATTGGTATGTATTTATTTCTTTAAAATAATAGAAGAGTCCCCACGCCCCTATGCACAAAATCAAGGTGAATCTGTCTTAGAATTTTGAATATCAAATCTGAAAATTTGGGCTGTTCATTTACGAGTGTGCTCTGGACAAGTATCCTGGAAGTTATGCAACACGCTTAACCCCCATTTAATTTTTTTAAATAAAAAAAATAGCTCCTATATAATATTATATAATATATATATATCAGTGGCGTGCGGTGGTTCCCGGAGCAGGTCATGCAACAAACCACGGGGGGTGTGGGGGGCGCAGCCCTCCAGAAGAGCCCGCCGCAGGCGCGAATTTTTTTGAGATCACGTGGTATTTTGACACTAAAACGTAAAAAGAATGTCTCTTAACAATTAAATACAATAAAATTCGATTTATGCAAACTACACACAAATATTGATAGCCAGCTTTGATTTTTTTTTTTTTTTTTTTTTTTTTTTTGCTTTGCTTTTTGCTTAGAACACGATCGTTCATTGTTATTTCTTTATTTAGTACTTTAGACTTGATAAGAATAGAAAAAAACTTCTAAAAAAAAAGTCCTTGCTCAACAGCGAGATTGATTTTTTATCGGCTCAAAAAACAAGATCAACCAATGAATGTGTCTATTTTTTTTATTTAGCTAATCATTTTACAGAAGTCTTTTTTTTTTTTTTTTTTTTTTTTTTTTTTTTTTTTTCCCAAAAGAAAAACATAAATATAATAGTTTATAATTTTTCGTTTAATCGACTTTTCTAGTCCGCGGGATAAGCGCAAGCTCCGCGAGTGTAACGATATGGAGTACAATTCACACCTCTATCTCTACTAGTAAAAAAAATTGTACCCCTTGCTCTTTGATAAGCATCTGAGAAGGGTGTACAGATTTTTATTAACTCGATCACACAGTAAAGGACATCTGTACTATACGTTAGAGTTTGTCTCTTTACCCTCCTTGCTTATCCCGCGGGCTAGAAATCTAAAATAAACTACTAATTTTTCTTTAATTATTTTAGAGAAGATCGAACACAAATATTAAATATATTAGGTTCTAAATTTAGAACATTTGGGTTAAGTCGCTTTAAAAGAATCTGATTCTTAGTTTTGCGTGCAAAGTATGGCCATATTCTTATATTTTTTTATTTACATTACTTGTATGTATAAGTTATAAATGTTACTGTACGTTAATTATTTGGAGTATTTGATTTTTAAAATTTGCTTCGTTGGCGCCGATCGCCTCGATGATTTTCATCGTTTTCATTCAGATTTTGGATCTTTCGCGCTATGATTTCTTTCAGCCAATCAAAAATCTAAATGAACTTGCGCAGTGATTCTGCGCCGCCCATGCAGTTTTAGAAATCACATCTTTGTTGGTGTATTGAAACGTGTGTTAATTTTCTGTAAATGCTGCGTTTGCTGCCCCTACCGTGCTTCTCGCTATAGCCATAGCTTCACCACGCAGTCTAGTCGATTGCATATTTTACCACCTCTACTTCTTTTCCCCTCTTTTTTTACAAAACATTATCTGCCGCGCGGTAGTTTTTGAAACATTATGAACTGAACAGTGGAAATATTTTAAACTAAAGAAAAATTAATATTCTGGAATAAATTACTACTCATGCATTGCATTAATTGCATATATGGACCGCACGCCACTGATATATATATATATATATTATACACACACACACACGGGAAGAATAAATTACGTAATTTATGCTGCATTTATGTCATTATAGCATAATTGATGCTAAATTAGAACAACATAAATAATTATGCTGTACAGTACAACATAATATTTATGCTATGTAACATAGGTATTATATATAGAGCATATTTATTATATGTTGTAAAATAAATTGTGCTGAAAATGAGCTATAGCATAATTATTAAGTATTAATTTTTTTCCCGTGTAATGCAAGTTTTAGTTTGTCTTAAAACAATATTCATATTCAAAAATGTTCATATGTAAAAATATGAGATATTTCGTATGATGACAAAACAATGGCATTATGATATACAAAAAGGATTAAAAAAAAAATAGTGATGGAAATAAAAAATGAGGTTTAACAATGTATAAGAGATAGTATCAAATAATGTGCACGCGTATTGTTATAACGCGCGTGTCTGTGGGCTCATCTCTCTTTCTATACACTGCTCTCTATATGACGCAGCATCCAAACATATAACAATAAGAAATAAGAATTGTGATATCCTATGGGAGGCCGTATCACCCATCATGAAGAGAGGGGTTGAAACTAGAGTATATCGAAATAATAAAAGGGGTGGGGAGGGGGTTACAATAGTCATCATATGTATAGCAGGGAGGAGTTTTTGTCACCTAGAAGTGTCAAACTATATAATAATTTATATCATATTTACAACCAAGAGAGCTATATATTTCAAAATATGTAAATTTTAAATGACTTTATTTTAAATTTATTGCTAAAGTTTTTGTTTGTTTAGTAATGAGGTTTTAATGTTTGAGTAGAATCGTCGGTGACATTTTTGTATATTTTGTGTCTGTGGAGGTAGAGAATCTTGCCATATCTTAAATTGCTTTTACTATACTGTATGTAGCTGTTTATAAAAAAGCTTTAACGTTTATATAAAGTTGTTAATTAAAATTTCATAATCACGTACATCACTAATACATTCAGTGTAAATAAAAACAATAAATTTTCAACTTGTTAAATTTTTTTTATATAATAATTTTATTTTAATATAATTAACATAATGAATATTGTAAGATTTATTTTTAAGAAAGAAGAAGAAATAAGAAGAAGACGAAGAAGAAGAAGAAAAAAAAAACATCGATGTTGAAGTTCAATGCGCTGATCTAAAGCGATGTCGGCGTGACTTGAGCATCGATCTATCTGTTTGGTGCTTGCTCGCAGCAATTTGTTAGAGATGCTCGCGGGCGTGCAAGGCGCGGCCCCTCGGCTGACCGCGGGTCATCTGCAGCCCTGCTTGCAAGGTGAGTAGATACTGCAGGTGAGTAAGAGTATGTACTGTACAATACTAGGTCTGGAGGTACGGCAGTGAGTGTGGGTGTGTGAGAGAGAGAGAGAGAGAGAGAGAGACAAACAGACAGAGGGACAGAGATGGACCATTGTGGAGTACTGTTTTGTACCGAAATGAAATAAACAACTTGCACTTTTAGTGTTGCAATTCAGTCTATATATATTGTTGTGCAATTTTTTTTTTTCGTGCGGTACATGGGCAGTATCGTGGAGTATATTTGTCAGAACTGCAATTTAAATTACAAAAAGGAAAGAAGGTGATTTTTGTGGTATATAAATATATGAAAGTGATTTTCTGAAATTATAAGGTTTGACAATTTTTTTAACCATATATCAACACGACTATAGTAAATCTAATGAATAAAAACAAAGTTTTTTTTTATTAAATTTATTTGTCTGCTATATACTTATTGCAAGTAATTTGATTATGTAATAATTTGACACACAGTAAATTATATCAAAATTAAGTTGTATGAGAAGTTTTATTTCAATTATATACCGCATATAAAAAGCAAACAAGATACCCCAAAAGATTATATATATTAAAAGAAAATGTCAAATTATTTTTAATTAATAAAAATATCAAATAATATTTTGTTGTCATGACTTGAAATACCACAATTATTTTAAAACACAATTAATCAAGGGGAAAAAAATGTTCGTGAGATTGGTCAATCTGTAATTTGACCAAGCATTATTACGTTCTTCTTTATCATTACCCATGTACATAATATTTATAAGCGGGAGAGAGGTGTGACCTCAAACTATATGCAAATTACAAAAAAAAAAAAAAAAAAAAAAACGCAAAGAATTTATTATGAAATTTTATTATTTATTACACCCATCTTCTTTTTTACATACAACCATGTTTGGAAAAAAATTTGAGAGAGAAATTAATTTAACTGTTTTAATAACACTTCATAATTTTTTTTATAAACACATAAAAAAAACAATGATCAGCAATTAAAGATAAAATAAAATTTATTTGCTATCATATAAAGCTCAAACAAATTAATAAATAATAAAGTATCGTTTATATAATATGTTTCGGTGACAAATTTTATACAACATTATAAATCAATAAAATGAAACTTTAAAACAAGTAAAATAAATCATTTTTTTATTATGTTACTTATACGTGTTAAATCATGCAATGGTATTTCATAATAATATTTTGAGTAACAAAAATTATTTGAAATTTAATTGATATGAAATAAGATCATAAACGTTTTACTTAAATTTCTGCTATTTTAAATTTTCTCTCTCTTTCTCTCTCTCCCTCTCCCTCTAATTACTCGATCATGCCTGAATTTAGTTTTAGAGCAGAGCACTTATATAATATAACTAATATAATTGTAATGGCTATAGCAAAGCAATAGAGTAAAATGCGTGAGGAGCTGTTATAGCTTCTTCTTCCACTTTTTTTTTTGGTCTTACCATGCCATGGATCGCTTCTTTCGTAGCTCACGGCGAGTCCGGTTATTGCCCCGAGCTTATATGCTGAGAGAGAGAGAGAGAGAGAGAGAGAGAGAGAGAGAGAGAGAGAGAGAGAGAGAGAGAGAGAGAGAGAGAGATGAACTAATGAAACTCTTTACTTTTATTCAAAGATAACACGCAACAAAACGTCATTTCATTTATAGAAGAAATTAGATGAAACCACTTGAGGCATGTATTATGTCAAAGGTCATTTGAAATTATCAATAAAAATATCTGCCGTGTATATACTCAAATTTTAATATTATTATAGTGGAGCTAAAAGTATAGTATTCTCGAGATATTAATTTGTTCTTTTTATAAAAATTATATTTCTTGTAAACATCAGCTTTTTTATATAGGTATACTTAATTCTATTTCCTTATGGAAACAACATAATGGATTTATAAAATTATGGAAATTTTATAATTAATGCAAATCTCCATTTTTTTTTTTTTTTTTTTTTTTTTTTTTTTTACATATTATTAGGTTTAAAGTTAGGGTTTACGGTCCTGACTATGCACATAATATATAATATGAACTATTATAAAATAAAAGTTGCAATTATTTTTTTAATATATAAAATGTTAGTCAAATAAAGAGTAAAGGATTTAGTTTTGATGAAACAAAAATGTTTTAATTTACTTTAAAATCATTAATGTAAAAAAAAAAAAAAAAAAAAGTGTATTAAAATGAAGTAAAAAAGATAATGGATCAAATTTAGCTGTTGCAAAAATATAACGTGTTTTATTTTTTCAGCGAAACTAAATGTTATCACGCTTCAAAACAAGGAACAAAAACATATTTATCTTTTTTATATCATGACAACAGATTATTATAAAAGTCAATCTATTTGATTCGTATATTTAATTATTACTTGACACCGCATAATTAAAAAAACTAATTCATTTCAGTTAGGTAATTATATTTGTTTCATTAACGAAAGCAAAAATTATATAAAACAGAGAAAAGAAAAAAGTGTGTGTGTGTGTCTAATTTACATATTAAATATGTGAATAATTGTAAGCAGGTGCTATTTTCTATATTTATAGAGTGTCATTTACTAAAGTCATTAAAAAAAATATAGTTGAAGTGATTTTTTTTAAATGTAATTAAAAATTAATATCATTTAAGTTTGAAAAATTACAATTTTTATTTTATTAAATACGTGTTTAATTTATTGTTATTACTTTCTCTTACATTTTCAAATCATAAAGAAACATTAGTTTTAGTACAAAAATCTTCACGCATACGTGACAATTTATGCAATGTGCAAAAAACATTATTGATATGCATGCAATATTTGAAATTAAAATCAGTATGTTTTTGTGCAGTCAAATAATTTATTGCGAAATGCAAATATTACTGCGTGTGAACAGACCATTTGAGAGAGAGAGAGAGAGAGAGAGATTAAAGTTAATGAGAGAATTAACAAACAACAAATATTAATGTTCTTCTCTCTCTCTCTCTCTCTCTCTCTCTCTCTCTCTCTCTCTCTCTCTCTCTCTCTCTCTCTCTCTCTCTCTCTCTCTCTCTCTCTCCATCTCTCTTATCCTTTTCCTCTCGTTCACCTTAATTCATTTCCTCGTTTTTACCAAACGTACAGAGCATAGAAAAATTTATTGATTAATAAAAATCAGATCAGTATTATAATCAAATGCATGATGGTTAGCAATAAATTAGCAAAGATAACATAAAAAAAAACTTTAATATTTTACAGTTATATTAGAAAATAAATTAAAATCGTTTGATGAAATATAGTGTGTGTGTATATTTTTGTATAATATAAAAGAAATAAGAAGACTTTGTTGTTATAATGAATGAGCAATTAAAAAGTTTTACAAAGTTGGGACTCAATGAACTCTGGTAATGTTGATTTGCATGTGACCTCCCTCCACTATAATACTTACTTACTTGTTGTATTGTTACTTGATGCCCAACACGTTCACATTGTTACATTCTTGCAGTCAGTGGCCGCGCAAAACGCGCACGAGCGTGTTAGTGGAGTCCGCATAATAAACATCCTGACATATAGGCAACCTGCAGGACACACCGGAGTTTTCTTTATCTATAGACCAGAGTTCCTCAACTAGTTTTGTTTGAAATAAATTAAAATTAACTTAGAAAAAACGTCAAATGTATATAAATACTTATTATAAACTATTTAATACATAGATTAATAGTAAATAATTGTAATTAAAACTATAGGAATTAAACGAATCGATGTACAAAGTGCTGGCCATGGAATAACAATTTTTTTTAATATGCAAAAGTTACACATAATTTTTTTTTTTTAAGAGGTCCACACGTAAATTGTAAAAATAAAACTATAATTGCATCTTGATTTTTGTCAGCTTCATCCTGAAATTGAAATCCAATATTCATTTATTTTTAAAAAATTATGATCTAGGAAGAAGCATTTTATTTATTCATATAAAAAGGTATAATTCTAAGATTAAAATTAAAGACATCATTGATTTGATTTCTTAAATAATGTTTCCAAGAAAAAAAAATGATAATACATACGCATGATTTACTTTAGCTTATGAACATAATTATATGTACTCGTATACAAATATGCAAAATATAAAATATATTACTCTGCTTTGTTTTAGCATAATTTGATTACATAGCATTTTTTTATAAGATGGAATCAGGAATGTAAATCATTCTCACAAGTGATCTAAGATTTCGATTAAATCACATTAAATTTATTGAACATGACAAGAAGGTGATAGGTCAGTATATACAAGTGACCATTTTAATGCGTTTTGTTAAATAGTGAAAGTATCCTATATAAAATGTAAAATTTGACCATGACTAAATTTTATATCATTTCAAATTGTCATTAAAAAAATCATGATCAAGTGCACAACAATATGGATGAAAAATATTTTAACTTTCTCAATTAAAAAAAAAAAAAAAAAAAAAAAAAAAAAAAAGCAAATTAGTGCGAAAAGCAATTAATTTTTTTAAATGAATATTTTGTCAGCACTAATCATAATATTGTGTGTATACTGTACAGTGTACACAATGTCTTGTAATGTGTACAATCTTTTTACTAAAAAATTGATTTCTATTGGCTTATGGCCATAATAAAATCATATTACTAATTAATCATATATTATTAAATATTATATATATTATAATTATAATTTATATTATATATAATATTATATAACTAATATAGTGCAATCAGATGGAGATTTCAGTTGACGCAAAACTCCATTTAATAATAATAATAATAATTAACGGTTTTTATTGGGCGAAATCAGGCTACAGAACCTCTCAATTTAACCCAACTGTTTAACAGTACCGTCAGTTGCAATTTTAAATTAGTACAAACAAAAAATTTCATGATGTTAATGTTTTTCTTTTCACTTATTAAATAATATTTTTTAAATAATCCATGTTGGTGATTTTTAATTTTCATGAAATGGTTTGACACTTCAAAAATATTAAAACACCCTTTTTTTACTTCATTTATATTATTAATTATTTTAATAAATTTTAATTGGTAATACAGTTTTTTATATATAAATTTTGTTTATACATGTTATTTCCATAATATGCCAATAGAAATCAATTTTATAATAAAAAGACTGTATACCACATAACTAAAAAAATACTAATGTTGTCTCATTACTTTAATAAATAATATTAAATATTGTGTATAAGAATATATTACAATTTTTATATATATTAAGAGTCAAATTATACTAAAATAAATTAAAAAATTTGACAGGTGAGTAAAAGCATGTTGTACTTCAATTTCACCTTTCAGTCATTCATTTATATAGTCTATGTTTAATATTAAAAACTCTCATGCATATTATAATAATGTTGAGATTTTTATTTTATTTATTTCTAACCTATATAGTCAAAGGTGTAAAACTACTTATTTATCATAACAGTTAGGTCATGAATCATCTTATTTTTATAAGTTATAATACATTTTACATGTTGTCTAATTTTTTATCATGCCAATATAGTGTATATTAACATGTGGTGTGAATATTTAAAATTATACACAAAAAAAAAATGAAAAAGAATAATACAATGACTCGTTGTTACTATTCTTATTGGTTGCACTTGTTATATATTATTGTAAAAATTCCAAGAATGGAATGATATGTAAAGTTCAGAATTGATATTTTTCATTTTTGAGTTTTATAATTTATGTATTATATACATTTTTCAAAAACAATGCTTCAATTAAAATTTTATTTATCTAGTTAAAAATATTGAAGTCAATGATATACACAGATAACGTGATGTATGATTTTTTTGGGCTTGAACTTGGCAATAGAAATGCGTATGTGATTTCCACTTTTTTTTTTTTTTTTTTTTTTTTGGCTGCAGTATATCGTGACACTGTGACGTCATAAAGAAACACCTGTCAATACTTACGTCACTGTGATGGACATCGTGAACACAAATCAGATCACCTTGTGACACTTTATACCTTGATCAGCGTGCAGAATTTTAATTAATCATCATCAATTACATAGGTGCAATTACAATTTTTATTGCCTATTAGAAATTTCATTAAAATAATAAAATAGTATCACTCAATTATTATTAAATACGTAAGCTAAATAAATTGGTCGTGACTTTCATTTAATATAACAAAAATGTACTAAAAGAAAAAATATATATATATAAAAATGTATAGCTTTATTATTCACAAGACAAAGATATAATATGCAAAAAAAAAATAAAGATTAAGATATGTGATTATTATTTTACATCGATAAAAAAAGAAAGAAGAATACAGAAAAATTGACTTTACTTCTTAGTAGTTTAAAAATCATTTTTATCTAACTTCATGATAATATGTAAATAAAATATATAAATTGAATGTCAAACTAGTAAATTTACATAAAATTACAATAATAATACAATAAAAAATGTAATAAAAATTCACTTTTATAAAATAAATAAATATACGAAAACGATATAACTTTCTTATTAAAAAAAAAAGTAAAAACGTGATAGTCTGATTTTTTTTTGTCTTCTTCTTTTCTTATTATGCAAGTATAATTAATTCTATATAAGACTGCAGTTATGTTCACAACAGAGAGAGAGAGAGAGAGAGAGAGAGAGAGAGAGAGAGAGAGAGAGAGAGAGAGAGAGAGAGAGAGAGAGAGAGAGAGAGAGAGAGAGAGAGAGAGAGAGAGAGAGAGAGAGAGAGAGAGAGAGAGAGAGAGAGAGAGAGAGAGAGAGAGAGAGAGAGAGAGCACGCCTACACCGCATCTGAATGTGAAAAGAAGATGCACGGGTATGCACGGTTGCACCTGCCCGCCCTGACTGTCTGACTGTCCATTTTCTCTCTCACTGCAGTTTGATACACTTGCAGGTCAAACGTGCATCTGATGCTGCTGGAGACCGCAATGAAGTATCTTTCTCAAACAAAAGAATGCACTTTGCAAACTGGACGCTATGTATATTATACGACTTAATGTTATGCATATTATAAATACATATACATATAATAAACGTTAAATAATAATAATAAATTATTGTATAAAATGCACGATTAATGTTTTATTATATAATAATTTATATCATTATTATTTTATTTATATATTATAAAAGTTTTGTTGTAATTATTATTATGTGTATATGTTAGGTATATAGAAACTATCGTATTAATAAAATTATATTTATAAAATTATTTATGGAAATAAGTAGAGATTTGAAAATTATTTTCTGCAATATTTTAAGGATTATGGTACAAAATTCAATTATGTTTTGTAACTTCTATGCAATGAGTAATGAGGGAATTAATTTGTTCTTATGGTGTCAACTTAAAACTAAAAATGAATTGAGCATAAATAAAAACATTTATTTTACTTGCATGTTTGAAAAATTTATAAATAAAAATAAATCTTCATGACAAAATATATTTTTACTCAGTGCATTATATAGACGTGAAGTTAAAAAAGTTGGCCATAATACATAGCAGCGATTGAAATAAATGTAAGTCTCTCAGAGGGTGCATATTATACAATTTTTTATTATTTTACTGAACATCTTATGCAACACCATGATGCTAACTTATTATTATTAAATAACACCACCCAGTATAAAAAAAGTAACTTACAATTTTCTCGTACACAAGTAAAAATACTAGACCAGTGAAAAAAACTAATAATTCATACCGTAGACGATGAGAAAATGCATTGAATGTATACAGACGAAATACATCTCGGAGACGTATACTTGGGATAATAATGATATTTACGTGATGGTCAGTGTATAATGACATGCAATCATGTTTGAGTTGTCACGTCGTGCACGTGACCACGTGACCTGTGACCTCTTTGTGTCACTACAGCAACAGCAGTAGACGTCTCGAGTAGCCACGTCCGGTGGCGTCATGTCTGCAAATCTATTAATAAATCTTCAACTGCATATAAATGTATTATTATTCAATATGCATTGCATGGAGAAATAGATTTTTTTTTTATCAATGGGTGCAAATTATGCTATGTTGAAGAAAATAAAGAAATTACTTATATATGAGAAAATATAAAAGAAATATTTCGAGATAATGTTGTATATTAATTTAAAATTATAATACACGTGAGAGAGAGAGAGAGAGAGAGAGAGAGAGAGAGAGAGAGAGAGAGAGAGAGAGAGAGAGAGAGAGAGAGAGAGAGAGAGAGAGAGAGAGAAAGAGAAAATAAAATTGCATGGAACAAATTTGACTCTTACATTTTTAATTACTGACTTTTTCCATGCACGAGTTTTTCATGTCAATCGTATTTTCCTTTTCTATATTTTATTTCAAGTTAATATTTCCCCTTTGTAATAGATAAAAATTACAATTTTTTTTCTTTAATATTATTGTTGCAAAAAAAATTGCGGAGTATTATAAATAATTGTGATCGATGAAGTGTATATCTTAAAATAACCTTTATGTAAAATTGATAATAACATAATGTAACATCACATAATTGATTATTTTTCTTCTTTAGAGACAGACTGATTTGCCGCTGTCCATTCATTTCATTCATTCATTGTTCCAAATTGATCTCTTATGATGATATTGTCTTGTCAATAACTAAAAGTTTACAATTATTATAACATAGGCTTTGCATATCAATAAGATGTATGTACATAAATGACAGCAAGCAAAGTTTATTATTATTTGATTTATATGACTATTGTATGTGTATAGCACTCTCTGCTTTGATCTCATTTGTCACGCAGTGAAAAATAAATTATACTCAATATCATAAACATGTTAATTACTGTATAAATAGCTCGGAATATTAATGTTTTAATCTTTACCTATAAACAATGTAAGAATTTTATTATAAAATTTTATTATTGCATTATGAAAATGAAAAAAATGCTGAATGTTATACAATTTAGTGAATTACAATTTCGACTCCATGGTCTAGTGGTTCACGTGTCCGACTTGCATGCAAGAGGTCGCGGGTTCGATTCTATGCAGCCTGTCGAGCCTGGCGATGGCAGGGAGCTAGCTTGGAGATTTGGAAGGCAAAGTCAACCTTGCCGAACATCCTGACTGAGAGTTTCCACGGTTTCCTCAGTCTGTTATGGTGAATGCCGGGATGTTTGCTAGGCTGTGACCGCGTCCCGTTTCAGATACACATACATACATACATACATACATACATACATACATACATACATACATAGAAACCCTATTGGGTTTCGGAAGATTCTGGAAGCTTAAAATGCAGTTGGAAAACTGCCAGTACCTCACTGAGGTTTAGTGAAAGCAAATTAATAATAAATAAAAAATAAATTGCAATTTGAAATACTGCTTGCAATGCTCAAAGTTAATGTACTGTACATAAAAAAAAAAAAAAAAATCACAAACTCAAAATTTTATTTTAAAAGTTACAGCCCCCCCCCCCCCCTTAATTATTATTATTTTAATTATATGTTGTTAGTTATAAAATAACTGAAAGCTACAAAGCATTAAAGCAGTTTTATAGCAATATTTCATTATAAAATAATGCAGTATATTTTGAAAAAGATAATGTTTTTTTAGTGCATTGAGACTTTTAAAAACTTGCTAATTATGATGGGAAAAGACGTAAAACAGAGTACCATTTTATATCACAGTTTCAGTGTCGATCTGTAAATCTTTTTTTTTTCTTCTTCGAAATTGTAAGAAGAAGAAGAGAGAATTAATGAAAGGGTAACAATAATGTAATTTTGGAAATTTGTTGCCAAACTATATAAATATACTAATTAACAAATTATAATTAAAAATATTAAAATATAAGTTAATAAAAATAAGTAAGTAAATAAAATATTATACGTTAGCGGTTAGACTATATGTATACTCTATTGTCAAATGCTATATAATATTATATCATAGGAATGTAATATTAGTTTTAGAATTATTTGAAGTCAATGTTTGAAGGAGTGGTTTTGAATGAAAGCCAGTTTTGTATTCCAGAAGCTTGAGAGTCAATTTGATAGTTATATAGCCAAGCAAGCAAGTAAGCCGACATTTCAAACAATAATAATATTTCACTTCAGTAGCGTGGGAGATATATGGTCCTAAAGGTTTGATATTGACGCTTGTGACCACGCGTTCCCACCTGATTGAAGCGTTAAATTAGAGCGCGAGAGAGTATGGTGGTCAAAAGACGTGGGAGCCATCTCTTCTATCTCTGCAACCCTCGTCTCTCCTCGCGCGGAACCACCAAGAAAATTTTATATCAACTTTTTATTTTTTTTTTCTTACTTATTTCATCACGTGATCTTTATTATATTATAAAAGAATAATTATTTTAAATTTTTTTGTAATTTATTTCTATTTTATATAAGTAAAATTTGTTATTGATTAAATGTAAAATGCGTGTTGTATATAAAATTCGCACATAGTTTTTGCTAGTAAACAATGACTTTGGTTTTATCTTGTTTTGAGAATTTTTATTTTATTGTGTCCAAAATTCATTATGGTCACAAATCGAAAAAAAAAATTAATTACAAATTTCCTAATATTTCAAAGTTTCCTGATATTTATAAAATTTAATTATTTTACTTTTATAAGCACAAAAAAAAAATAAAAAAAAAATCGAATATTGCTTAAAAGATCAAGATTCATTGTGCAATTTCAAACTATGACATAACGTAATAAGTAAAGTAATTGAAGTATACAGTGTACTGACTGACGTACGTACAGTACATTACAAGTGTGATGTATCAATTTTGGAACTTTTTTCTTCTTCTTTATCTCCTCCTTTTTTTTCTATAACATTCTCAAAATTTTACTGAATAGAATTACAAATTCAATTTACTTGGTATAGTATAAAAGGCTTTAAAATTTGATATATTGGTATAAATACAGTACATATATAAAAACTTTCATTACGTTAAAAAATACGAAACAAATCTTTTGAGTACAGCAACATCTTTATTATTATACTATATCAAAGTACCAAATTTGTATTTAATACTTTTTCATGTAATCATTTAAGAATGTAATAAAAATAATTTCTTTTCATGAACATGATTTTAAAAATGAAAAAAAATTCAATTATATTTTTATTTTATATACATTCTGAACACCTGTGCAAAAAATATATATATTATATATATATGTATGATAAAAAATGTATATAATATCGAGATCAAGTAAAATCCAATCAAAAAGTTCTCTCACGACATTGCGAAAACATTTTCGTTACACATTGAAGATTTATGTTTGTGAGAAAGTGTTTCAACTTTTTTTTTTTGTTCTTGTATAGTTGTTTCATTAGATCATACATTTTGTAACATAAACAACACGTCAGCAAATTTATTTCTTTTCTTGACCAACTAATGTTTTGTGGGAAGACACAAGACAACTGGGGATCATCACTCGTTCATACTTGTATGCTCTAACTGTCGTCTTTGTAGCATACAATCATATACAGTGTATATGTATGTATATCATGCTATGTACACTGTAATGTTGGTGTTTGTTTATACATACTTGAGTCCGAGAAACAGGCGGTGTGTTTTTGCAAATGAAATGAGTAGTAACATCTTGCAAAAATATATAAGATGTTTTTTTTTTTTTTTTTTTTTTTTTGCAAATTTTGCATACTTGTAGCACTTGTCATTATGCTATACTAATTTTGTGTGTAGAACAGATGATAAACTGCTATTGATTTTAAGCTGGTACAGTCTTTTTACTAAAATATGAATTTCTATTGGCATTATGGGAATAACATTGTATTGCATTAAGATAGAGTTTTGCGTCAACTGAAATCTCCATCTGATTGCATTGTATGGCCATAAAGCCAATATAGAAATTCATTTTTAAGTAAAATGACTGTACTATATTGATATTAATGTTTAATTACTTATGAAGGCATGGGTTTAGTTTCTCCAAATTTTTTTTATAATAGAGTTGAAAAAAACCCTACCATATAACAATTTAAGAAAAGTATTCAGTAATAATAATTGGGGGGGGGGGGGGGGAGAGAGAAGTAAGTAAAACAGAAATTTTTATTTAAAATAATTGCAGCTTACAGTTACTTTATTTCCCCCTTAGATTTTAAGTTAAGATTATTTCTATTTGGCAGACAAAGATTTTTTATCCAAGTGTTATTTCTTATCAGTATTGCAATGGTTTAAACTCAAATGAATAAATATTTAGTAATTTTTGTTACAACTTACAACGCAGCTGCATGATCACATTAATTAAGTTATATAAATTTCATTAACTATAAAAATTAAGATTAACTTATAACTTAAGTCTATAATACAGTCCAACTTTATATTTTTGGAATAAAAAATCTACATGCCATATGCAAAACAGATTTAGCTATAGGCCTGAGCTTCTTCCCACTTTTACCGTCACGTGGTTTCCTTTTCCGGCACTTCCTTTTCGTTTTTTAGAGTAAACATACGCACTCATATATAGGCCTGACCACCTCCCACTTTTAACATCACGTGGTTTCCTTTTACGTTACTTCCTTTTCCTGGTGTTAGAGTAAACATAAGCGGTCACTATAGTATATAATATACCAGTTGCATAATCGTATATATAGCAATTAAATTCATCAGTGTATGGAAAAGCTATTTTTTGGGGCTTAGAATGTAACTTTGTATTGGTACCGAGAAGTAAGTTGTGAGAAGTGGACATCAAGCTGTATACTTGTGATTGAAATTAAACTTTGGTTTTTTTCTTTCTTATATAATTAAATAAAAATGTCTTCAAGTCTTTCAAAAGCTATACAGTAATAGTTTTATATACGGTTGATCCTTTTGTTTATAAACCTGTCTAAACTATCTATAGTTGACAAAAATTTGGAACATTCCAACTTGAGTACCTGCAAAAATGAAGTATTTTCTCTGTTTTCTCCATATATACATGTACAAAAATGATTGGAATTCAATTAATCAAACTTTCAATTCAATAAAAAAAAATGCAAGTTCTTATTTATATAGAATATTAATCAATAGAAGATAATAACAATAAAATTTACTATAACAAATTAGATAATGGAATTTTTATTTCATCATAAATTATAAAAATAATTCATAAAATAATACAACAATTGAATTTTAATATAATTTCAGAAAAAACAAGAAAAAAATTAAATATTTTACAGGGAGGTAAAGAATGATATGAATTTTTTTAAATATAGTAAATTAAATCTTCACGATGTAAAAAAAAAAAGTAAAAATATATTTAAAAAATAATAATGTTTTACACCGCAGATATAATTTAAACATCATATTAAATTTACAATTAAAATATCTGCGTGTTCCAGTTCAACAAATAAATTAGAATAAATCATCACATTTTTTTAATGTACTTCATATACAGAGTTATGAAAGATTATTATCTTATTTTCTTCTTACATGTCTTCTCACACTTTTAGAAGTAAAATATATAAAAAATCTTTAAAGCAAAAGTTGAAAATGAACTGGCGGTCACAGCAGGAGAGAAAATGAGTTACTCAAAGAAATGTAAAAAAACAAAAAAATAAAAAGTATACACAATATACAAAAGAAAAATATTATAAAGAAATTATGTTTATAGTAAAATGTTATATTATGTGGCATAACAAAACAGCTGTCCAATGCTATAGATTAAATTAAAAATATAAAAATACTTCTTCTCTTATTCTTGTCTGTGTGTAAAGTAATTGCGTATATATACTTGAAACAATAAATTATTATTATATTATTAACATTAATAATAATTGTATGTTATTTTTTTTAAACAGTATATCATAGAGATTTTTTTTTTTTTTTTTCACAATCGATAATCGGAAGTTAAAAATAAAGGAATGATTATCTACATTTTTCTATCACGTTTATTTACACAATTGTTGAGATAATTTCTACTTTTAATATATTATAAAACCTTGAAATAAAATTTATTTATTGTTTGTATAAGTATGTATATTTCTGGCACATACCCTTGATTTTTTTTTTCTTCTTCGTTGTAGTTGTTTTAAACTCTGCAAACCTATTTTGTAATATATATGGTGTCAAAACAATATTTATGAGTACAGAAATGGATTTAAACAAGAAATGTATTATATATTTTTTTTCTGCCATAAATGCAGCTCAGAAGATGCTTCAAATTATCATTTATATACTTACATATTTTTAATAGTTTTTTTTTAAACGCATATGAACGTACAGTAGTGCATTTTAAACAATAAATATATTATACATATTGAAAACATTCTTTGTTGCCTATATGTTTCAGGTGGAATTGCAAATACCATGACACATTTGATTTTATTAGCAATCCAATTTATAAAGCGCGTTTGATTATATATATTATATAATATATTTTTAAACTAAAGAGAATTTTTACGATTCATGATTCTATAACTAAAGTTCAATAAAAAAAAAAAATGACCCATTTATTTACACTATACTGTACTGTATTTATCAGCACGAATATAAAGCAGAATGACGATAATATAATATCTATACTTCGCTTGGTCACTCTAAACCACTAAAATAATTAATCTCTCTAAACACATATAACAACTTGCTGATAGAAAACCACTATCTTAAATTACTTGTTTGATTTCAATGATGCATTAATCAGTATTTAATTATAAAAATATTTTTGAAGCATGCATACAGCAAAAAAAAAAAAAAAAAAAAAAAAAAGTTACAATATGTGACTATATATTATAAGATGATTTATGAATACGTCATACTCTTATAAAAAAGTTGCGCAGTTCGTGTTAGTATGGTCAATGTCGTTTCACATCCTGTCTTAAAAAAAAAAAAAAAAAAAAATGATTGTTAAATTATTAGGTGGTAATGTACATTCAAACAATTTTTTATGTTGCATGTAATGCATGTAAGATAAATCCTTTATGTACTGTACAATACTTTTTTCTTCTGTCTTTAGATAATAATTATACGTATATAATTTTTTCCTCATACATAATTTTTTTTCTTCGTCTTCTTCTTCTTTCATGACTATGGATTAATGACGTTGTATACATTTAATTAGAGTGCTGAAATGTTTATCAACATGAATTCTTTTTTAGAATTTATTTTCAATGTCTAATAAATCATATCAATTATGATATAAAGTTATCTATGTAATTTATCATGATATATGTTTTAATATTAAAAAAATGAAACTGCATTTTTTTTTTTATTATTATATCTATTGCAAAATATTTTTATATAATAATTCATATATTATGTAACTATTTTTTTTAATGATTTAATTTTAATATTGTCTATATAATATAGTTCTCACGGTACAACATTTTTTATAAGTAATAAATTTATTTATATGCAATCACTATTTTAAACAATTAAAAGTAAATGCTATTACATTGATTGCATATAGTTATTATTATATTATACTGCATACTGTCCCCTGCTCTATGTAAACAGGTTGTCAATCGAATCTTATTAAAAATAGTAATACCTAATAAGGTTAATAATAACTTGTTTTGAAGTGCCATTACTAAAAACTTATTAAACTTATTAAAAAATTTAATTACGGGACACTTAAAATCTAAAAATAACAACATATAAGCAACAAAAGTAAAAATGTTAATTTTTGATTACATATAATCTCACAAATCTCTCTCTCTCTCTCTCTCTCTCTCTCTCTCTCTCTCTCTCTCTCTCTCTCTCTCTCTCTCTAAAGCAAAACCAAATCTAAATCGGCATCATAATCATTTTTTTTAAAAAGAAAAATAATTATTATTTTTTTGTTTTTTCTATACTTTCTATTTTACCTGATAAAAAAAATGTGACTTTTTTATGCCTTTCACATGATATTCTCATTAAAAAAAATGTATTAAATTTATAAAATATTCTATTTTATTTTAAATTTAAATAACTTTATCTTCTAAAACTTATTTATTTAAAAAATATCTGGAATTAAAATCTTCGTATATACATGAATGAAAGTTATTTTCTGTTCCTGTGTGGGTTTTAAGAAATGAAATATTTTTAGAACACAATGTATAGAAGTGAGATGGAACATATCGTTTCATAAAATAACATTATATAAATGGTTGTGTATAACAGAAATTTATGCTAAATATTTAAACAAAGTCATACTTGCATTTTTTTTTTCAACCTATCTATATTACTATTTTAAAATTTTATAAATAAATTCTGTTGATTTAGTACCATTGGAAAAAATTAACTGCAACTTCAACTAATTTCCCAAATTACAGAAATATGTAGAGAGAGATAAAATTAAAATAAAGTGGTAGAAAACATGCATCTTCAAATACATTTAAAATAATCTCACTTAATTATTAAAACAACAAATTTGTATAGTAAATCTATAGGCTTTCAATTAATTTTTATAGTTATTCAATATCCTTTGATTAAAAATGTAAATTAATTAAGCCAAAATAGTTATAGTTTCTGTCTGTTTTTATAAGCATGTTGTTCTTTCATGCTGATGCTCGTGTTTTATATCTTTCTTTTACATGTTCGCTTATTATGGTCATCATATACTTGTTCACCTGTTTCTTTTTTAATTATATATCTCGTGTAAAAGATGTAATAAATTTTCAATAAGTCCACAGCTATATGACCAATTTGCAAATTTAATGAATGAAAGTTAAAATAATAATAATAACCAACAATAAAGACAAGTCTGTACAGAAGCATGACTATGTGTAATTAAAATATTTAAATTAAAATTTTATTTATGGATAATCAATAGGTCATTAACCCGAAAAAAAATCTATTCAAATTATAAATATATGATAATTATTTTTTAATGTATTATTTTCACTACAAATATTTTCACCTATTAAAATACAGCAAACAAATTTGGTCATTGTGAATATATAAATTATTATCTGAGTGGAGAGTAAAATTATAGTAATATAGTACTACTACAGTATGATTGAAACTTGCTCATATATAGCAAAAGTGTTATGACAGGTTATGAAGAATAAAGTTTTTGCATTCACGTTCCAATTGTAGAAATGTGGTATATGACCAAAATAAATAAATGCATGAAGAAAGAAAGAAAGAAACAAGTTAATAAGCAAACAAACAAACAAATCAACTAATAAAAAAGTTAATAAGCAAACATACAAACAAATAAACAAGTAAATAAGCAAACAAACAAACAAATAAACAAGTACATAAGCAAACAAACAAATAAACAAGTAAATAAGCAAACAAACAAATAAACAAGTAAATAAGCTAACAAACAAATAAAAAATTAAATAAGCAAACCAACAAATAAATAAGAAAACAAACAAACAAATAAATTTACAAATAGTCAATATATAAGTAAATAAATAAGTGAGCTAAAACGAAAAGATTTGTTATTTTAATTAGCAATCTAAAGTACGGTTCCGGTATGAAAGGTTTTTTTTTTTTTAGTCTGACACCAGTTTGACTATATTTATATAGATGCGGATTTATAAAATAAAGAAAGACAAGATTCAAACGTAGGTCACCGACTGACCTCAACTTTCCCTTTACCTGCTCATCTGCCTGTTGATGACCTATCGTTCACTACATATAATACCTGTCTCCGAGTGACGTCACACTTATACTTTAACATATATGTGCTATATAGCAGGCAGTCCACTCAACTATATAGAAATAAAAAATTTATTCATTATAATATCAAATTTGTCATACATAAAGATTTCTCTATTAATAATATATTATTTATTATAAAGTTGTTAAAAAAATTATTCTAAGCTAGAAATTTAATATTTGAAGAAAGTTGTAATATGTAAAATAATTTTTTTTTTTTCGTATAGGATTAATATTTGAAATTTGATATTTTTAACATATATATATATATACTATAGAGTAGAATACTAATGTATATTATTAAATTATAGTGATGTTCATTATTATAGTAATCAATTTGAAAACTAGTAACATATGTGGTTGTATGCAAATTTCATTCACATTTTTTCAGTTTGTATAAAGCTACTTTAAATAAAATCTTTATAAATTGTCACCTTATGGAAAAAGTGTAAAATATTAATTTTAAATGATGGTTTTAATGATAGTAAAAGAGAACTTTATATTTTCAAATATACAGAACTACTATCAGTAACAGTTAGGTGCAATAATCAATTTTAAATTTTAATTTACTTCAACAAACGTGTGAAAACATTGAAAGGTTGAGACCGGAACTTCGGGTAATGGTCTACGGTAGGCATTCATCACGGGCCAATTTTTTGGGAGGTGGTGCGCACCGTAGACCATTACCGAACTTCGTTTCAAAGCAATACGCGCCAGTATACTTATGTCTTATTATGTATGTAGTTCCGGTAATGGCGGGCTTCTTTGACCGCTTATGTTTACTCAAAATGCGGAAAAGGAAGTGCCTGAAGAGGAAACCACGTGACGGTAAAAGTGGGAGGTAGTTCAGGCCGCTGCTGATAGTTCTTGCTGCTGGCACCATCTTTTCTCCCACTTTTACCGTCACGTGGTTTCCTCTTCCGGCACTTCCTTTTCCGCATTTTGAGTAAACATAAGCGATATATCTTTCACCTGAGCAGGTGCACAGTATACACACATCGTTATAACAATTTCTATACTATTCCCAGGGTAATTTCCCTATGCAATAATACTACTCCCAAAGAATTGAAACAAAAAAATGACATTTTGTAATTTTATATACATACAATTATGTTATTATATAAAAATCCAATAATAAATCATTTTGCAATCTGTTTCCAACATCAGTGTAGTTTTACACTCTTTAAAAATAAATTTAAAAATGTTATTGCTCTCTTTAAAATTATAACAAATTTTTGGCCACACATAAAAAAATAACCCTTTTTTTAAACACTTATTTTATTTATAAGATTTAATATTTATGGATGAAAGAATTTCATAAAATATAACGTAATATAAAATTCTTAATATGAGGATATTAAAATAACTTAAATTAACTTCTTTTTTTCTTTTTTTACAATTATAACAAAAATTCCATGTGTTTAATTGGATGAATATTTTATATATTTTAATAGTTTAAATGTCTCTTTTTTTTTTTTTTTTTTTTTTTTTTTTTTTTTTGTATATAGTCATGTTTCACTGCTCTGAATTTAATAAAGAATTAGTGTACAAAAATTGATGATGCGAAGAGTAAGCTTGACCGTGAGTTCAAGTCTCTGCCTAATATCAAGAGACAACATGCAGAGAAGCTGTACTTTGATAAAAAAAAAAAAAAGTGTTCATTAACGCAAAAGGTTAATGATTTGCTAAAAAGATAAAATGTAAAAATATATATATATATATGACAGCTCCTTACTTTTTATCTAAATATTCTGTAATAATGATTTAAAAAAATAAATCGTGACAATTTTTTTATTACATATATTTTTGCTAATTAAATTAAAATTTCTGAAAGTATATTCACCTCTACTTTAATTTCATTTTTTTTTTTTTTTTTTTTTTTTTTACAATTCCAGTAATAAAAGATAGTCATGGACTTTGATTTTATTATAACAAGTTACAAGGGAAATTTGTTATCATATGTGTGTATTTTAATTTTATGTCTTTTAACAGTTTTTTTTACGGAGAAACATATAGAGGGAGAGACACAAAAAATATAAAAAGTTCGATGTATCCAATTAGTTTATGTGCCAAAGATGATGGACTCGCAAGTGAAAGTATCTTCTTTGTGACTCATCAAAAGAATTCTTATCATTTCCGCTATTCTGACGACTGTTTTTGTTTTGTGATGCGAGTATTATATTAAATATGATTTGTGGAATTCGTGTGTGATCGATTGAAACTTAAAAAACTGTTGTGTGAAAAATGAAGAAATTTTATAAAATGATATTTATATTATTTATATATATTTTAATAAAAACGATGTTTAAAGTTGATTCTATACCGTATATACAGATGAACAAAAACACATTTCCTTATACGTTTCAATGTATAAGAAAACAAACTCTTAAAAACAAAATTATAAACTAATTAAATTTTGAATACATTATGCATATATATTATACATTATGCATGTATATAAATATATAAATATACGAATAAAGAAATGTGCATCAAATTTAGAAGTTAAAATTTTGAAGCTGCCCGGATAAAATAATAACAATAATAAAAGTTTAATTTATGCTTCTATTACATATACGATAATAATAGAATAAATAGTAGAATATGTCAGATTTGTAGATTTAATGGGGTTGATTTGTTGATTTCATATCATTTTGATAAAAATGTCACCAAAACAAAGACACGCAGTTTCCATTTTGATACTAAAGAAATAAGCTCTTCATGCCTTCATAATAAACAATAAAAGGTACCAATTCTATAACATATTAAAGCTATACTATTATTATAAATATTATTGAAAGACATTGACTTCCTTTTCTCCCATAGATTTCACACTTGTTGTTGTAAAACCACTGCATTCTCCCTTCCTTATACACTTTTTCTATCTAATACATGATGTTCTGTTACTGATGCATTTTTTCATATCATATCTTTCTTATAATTCTCACACTATACCATTAAAATCAAAGTTCTCATGCATTATTTTCACTATACTTTTTTTTTTTAACCTTCTATATATAAAATTTTTATTCAAACTTCTTGGTTGATATGTATGTATATATAAAAAATATATATAATTTTTCCTATTCTTTATTTCTTTTATTATTTCAATTCTCAGCCAATTTCTCAAGCTTTACCCGCAAAAGATGTGATTTATAAAACATTTCACAAGTTGTCAGATTTTTTTTTTTTTTTTTTTTTTTTTTTTTTTTGTACAGTACCTTTTTAAAAGGTTTCTCACTGATTCTTAATAAAGATTCTTATGTGACATAAGTTTTTTTTTATTAGGTATAAATATTCAACCCTGTTCATAAGTTCAAGAACCTAAAACAACCGTAAAAATGTGTATTATATTATAAATATACTGTATATATATTAAGGTGATTAACAAAATGTGCATATCAATCAATTTAACTGTACTTAAAGATAGTAAAATTAAGGATAGAAGAAGAGGTTTTTTTGTCAATTTATAATTTATAGACCCTTTATATAATTCTTAATTAAAAATCTATATTAAAATATATAATACAGCTATTATAATTAAATTTTTATAATAATAAATAAAATTAAAAAGGATTTCAATCAATTTGCTATAAAGACGAATAATAGATTAGTGTTAATTATATGCAACAATGTCATAAAAATTATACCTGGTGCCTTGCTTTGTTTTGTTGTTTCACAACCTTCTGTTTTTAATACCCGCAGGCTGAATTATATAGAGAAATCTATTATATGCATTATTTAAATTATGTTTTTCGCTTCATCCATTCATATATTAAGTGTTTTACTGTGTTTGTTTATTGGAAATGAAAATAAATATACATAAGAGAGAAAGATTATAGAAATTTAACATGACAGATATTGCCTCTAGGATCTTGTTTATTTTTATGTTCATTAGGTCTTTTGTTGTTTAATAATTGTTTTATTATATTCTTGTATTTATTTTATGTTTTAATTATTCTATTACGCACTGCATTACATTTTAGATATTTTGTATTTTGACAGTTAATATATTAAGGGAGTAGGGGACCGACGTCGGCCATTAGACTCAAACTTTTCTCGTCAAAAAAATCTGAAATTTTGCACAATGATACTTCAGCGTGAGACAATTTCAAATATAAAAAATTTGGGGGGGGGGGGGGGGGGAAGTCACTGTGCAAATTAATTTTATATGATTTCTTGAAATTTTAAGCCCATAAGGCCCGATGTTAATTTCAATAATTTTTTTTCTTTTTTTCGGGACGGTCAAATATCATGAAATTTTTATCATGGCTAGGTGTAACCCTTAGCTACACTGTAAAACCAAATTTAGACCCAAAACACTTCTAGTTTTTGAGATATAAGGCTGGTACTCTACTCCCTTAAATAAAAATTAATTAATTAAAATAATAATAATAATAAGCCTCTTCAGTTCCCAACTTTTTAAAAACATTATTTCACTATCGTAAATTTTAACCACGTTTTTGTGCGGCTCTCAGAAGACAAAACCAAAAATGTCTCTATTATCAAAAACCTTTTCTTACCCACTCAAAATAGCTCTAAAAACTCTTAAATTCAAGGTAATTTTCTGGTCCAATTTTCATATTTTTATCTCAATTTGTTCGATTTTTTTGTCTTTGATTTTTCATTGAATTATCTGATGTCCACTGTATTCTATACTGAGACTGAAGAGGATAGGAACATGTGTCACCTATTTGAAACGTGTGGTCTTAAAACACAGCCCAGTATTCATCCTGATAGCTGATAGCTTAGTTGATAAGAGAAACCTTGGAAACATCTATAATATGCAATTTGTTTTAATCATTAACCATATTTAATAATAATTAATTATTGAATCACGTTTAAAATTATACATAAATTTATGACATTTGCGTACGCATAAACACACAAAAATTTTAAAAATATGGGATTGTTGAACCTAAATTATACCCACATCCGTAATCCAAAAGGTTATATTTTCAATTATATTATTTCTTTTTATATATAATGCTTCTTTGCAAAGGTAAAAATATCAAATAAATATATTTTTAAAATTTAATTTGCACAAAAATTTAACACCAAATTATTTAAATTTAAGTACTAACCATATAAACATTATTTTAAGTTAATCAAATATATCAAAATATTTTATTTAAAATTTTAACACTTATATAAAATAAAAATAAAGATGGAGAAAAAAAATTAAATTAATGAAAAATATGTATACTAATGCAATTTAAAATTATAAACGTTTACCACTTAAAGGTAAAAATTTTAATTGGATATTAAATAACTTTTTTTTTCTTTTTTTATAAAATATATATTACAAATATTTTATAAAATTATATTAATAATTTTAAATTAAAAGTTACATAGCATATCAAAATAAGTATTATGTATATATTTTAATAACATATTGCATATTATTTATGTTATATTTTTGTGTGATTCAAATGAAGTATAGCATGTAATATGCATGGATGACAAAGTGTTGGTGTTTGTTAGTGATTACTGTGCGTGATTACTTTAAGATGAGACGTCACGGGAAATCACGATATGATACCTGCTGAGTCCACTACAGGGGGGCACCAAACTTCAACTTGATTTTTCTTATTTGCCGCAGTATAAAATAAAGTGACGAGCGAGTATAGAGCAAGCAGTGTGAGCAAACTCGCGGAAATTAACCTAGGTAAACTACCACCTCTTCATTTTTTTTTTTTTTTTTTTAGTATATTAGTTTTTATATATAACTTTAGAGAGATCTGCTAGGACTATTTAAAAATTTGAAAATATATTCGAATTTTGCATTTCAAGGCAGTATTTTTATTAAAAATTTTTTTAATTATTTTTTTGTGTGATTATATAATGTCAAAATCAGGTAAACTAATTCTGTGTCTCACTCAGAAAGCTTCTTAGTTATATAACATAATCGAAGCACACAGAAATTAGAATAAAATTATAGTATACGCACGGTATACATCACAGGAAAAGATTTGTTATAGCCTTTTTTTTAAAACTGGCAGAAAAAGGTATGAAATTCTCTCCTATGACGGATATTTCGAATATTTAGCTGAATTTCTTGTCATTTTGTCGTCAGCGTCATGCATACACGTCATGTTGTAAGTTTCATTGTATTTTATCTCTTTGGACAAGAAAGAATATTCCAATACAGATTTTGGATGATTTTCAATATCAATTTTTCTTACATGTCTTCCAACTTCCTATGCTATAGCGCAGTCCATAAAAATGTCAATGTGTGCTTCTGTTTACTCAAAATGCGGAAAAGGAAGTGTCGGAAGAGGAAACCACGTGACAGTAAAAGTGGGAGAAAACTTCGTGCCAGCAGCAAGCTAACCTTGAGCTGCCTCCCACTTTTACCATCACATGGTTTCCTCTTCCAGCACCTCCTTTTCCGCATTTTGAGTAAACAGAAGCACACAATGTAACGCTCTAGTCAACACCTGTAACTTCAAAAAAAAAAAAAGTTTCCATTGCAGTTCCTGACTTTACATTGTATATAGTTCAGGGGGTCGGCTGATATAGTCGAGATAGTGGATAGTGTTTCCGTGCGACTACAAAAAGTGTCTCAGAGTTGGAAGACATGCAAATTGACATTGAGAGAATTATTAAATTGACAATACAGCTGGACTATATTATATTATAAAATAAAAATGGATTGTTTTAGAAAAAGAGGTTTGTGTAGACCTCTATGTGACGAGGACTTGAGCGCAGGCAGCTTTACTTGCTTGGCCAGCAGCATCAGCAGGAGTCCATGCACAAGTTAAAACTAACGAGAGGTAGGTGAGGACGTGAGAATAATTGCAGCACGGACCACCAGCATGCAAACATTTACTTCACTTACATTATATAAATTATATTACATGCATGTAAGCATTTCTCATATCTCATCAACAATTTTATGTAATTTGATATCTCATCTTTTTTTTTTTTTTACCATTGTATAATATTTATATATAATAATTTCTTGGAAAAATATGATGAATTCTTCTGCTTCATTGGGTGATTTCTTGTATATAAGAATCTCATGTTTCTGTTCATGAAAAATCGTGAAAAAGATTAATGATGAAATTCAGTAGATAATGGAAATCGATTGATTTAATGTTAATTCTGTAAACCATCTCATTGCAGGTTTTTGTAATATAAATAATACTTTTTACTTTGCTAAAAAAAAAAAAAAAAAAAAAAGCTATTTCACAAGAAAAAAAAATAAATACGAAATAATTATGCTATATCATTTTCAGCAACATTTATTCATTATGACATAAAAAAATGTTATACTTCATAATAAATATGTGAAGTTGTGAATATATGTTATAGTATGGTACATCATAGCATAATTATTTATGCTGATCCAATTCAGCAAACATTCTATATGATGCCTCATATAAATGCAGCATAAATTATGTAATTTATAATATCCGTGCAATAAAATAATGAAAGGGAAAGAAAAAAAAATAGCAAAGGAAATTTAAAATCCACTTAAAACCTTCATGTTTTGATTTAATTCTCTGTATCGATGTCTTCCTCACTATATAAATAAAAAATTAATAAATAATAATAAAAAAAAAAGGAACAGAAGATAACTTGTAGTTCTTATTAAAAAACTGACTACAGAGAGACTACTTCCATATTACATTTCTATATATACTATATTAATTAATTAATAACTAATTTACGTACACATGCATGTAATATACTCCTTTCCTTCATTATAAACAATTTAGGTCTTATTAAAAAAAAAAAAAAAAAAAAAGCACAAACTTCCCACACATTCAGTCTCTAATTAGAAAGCTCAAATCAATTATTTTTTTTTAATCAAAATTAATTACTTAAAAAATTTGCAATTCAATTAAACAAACACAATAATGTATATAAAGTAAATAAAATTAAATATATGTCAACACAAATTATAGTATAAACTTTTTTAGAAAATCTCCCGTCACTTTAGACATGATTAATTTGATTAACTTTCTATAATATGATTTAATTTCAATAATTCAAACTTTAATATACACATTCTCAAGAACTATAAAGAACCTGCCGACATCAAACTTTTTGGCATTTTATAATATATGATTTTTGATAATACTTTGCAATAAAAACAAGCTATTTTATAGTTTACTATTTAAATGAATTAGAAACTTATATATGTGCTTACGGATTTAATCATTGTGACAATATATAAAATTATTTATTTATTTATTGAAAAAAAAATTAAATATAAATTAACGGATTATGATTCTCACGCAAAGATCATTAAAAAACAAACATGTTATTCAATTACATTTTATAAAACTTACATTATAGAATATCTAAGTACTTAAATCATTACATATTAAATAGATACTAATTGACAATTTAATTGGACAGTTAATGTACATTTTTACTAGGTTAATGTTTGTATTTGATGGATGAGATACGACACATTACTGGACGTTAAATTAATTGTCGTTTATAAGGTTAGTTGAGGCCACCATGTATGTTAGCTTTATACTGTGATACTCAAGATTTTAATTTTCTTCTCAGGTTTGTGTGTTGAGAAGCTATATGGTCTGGCGCCGTTGTCGTCAAATAAACACGCACGTTATAATAAAAACAAAGTAAAACTCGTTGTTATTGTTTTATACTATGCGGTAATACCTACTTTGTGCTTAAAAATCATCTTGGCATTTTAAGTTTATACTATATTGTTTTTCTTTCTTTTTTTTTTTTTTATACTCAAATAAAAAAAATAAAATATGGAGAGAAAAACTTAGTCAAGAATTGCCAAAATGAGAAAGGTCAATACTTTATATTGTTTTTCTTTTCAAGAGAAATTAATATGCTTGTGAGAAATATTAAGGTTTTATTTATATTCATCTTATGCTACTGTCTGGAGTTTTTAGGGTGATTGAAATTGTCAAAAAAAAAAAAAAAAAAAAAAATCTAAAAAGTAGCTTTTGTATAAATTTCTTACAAAATTAAAAATGTGTAAACCTTTTTTTTTTTTATCTTAAAAGTTTTCATTTTTATTATTATTGGTGATATATTATTCAAATTGAAATTGTGGGCTAAATTTTTGATATAGGGGTGTTCGAAATATTCGAAGCTCTAATAGACAGAGAGATAATAAATTTATTCAACATCTTCAAATTTGATAACATGGATTGTTTATTATAATAATATAAACGTTTTAGACTGCATAATGTATATATTATAATTATAATAATACCACTGTAAAAAAAAAAAAAAAAAAAAAAAAAAAAAAAGCATTTTTATTTATTTATTTAAAAATTTTGGAAATTAAAAAATCCATCCTATATTGAAGATTCCATTGAAATCTGTATAAATAATAGACATATTAATTTAGAAATCCATATGAGAAACTTGATGATAACTTATTTACACATGGCATCCGCATATTTAAATAAGAACTTTTGTATAAGATTTTAATTAAAATATTTATTTGTAGGTAAAGAGAAAACTTTTTTTAAATGAATTTATACTTTGTTTAATCGTACATATTTATTTTATATTTATAAAATTCTTGGAGAGGTAAAATGTGTAATGATTTGTAAGAGACAAGTATAAGACGACTCGCAAAGATGTATATACGTGACATTAAGAAATGGCGCCGAGACATGCAGTGTATTATATACGTATGGACCGTTTGTTTGTTGCAGAACAATGAAGTTGAAGTCAGAATACTCATGAGATTGTAGAGAACTGACCCTGGGAGGTCAAGTGTTGAGAAACGGCGCCACATTCAGCGCGTGCCGCTTATACTTGTTGTAATACACGAAACAAATAAAATTATTTTTCTATATAATATGTCCTATAATGTTACAGTTTTTTTTATATGTTGATATAAAATATTCTTTACGTGTAATATAATTTATATTATTATTTAGTTTGTTTTATTGCAATGTAATATGAAAGTTTGTCATATTGGATGACAGTTTTTGTCACCTATATACACTGTGATTTTTGTTATGATTTTATTAATATATGTCAATAATTTTATAGAGATTAAATAGTCCACCCACCCCACCCCACCTTCAAACTATGGAATACTGCAGTTCCGTAATTTAATTTAATAAATGTTTAAATATTCGACACTTTGATAATTTTTTAAGGGGGTAGGTGACCCACTGATATCTCACAAACTAGACGGTCGTGAATTAGGAATTATAATATAAACACACTATAAAGAAGAAATGGTACTTAAAAGTTTAGTTACGTCAAACATGTGAAAACACGATCAAATATTTAAGTAATTCCACTTTAAAGATAAAATGTAAATGTTGAAATTCAAATTTAAGCGTCTAATTTTAGTCAAATTAGAAACGTTTTTTTAGAATTAAAAAAAATACTAAAACTTTTTTCGGAAAAAAAAAAAAAAAAAAAACTTGAATTTATTTGGAAATTATAGTGTTGTTTTGTTGGAAATAAATAATGAACAAAAAGTTATTGTGAAAATATAGTTCTTCATTTATTGATTTCCGGTCCAAGTCGGTCACGTTCTACGTTAAATCACCATTCTAAATAAAAGTACTATGAACACCAAAAACTGTATACTTTTAATTTTGAAAAATTTATCCTTATTGAAAACAGAAACTATATTATATAAACATAAGAGGATCATACCACGTGACATCAGATCTCTGATGTCATATGCGTGCTACTATAACTTCTTTTTTTTTATATAGAAAACAGAGTTATTTATTTGTTTATTTTTACTCAAATATGGTCAAATCCAGAAAGCAGGTATTTGATATTCATAAAAAATACAACTTATATATTATAAATAAACTTCACACATAATTTTTCACCTATACAACTATACAAGTATAATAATATGTTTGCCAAAAAAAAAATAATAATTAGATTATAATACAAAGATAATGCAGTACAATTTTCATTTAATTAAAATAATAATTAATTATATAAAAAATTAAATTTAAAATTAAAAAAAAAAGTTACATGCTCATTAAATTTGATCGCGATCTATATTTGATTTTCTTCAGTGGAGCATGAATTTTTATACCCTGTACTAACAACTATTGAACTTACTTTATATTGCAGACAAATACGTAATGTCTCAGTACCTGTATAAGTCGTGATAATTGATAAAATAATGTAGATATAAATTTAACATGGATTAATTTGTAAACCAAGGTTACTGGAAAATTATGTCTACACCATAAATTTTTATTATTGTTATTTTTTTATTTTTAAAAAGAAGGGAGGGTAACTCATGTCAAAAATAAAATCAGATTGATGAGTGCCAATTTACAAGCTTCCAACTATAAGTTTTTGCTAATATCTATAACTTCCGGTTTTAGTCTTCTGTGCATGAATGACTGTTTATGTTTACTCAAAATGCGGAAAAGGAAGTGACCGGAAAAGGAAACCACGTGACAGTAAAAGTGGGAGAAAAGTTGGTACCAGCAGCAAGCTAGGCCTGAGCTACCTCCCACTTTTACTGTCACGTGGTTTCCTTTTCCGGCACTTCCTTCTTCTTGACTTGCACTTGACTTGCACTTGACTGCTTCTGTTTACTCAAAATGCGGAAAAGGAAGTGACCGGAAGAGGAAGCCACGTGATGGTAAAAGTGGGAGGTAGCTTGCTGCTGGCATCAAGTTTTCTCCCACTTTTACAGTCACGTGGTTTCCTTTTCCGGCACTTCCTTTTCCGCATTTTGAGTAAACAGAAGCAGTCATGATCTATAGTAGTGGACATGTGTAGTGTACTATGTAGTGTAGTAGTGGACATGAATAGTATAAAATATCTCGTCAGCATGCAGTGCGTTCAGGCTGGCTTCTTTATTCGTTATTTATTTAATTCGTTGTTAATGACAGAAATTTAAATGTAACAAAAAAAATATTGCTGCCCCTAAAAAGTTATACACGTCTAAACTTAAAGTTATTGAATTGATTCTTGTAAAATGACAATTGTTCTATATACTGAAAGGTACGTTATAAACATAAGCTTATTTTCAAAATTTCTAATCTAGATTCTATATTATATACTGTGTATTATTATACTATATATTATACTACTGTATAGTACATACATCGTGGTTAAATTTCACAAACTTAAACTTTATAAATTTCACTGACAGAAAATTTAATAACATTTTTGTGTAGTGAAGTATTTCATTAAAATATTTAGGATGAGTAAAATTAAATTCATTTTTATCTTTCATTTACATTTCAACACGTACAGCTCTGGCCAAAAGTTTGAGAACGATTTGAAATGCAACCCGCAACACAAATCATGTAAACAAGCAAGTTCCCTTTTTCCTGACTATATCGGTGTAGCGATTACGATTATTTTGAGCACAGCCAGGCAGCAAGCAAGCAGACGTGTGTCTCTCATGCTTGCTTGCAGAATTTACCTTTCTATATAGCTTGTATTCAATAGTTCTGTTGACTACAAAATACTTTAGTTTTGCTATGCATTTTTGCTAAGAATTTTATAATATTCTGTCACTTAATTTTTCGTTATAAATAACATACTATTTTATACCAAATAAAATTTTATTGTTTTGCATATTATTTTAAGTATATTTTTTTAATTATTGATTTTATTTTTACAATAAATACAAATTGTTTTAATATCTAATATATCATTTATTATATAATTATGATTAATTAATTATATTAAGTCATTACTAGCTATTTTTTTATTTACTTAAATAAATGGCAAAAAAAAAAAAATAAAAATAAAGATTGTTAATGTGAAAAAGAATAATTATATAAAGTTAAATGCTAAAGATGACAAAGAAATAAAATCATACGATGTCTAGCTGTATAATATAATAGTTTTAATAAAATATAGTTCCAAATTTTTAATTGCGCAACGATAAATACAAACAATTTGTCTTATTTATTTTGATCATTTTTACAAATTATTCAGAATAGCATAATATTATACTTATTAAAAAATATGTTACTTTTGCAATTGAATAAATTAAGTTTCTAATTATTTCTGATTTTTGTATATGGATTTATTAGTAAAGAAAGGAACACGAATATTTGTTCTTTTTACTTTTCTTCTTTTCTATTGATTTTTACATCCTGAAATTTACTCTTTATAAAAAATGCATTTATGTATAAAATAAATTATATGTAACAAATTATTATTTATTATTAAAAAATTAAACTCTTTTGCAATAAAAAAATTATAATTAATAAATAGAAAAAGAGACAAAATAATAAGATTTATTCAAAATTGCTAATTAATTAAAATATTAATTTATTCTTGTTATTTAATTTTTTCATTCATTCATTCATTCATTCATTCATTCATTCATTCATTCATTCATTCATTCATTCATTCATTCATTCATTCATTCATTCATTCATTCATTCATTCATTCATTCATTCATTTCTTTCTTTTTTTTTTTAATTTTTTTACATTTTTTATTTTTACTTCATGTGAGACCTAGATATTATGAATACATAATAATTATATTTTATATAATATAAAACTCAAGCAGACAATATTCTGTGAGTTTCATACGTAAAAATAAAAATCACATCCTGTGGTATTGTTTGATCAAAAGTCATGATAACAAAACTAGACACAACAGATAGCCAAACATAAAGGAGGAGGTGAGGGGAAAGATGCACATACTATCGATATAGTCAGGAAAAAAGGAACTTGCATTGATGACTCATCTGTTTTGCCCGATCACTTTCATATCGTTCTCAAACTTTTGGCCAGAGCTGTACACATTAAAAAAAAAAATTATACATTTCATATAAATGAACTTTCAGTAACCTTTTTTTTAACGTTTAAAGAAAAAAAAGAAGAAGTTAAAGTTCATTTAATTTAAAAATTCATATATATATAATATGAATGTAATTCTTTTCTTTTTTTAAATTCATATCAGAGTAATGAAATCTACGTGAAACCGTATGTGAAAATTAATTAATTTTCTCAGTACATATCAAAAGTACTTACATTTCACGTGGCGTTATACAGAGTGAACAAAGATGAGATATTTTCATTTCTTTGCAAAAAAAGAAGAAAAAAATGCATCTTTATGCATGTAATATTAAAATCCATACGATATCAAAAAAAAAATATATAAATATAAAGGGAAAAAAATCTCATCGTACAGTACAGTTCATTCACACGAATTTCACTTCAAAAGGAATCACACGTTATACGATTCAAATTTATGAATTCTTGATTATTTATAGGCATATAAAATTTCATATTTAAAAAGTTAGAATTATTATTAATTAGAAACTAAGATTTAATTATTTTATGTACTTTAAATACTTCAATAATTTATTTAACTTATACAATAATTAAAAAAAATAATAAAACATGTTAATTTACACTAAAAACATATATGATATAGATTTTATGTTCACGAATCAATTAATGTATGTAAATTTTAATAATGCATTGCTTCATAAAACATAATATCATTATTTATTACATTTTACATTTTACTGTGAATTTTTTAACCTGTTTCAATTTTAACATCTGGTATATAAAAGGAGGTAAAAATATTATTTATGTATGTATGTTACATTATTATATATAAATGTATACGCATTCAAATAGTTTTCGTGCAATTGTATAAAATAATTATAACTCATCAATTCGTACGGCGAGAAAAAAAATTAAACTCAAAAAACTTTCTATTTAATAATTCACGAAATAAATTTCAATTAAAGATGGGAAAAAAATCTTTACATGGAAAAAAAAAGTGATATTAAATTTAGAAATATATTAAAATTTTAAAGTAAGTAATTTTGTAATTGAATGAAAAGTACTTTTGTTCAAAAACTTTTTTTTTTTATTTTTTTATTAATTTTTTTTATTTTTTTCATTTTCTAACATATATGAGTTATGAAGAAATAAAATTAGGAAAAGCAAAAAATAAAATGTGCAAGTATTTTTTAAATTCACGTCATGCTTTTGATTCTTTGTAGTAGATATTACATAAAATACTCGCATCAAAAATATGGACTTATTAAAAATGAATTGAAATCTATGATTTAAAATAATTGTGATTTATTTGATTGTAACTTACATTCATTTTAAACAATAGTGATTTATATATAGACCACATGTACTGATTCCTTCATTAACTGTAATTATTTGATTTATTGTTATACTGTTTATTTGATTGAAAAATCTTTGAATTGATTTAAGAAAGTTTTATATTATAACCAGCAATCAAAATATTGAAGAGTTTTAGAACAATTTAGAAATCTACTATTGTTCTAGTATATTGGTATCATTAATTGCTGTTTTCAAACATTTCCTTGTAATATATAGATTATAAATTTATGATAAAAATTATAATTATATCAAAGTGTCAAAAATAATAATTAAATTATTTATTTGCGGTTTGTTGGGGAATGTTTATCAAACGGAAATATATATAGTTTCTCTCTATTTGGTTCACCAACATATACAATCAAATTAATGATTAAGGATAAATATAACTCAAATCTATAGTTATATCGTTTGCTGTTTGCTGGGACAAAATTTTATATTTTCTTGGTTCGTTGGGACCTTTTCAATTTTGTTGAGACGTCGCATTATGAGCCATAAAAGTTTTGTGTTTTACTATCTTATTGGGTCTTTTAGGTCTCTTTAATGACAAAAATTAAAAAATTGGCAAAATTCGTTAATTATTAGCTAAAAATGAGTTTTGCGTGTTAGAAATAAGCAGTACTATGTATGGACACAGAGGGCACAGCGAATTGATATTTTATTTTGTCCAGTTGCATCAAAATACGTGCAAATGGGACTATCTGCTTACCGGGACCCTTTGTTTTTTATATTTTAAATTATTTTGATTTTTAAGGAGACCTACATCCTTAAATTTTGTGAAAATGATCTTTTTGGGACTGATCCCCATTTAGTAAGCCTAGAAATATTTTGTGTTAATATAACCGATTCCTTAACTAAATTTCTTAAGTAAGGATCAAAATTCTTGATCAGAAAATTTATCTTTTATATTAACTATACACTCCCTATATGACCTCAGTAATTTCATTGAAGCGTTTTTTTGACATACTTGAATGTATTATCACCTCTTCCCAGGTAAAAAAAAAAAAATAGAGGTGACTTTTAAGAAGCCTTCCAAAAGAGAGTGGCCTTCCAAAAAGAGGGTCACTGTGGCCTCATCGAGTGGAAAGAGAGTGGCCTTACGCCCCTCTGAAAAAAAACGGTTTAAACGATTTAATATTGTGCCAAATTAGTATATTCGGTATATTTTATTTAAACCCTTTAAACCGAAGAAACAGTAAGATTTTCGGTTTAAAGGGTGTAAAGGGTTTAAATAAAATATACCGAATACACCGAATACACTAATTTGGCACAATATTCAGTATATTTGATACACTCTTTAAACCTTTTTTTTTTTCAGCAGGGCGGCCTCGATGAGGCCACAGCCCTCCTAAAAAAAAAGGTTTAAAGGGTATATTAAATTACTAAATATTGTGCCAAATTCATATATTCGGTGTATTTAGTATATTTTATTTAAACCCTTTACACCCTTTAAACCGAAAATCTTACTGTTTCTTCGGTGTAAAGGGTTTAAATAAAATATACCAAATATACCGAATATACGAATTTGGCACAATATTAAATCGTTTAACCCCTTTTTTTTAGCAGGGAGGGACCCATAGGGAGGCCGGAAGGCCACTCTCTTTCTACTCGATGGGGCCACAGGGACCCTCTTTTTGGAAGGCCACTCTCTTTCGGAAGGCTTCTCAGAAGTCACCTCTACTTATTTTTTTTTTTTACCTATATCGCCTTGAAAGAAACACCTGGCCTTAAATCCAGGGTCGACCTGGGAGGAAAAGGCCCGGTCCGCGAGATTACAATAGGGCCCGCGAACAAAGGGGGGTTTGGGGCCGAAGCCCCCCAAAAATGCGCCCCAGGAATTTTTTTTGAGGCCACGCCCCCTTTTAATTAGGAATTTACTTAAAATACTTCACTTTCGTATGATATTTTTATGACATGCACACTACAAATAAAATCATTATAATGTTTTTAAATGAGCTAAGATAATGGAGAAAAATATGGTGTTAAGAAAAAAGCTTAAATAAAAAAATACAATTGAATAAAATCAACTATTTTATTTAAACGCGGAGAACGACAGCTTTCTTTGTTTAGGATCATTTCCACTCTTATCCAATTCTTTTCTAGCGACCTGAGTATACGTTTCAGTGCACCAGTATTGTGTTTATATTCTGGTTTAGCAAATATTTAGGAGCGCGATAATTTAATTATAAATTTATCTTTACTAATTAGTATTGTCACACCGACACACTTGCCGCACCAAGTAGCATTTCTTCCCCGCCGTTCAATCAAAAAGTCACCTTTTTTTTTTATTATTTTTACCAATATAAAGGGGGACAAATTATATGAAGTAAGTGAACAATAACAAAACCATTGCTAACTGACCACTAGACTTTAGAGTTCACTATAGGAGTGCCATTTTTTAAAAAATTAAAAGCGGATAGAATTTTAAGATTGGATGTAATTTCTTATCTTCTTTTGAAAGAAAAAGAAAATTTATCAGTCTGAAATTGTCCTTTTAATTTTCTTTTTCTTCTTCTTCTTCTCCTTTTTTTTTTTTTATATATTTTTTTTAATTGGAGTGTTGTGGTGGGCACAGCAAGGGCCCACGCCCGGGGGGGCCCGGTCCACAATCGCGGACTAGCGGACCTGGCCAGGCCAACCCTGATTAAATTACATTGTATAATTAGTTTATTTAATGCTTATAAAGTCACAAGTTTCTTTCAAAATATTTCAAAAGTCAATTTTTGTCAAAATGTTTAGGATAGGATATACCATTCTACACTAACATAAAATAAAACAGTTTTGTATAACTTTTCTTACTGAGACAAATTTTATATTTTGTTTATTAAGTGAGACTTGAGCGGTTTTGTGTTATATACTGTATTATGAGACATTGTGTGCTAGAGTTTGGGGTTATTTGTAATTTTTTCTCTTACATATAATGTAAGATATTTTTTAAAATTGATGCACTTTTACTAGATTATGCCAAAATAATAAATTAATGAATTTTACTTAAGTATATCTTAATTATGATTTCCGTTATAAATAAACCATAATTATAACCAGCAACTGAAGTTACTTTTAGATTTCAGCATTTCGTTCCTGTAAAGTCATTAATATCGGTATTTTATCGACAAACAACTACATGCATTCTACTTTAAAAAAAAGTGATATACTCTAATTTACTAAATTAACTAAGATAAGCAACTAAGATATTAATTCCTAATTTGTTTGCTTTCCTTTTTATAATACGTTAAAAACAATTATTAGGAACAAAAAAAATACATATTTTTACAATAAAAACAACTAGAGTCATTACTTTACAATAAGTCAGTTAAGGTTTGACTTAAAAATGTATTTACTAATTAATATTTTTACTGTAGTTTGATAAAAATATTATGGTAAAAGTGCTTAGGTAGATTTTACCCGTTGTTTCTGGATATAGATCTTTAATTTATCACTGAAAATTCTTTTTTAAGATAATAAATAGAGATCTAACAGAAGGCGTGCAAAAGTAGGTTTATTGAGAAAGTAAACAAACTCACAGCCCAACAATACTAACAATGTGCTAGCAATCGATTTGGTGTTCCTGTCGCAATTTAACATGCTTTCTAAGATGGAATGCAGCAGATACATCTTGAGTTAGAATTATTTCCAGAGCTGAAATTTTTACTGTAGCTTACTGGGCTTTAAAGCTTTTGTTTTCCTAGATTTGAAAGCAATTGAATGAAAAAAAGTTTTTTTTACTAAATCACTTGAAAGCGAGGGAAAAAAAACTTGTAGGCTCAATAAACTACAGTAAAAATTTCAGCTCTGAAAAATAATTCTATTTTGAGTTATAGCTGCTTCATTGCCCCATTAGAAAGCATGTTAAATTGAGACAGGAACACTAAGTCGTTTGCTAGCACTTTATTAGTATTGTTGGGCTATGAGTTTGTTTATTTTCTCACTAAACCTACTTTTGCAAGTCTTCTATATTGTTTCAACTTCTTTTTGCTTGCAAATATACACCGTCAATATATTTTTCAAGTACTCAGTTTAATTTATTTATTCTTAGTGAGACAAATTTCAACTTAACTCAGTTTAGTGGGACTTGTAAAATTTATATTATAAGCTATGTTGGGACTTTGTTGTGAAGAGACACGCACTATCAATTTTAAGATAACAATCTGCATTTGAAAATCACTCTACTTTTTTACATTAGAAATTATTTTAAAGCATTTAGATACTGCGACATCTGCTTTGAGTACGTTGTGACATAAGAAATTGCTAATTTTTTCATTTTTCATTTGATTAATCTAGAAAAAATAATACATATGAGGTTACTTATTGCATATTTCTTTGTTAACAGAGACTATGATACTTATTACATTTAAAGCTCACTTATTATTTTGTGATCTAACAAGACTAATTTCAACACAATTTTTTTCCAGTTTTTTTTTTTTTTTTTCATGTAATACACTCAACCAAACTATGCATTACTAAATGTTGAAGTTATTGCTTATAATTTTAAAAGAAAAAATATTAATTTTGAATAAAATATCAATACATCAAACAGTAACATTACACTCTTTAAAGTTTTTTTTTTTACTGGATTAAAAAATTTAGCATAACTTTAATTAATATAATTGTTAAAAGCGTAGAACACCTTGAAAAAACAAGTAACGTAATATCCTAACAAAAATGAAAATCAAATTTGAATTGGCCAGAGTCATTGATTTCAAATTTATTTTGCATCACAAAATGCCACTGCCGGTCACTCACGTGACAGCTCGCCTGGTCCACGCACACGTGAACCTGGCGAGCTGTGACGTCAGTGACCGCTAGTGTCATTTTGTGAATGTAAAATACTTAAGAAATAAATTACTCCTGCCAAATCAACGGTGATTTTTAGGTCTGATAGGATTTTACGCACCTTTTTATTTCAAGGTGTTTTTGCCTTTACGGGTTGAAAAATGTAATTTTCTGATCAAAATCGTAACTCAAACAGTAAATGACTTTTAAGAACTGCAAACACCACACAAATACTTGATAAGTTAAGTAATTATTAAAAACGAGAAATAAGTTGTTGTTTTTTGCAATTTTTTTTTAAAAAAATATTTTGTATTACGTTATAACATTAAACGCACGTAGAGGTAAAATATATATTTTATAATAAATATTGGAGAATTTAATTTTGTTAATATTTTAATGTATATTCAAGCTAAAATTTATTCTAGTGTTAAAAGTTAAACTTTTTTAAAAATTTTTAACAAAAGTAGTGAAAATGGGAAATTATTTTAATAAATATACTTTTACTTTAAATTACATTGTTTAATTAGTTTATTTAATGCTTATAAAGTCATAAGTTTCTTTCAAAATATTTAAAAAGTCAATTTTTGTCAAAATGTGAAGGATAGGATTTACCATTCTACACTAACATAAAATAAAACAGTTTTGTATAACTTTTCTTACTGAGACAAATTTTATATTTTGTTTATTAAGTGAGACTTGAGCGGTTTTGTGTTATACTGTATTATGAGACATTGTGTGCTAGAGTTTGGGATTATTTGTATTTTTTTTTCTTATATAATGTAAGATATTTTTTAAAATTGCTGCACTTTTACTAGATTATGCCAAAATAATAAATTGATGAATTTTAGTTAAGTTAATCTTAATTACGACTACCGTTATAAATAAACCATAATTATAACAAGCAACTGAATTTATTTTTAGATTTCAGCATTTCGTTCCTGTAAAGTCATTAATATCGGTATTTTATCGACAAACAACTACATGCATTCTACTTTAAAAAAAGTGATATATTGTAATTTACTAAATTAACTAAGATAAGCAAGTAAGATATTAATTCCTAATTTGTTTGCTTTCCTTTTTATAGTACCTTGAAAACAATTATTAACAACAAAAAAAAATACATATTTTTACAATAAAAATAGATCGAGTCATTACTTTACAATAAGACAGTTAAGGTTTGACTTTAAAATGTATTTACTAATTAATATTTTTACTGTAGTTTGATAAAAATATTATGGTAAAAGTGCTTAGGTAGATTTTACCCATTGTTTCTGGATATATATCTTTAATATTACTGAAAATCCTTTTTGCAGATAAAAAATAGAGACCTAACAGAAGGCGTGCAAAAGTAGGTTTATTGAGAAAGTAAACAAACTCACAGCCCAACAATACTAACAAAGTGCTAGCAGACGATTTGGTGTTCCTGTCGCAATTTAACATGCTTTCTAAGATGGAATGCAGCAGATATAACTTGAGTTCGAATTATTTTCAGAGCTGAAATATTTACTGTAGCTTACTGGGCTTTAAAGCTTTTGTTTTCCTAGATTTGAAAGCAATTGAATGAAAAAAAGTTTTGTTACTAAATCACTTGAAAGCGAGGAAAACTAATGCTTGTAGGCTCAATAAACTACAGTAAAAATTTCAGCTCTGAAAAATAATTCTATTTTGAGTTATAGCTGCTTCATTGCCCCATTAGAAAGCATGTTAAATTGAGACAGGAACACTAAGTCGTTTGCTAGCACTTAATTAGTATTGTTGGGCTATGAGTTTGTTTATTTTCTCACTAAATCTACTTTTGCAAGTCTTCTATTGTTTCTTCCTCTTTTTGCTTGCAAATATACACCGTCACTATATTTTTCAAGTACTCAGTTTAATTTATTTATTCTTAGTGAGACAAATTTCAACTTAACTCAGTTTAGTGGGACTTGTAAAGTTTTATATTATAAGCTATGTCGGGACCTTGTTGTGAAGAGACACGCATTATCAATTTTGAGATAACAATCTGCATTTGAAAATCACTCTACTTTTTTACATTATAAATTATTTTAAAGCATTTGGATACTGCGAAATCTGCTTTGAGTACGTTGTGACATAAGAAATTACTATTTTTTCATTTTTTATTTTTTGCTTAATCTTATAAAAAACATACATATATATGAGGTTACTTTTGCACAATTTTTATGTTAACAGATACTATGATACTTATTACATTTAAAGCTCACTTATTATTTTGTGATATAACAAGACTAATTTCAACACAATTTTTTCCAGTTTTTTTTTTCTTTTTGTCATGTAATACACTCAACCAAACTATGCATTACTAAATGTTGAAGTTATTGCTTGTAATTTTAAAAGAAAAAAATATTTATTTTGAAAAAAATATCAATACAAAAAACAGTAACATCACACTTTTTAAAGGTTTTTTTTATTACTGGATTAAAAAATTTAGCATAACTTTAATAAATATAATTGTTAAAGGCGTAGAACACCTTGAAAAAACAAGTAACGTAATATCCTAACAAAAATGAAAATCAAATTTGAATTGGCCGGAGTAATTGATTTCAAATTTATTTTGCATCTCAAAATGCCACTGCCGGTCACTCATGTGACAGCTCGCCTGGTCCACGCACACGTAAACCTGGCGAGCTGTGACGTCAGTGACCGCTAGTCCGCTAGTGTCATTTTGTGAATGTAAAATACTTAAGAAATAAATTACTCCTGCCAAATCAACGTTGATTTTCAGGTCTGATAGGATTTTACGCACTTTTTTATTTCAAGGTGTTTTTGCCTTTACGGGTTGAAAAATGTAATTTTCTGATCAAAATCGTAACTCAAACAGTAAATGACTTTTAAGAACTGCAAACACCACACAAATACTTGATAAGTAAAATAATTATTAAAAACGAGAAATAAGTTGTTGTTTTTTGCAATTTTAATAAAAAAATATTTTGTATTAAGTTATAACATTAAACGCACGTAGAGGTAAAATATATATTTTATAATAAATATTGGAGAATTTAATTTTGTTAATATTTTAATGTATATTCAAGCTAAAATTTATTCTAGTGTTAAAAGTTAAACTTTTTTAAAAAATTATAACAAAAGTAGTGAAAATGGAAAATTATTTTAATGAATACTTTTACTTTAAATTACATTGTTTAATTAGTTTATTTAATGCTTTTAAAGTCATAAGTTTCTTTCAAAATATTTAAAAAGTCAATATTTGTCAAAATGATAGGATAGGATTTACCATTCTACACTAACATAAAATAAAACAGTTTTGTATAACTTTTCTTACTGAGACAAATTTTATATTTTGTTTATTAAGTGAGACTTGAGCGGTTTTGTGTTATACTGTATTATGAGACATTGTGTGCTAGAGTTTGGGATTATTTGTATTTTGTTTTCTTAATGTAAGATATTTTTTAAAATTGATGCACTTGTACTAGATTATGCCAAAATAATAAATTGATGAATTTTAGTTAAGTTAATCTTAATTACGACTACCGTTATAAATAAACCATAATTATAACAAGCAACTGAATTTATTTTTAGATTTCAGCATTTCGTTCCTGTAAAGTCATTAATATCGGTATTTTATCGACAAACAACTACATGCATTCTACTTTAAAAAAAGTGATATATTGTAATTTACTAAATTAACTAAGATAAGCAAGTAAGATATTAATTCCTAATTTGTTTGCTTTCCTTTTTATAGTACCTTGAAAACAATTATTAACAACAAAAAAAAATACATATTTTTACAATAAAAATAGATCGAGTCATTACTTTACAATAAGACAGTTAAGGTTTGACTTTAAAATGTATTTACTAATTAATATTTTTACTGTAGTTTGATAAAAATATTATGGTAAAAGTGCTTAGGTAGATTTTACCCATTGTTTCTGGATATATATCTTTAATATTACTGAAAATCCTATTTGCAGATAAAAAATAGAGACCTTACAGAAGGCGTGCAAAAGTAGGTTTATTGAGAAAGTAAACAAACTCACAGCCCAACAATACTAACAAAGTGCTAGCAGACGATTTGGTGTTCCTGTCGCAATTTAACATGCTTTCTAAGATGGAATGCAGCAGATATAACTTGAGTTCGAATTATTTTCAGAGCTGAAATATTTACTGTAGCTTACTGGGCTTTAAAGCTTTTGTTTTCCTAGATTTGAAAGCAATTGAATGAAAAAAAGTTTTGTTACTAAATCACTTGAAAGCGAGGAAAACTAATGCTTGTAGGCTCAATAAACTACAATAAAAATTTCAGCTCTGAAAAATAATTCTATTTTGAGTTATAGCTGCTTCATTGCCCCATTAGAAAGCATGTTAAATTGAGACAGGAACACTAAGTCGTTTGCTAGCACTTAATTAGTATTGTTGGGCTATGAGTTTGTTTATTTTCTCACTAAATCTACTTTTGCAAGTCTTCTATTGTTTCTTCCTCTTTTTGCTTGCAAATATACACCGTCACTATATTTTTCAAGTACTCAGTTTAATTTATTTATTCTTAGTGAGACAAATTTCAACTTAACTCAGTTTAGTGGGACTTGTAAAGTTTTATATTATAAGCTATGTCGGGACCTTGTTGTGAAGAGACACGCATTATCAATTTTGAGATAACAATCTGCATTTGAAAATCACTCTACTTTTTTACATTATAAATTATTTTAAAGCATTTGGATACTGCGAAATCTGCTTTGAGTACGTTGTGACATAAGAAATTACTATTTTTTCATTTTTTATTTTTTGCTTAATCTTATAAAAAATATACATATATATGAGGTTACGTTTGCACAATTTTTATGTTAACAGATACTATGATACTTATTACATTTAAAGCTCACTTATTATTTTGTGATATAACAAGACTAATTTCAACACAATTTTTTTCCAGTTTTTTTTTTCTTTTTGTCATGTAATACACTCAACCAAACTATGCATTACTAAATGTTGAAGTTATTGCTTGTAATTTTAAAAGAAAAAAATATTTATTTTGAATAAAATATCAATACAAAAAACAGTAACATCACACTTTTTAAAGGTTTTTTTTATTACTGGATTAAAAAATTTAGCATAACTTTAATAAATATAATTGTTAAAGGCGTAGAACACCTTGAAAAAACAAGTAACGTAATATCCTAACAAAAATGAAAATCAAATTTAAATTGGCCGGAGTAATTGATTTCAAATTTATTTTGCATCTCAAAATGCCACTGCCGGTCACTCATGTGACAGCTCGCCTGGTCCACGCACACGTAAACCTGGCGAGCTGTGACGTCAGTGACCGCTAGTCCGCTAGCGTCATTTTGTGAATGTAAAATACTTAAGAAATAAATTACTCCTGCCAAATCAACGTTGATTTTCAGGTCTGATAGGATTTTACGCACCTTTTTATTTCAAGGTGTTTTTGCCTTTACGGGTTGAAAAATGTAATTTTCTGATCAAAATCGTAACTCAAACAGTAAATGACTTTTAAGAACTGCAAACACCACACAAATACTTGATAAGTAAAATAATTATTAAAAACGAGAAATAAGTTGTTGTTTTTTGCAATTTTAATAAAAAAATATTTTGTATTAAGTTATAACATTAAACGCACGTAGAGGTAAAATATATATTTTATAATAAATATTGGAGAATTTAATTTTGTTAATATTTTAATGTATATTCAAGCTAAAATTTATTCTAGTGTTAAAAGTTAAACTTTTTTAAAAAATTATAACAAAAGTAGTGAAAATGGGAAATTATTTTAATGAATACTTTTACTTTAAATTACATTGTTTAATTAGTTTATTTAATGCTTTTAAAGTCATAAGTTTCTTTCAAAATATTTAAAAAGTCAATATTTGTCAAAATGATAGGATAGGATTTACCATTCTACACTAACATAAAATAAAACAGTTTTGTATAACTTTTCTTACTGAGACAAATTTTATATTTTGTTTATTAAGTGAGACTTGAGCGGTTTTGTGTTATACTGTATTATGAGACATTGTGTGCTAGAGTTTGGGATTATTTGTATTTTGTTTTCTTAATGTAAGATATTTTTTAAAATTGATGCACTTGTACTAGATTATGCCAAAATAATAAATTAATGAATTTTAGTTAAGTTAATCTTAATTATGATTACCGTTATAAATAAACCATAATTATAACAAGCAACTGAAGTTACTTTTAGATTTAAGAATTTCGTTCCTGTAAAGTCATTAATATCGGTATTTTATCGACAAACAACTACATGCATTTAATTAAAAAAAGTGATATACTCTAATTTACAAAATTAACTAAGATAAGCAACTAAGATATTAATTCCTAATTTGTTTGCTTTCCTTTTTATAGTACCTTGAAAACAATTACTAAGAACAAAAAAAATACATATTATTACAAAAAAAATAGATCGAGTCATTACTTTACAATAAGTCATAGTTAAGGTTTGACTTTAAAATGTATTTACTAATTAATATTTTTAGTGTAGTTTTGATAAGAATATTATGGTAAAAGTGCTTAGGTGGATTTTGCCCGTTGTTTCTGGATATAGATCTTTAATATTACTGAAAATTCTTTTTTAAGATAATAAATAGAGATCTAACAGAAGGCGTGCAAAAGTAGGTTTATTGAGAAAGTAAACAAACTCACAGCCCAACAATACTAACAAAGTGCTAGCAGACAATTTGGTGTTCCTGTCGCAATTTAACATGCTTTCTAAGATGGAATGCAGCAGATACATCTTGAGTTAGAATTATTTCCAGAGCTGAAATTTTTTCTGTAGCTTACTGGGCTTTAAAGCTTTTGTGTTCCTAGATTTGAAAACAATTGGATGAAAAAAAGTTTTGTTACTAAATCACTTGAAAGCGAGGAAAACTAATGCTTGTAGGCTCAATAAACTACAGTAAAAATTTCAGCTCTGAAAAATAATTCTATTTTGAGTTATAGCTGCTTCATTGCCCCATTAGAAAGCATGTTAAATTGAGACAGGAACACTAAGTCGTTTGCTTGCACTTTATTAGTATTGTTGGGCTATGAGTTTTTTTATTTTCTCACTAAACCTACTTTTGCAAGTCTTCTATTGTTTCTACCTCTTTTTGCTTGCAAATATACACCGTCACTATATTTTTCAAGTACTCAGTTTAATTTATTTATTCTTAGTGAGACAAATTTCAACTTAACTCAGTTTAGTGGGACTTGTAAAGTTTTATATTATAAGCTATGTCGGGACTTTGTTGTGAAGAGACACGCACTATCAATTTTGAGATAACAATCTGCATTTGAAAATCACTCTACTTTTTTAATTTAGAAATTATTTTAAAGCATTTGGATACTGCGAAATCTGCTTTGAGTACGTTGTGACATAAGAAATTACTATTTTTTCATTTTTCTCTTGCTTAATGTTAAAAAAAAATATTAGGTTACTTATTATATATTTTTTATGTTAACAGAGACTATGATACTTATTACATTTAAAGCTCACTTATTATTTTGTGATATAACAAGACTAATTTCAACACAATTTTTTTCCATTTTTTTTTTCTTTCATGTCATAAACTTAACCAAACTATGCATTACTAAATATTGTAGGTATTGCTTGAAATTTTAAAAGAAAAAAAAATTATTTTGAATAAAATATCAATACAAAAAACAGTAACATCAAACTCTTCAAAGTTTTTTTTTTATTACTAGATTAAAAATTTAGCATAACTTTAATTAATAAAATTGTTAAAGGCGTAAAACCCCTTGAACAAAAAGGTAACGTAATATCCTAACAAAAATGAAAATCAAACTTGATTTGGCGGGATTAATTTATTTCTAATTTATTTTCCATTCACAAAATGCCGCTGGCGGTCACTGACGTCACACTCGCTTGTTTTACGCGAGCGTAAACCAGTTTATTATCATCATACAACTATGCATGCATTCATCTTAAGAAAAAAAAATTGATTTACTGTAGTTTAATAGAGTAACTGAGATATGCAACCAAGTAATTATTTATTTATTTTTCTAACTATAAAAACTACCTTTTAACTGAAAAAAGTATAAAAAGAAGTAATATACCTCATATTTTTAACATTAAAAATATATAGCGTTCTTACTGTACAATAAGTCAGTTAAGATTTGACTGAAAAATGTATTTTCAAATTTATATTTTCATACTAACTATGATGTAACTTTTAAGTACATATGCTAATGTAAATTTCACTACTTGTTTCAGTATTATATTCCTTCATTTAACTAATGAAATTTCCTTATTAAGAAAATATTTGGTAATCCAGTTGATCTTTTTTTTTTTTGAATGACAAAATACATGGTCGCTTATTTTTTTTCATTACTCATTTTTGTTTATTCAATCTTAGTGAGACAAATTTCAAGTTAAATATGTTTAGTGGGACTTGATAAGTTTTATATAATATGCTATGTCGGGAATTTGCTGTGAAAACACCGTTAATATAATTTTTTAAATAACAATCTGCATTTCCACATTACTCAACCTTTTCACCTTAAATTTTGTTTTAAAAATTTAGATACTGTAACATCAGCTTTGAGTACAATTTGCCCTCAAATATTTCAATTTTTTGATGTATTCTTTTTGCCTTTTTTTAAATAGTTTTTGATAAGGATACAAATTTATCTTTTTTTTATTAGATTAAATTTAGTTTTTTTTCAGTAAAAGCACGTAAACGTAAAAATATGCATTGGAAAATAATATTTATGAAATATATATATTTTTTATGTTATTCAGGCTTAATTTTTTTCTAGTGTTAGGTTGATTTTTGGTTAATGATTTAATAAATTAAAAAATGTGTTAAATATTTCTATTCTTTATGAACAATTTACCTTGCAACCAAACTTATCAATAGTATATCTCATACTATTAAAATTGAAACTTTGTTCATCAATTAAAAAAGTGTTTATGTTGTCATAAATTTAAGAGTAAAATATATTATTCTACAAGTATTTAAAATAAGACAGTTTTACATAAATGTTCTTATTGAGACATATTTTATATTTTATATATTAAGTGGGACTAGCGTGGTTTTGTGTTTTAATGTATTATGAGACATTGTTTGCTAAAGTTGGGAAATGTTTTTATTTTTTTTTTTACACAAGGTAAGCAATATTTTTAATTAATGCATTTAATAAGTACTGATGGAAAGTATGGGCGAAAAAAGGGGCGTGGCTAGCTAATTTTAAGTAAAAATTACATTCATTTTACGTAAGAAAGCAAAAAAAAAAAAAAAAAAAAAAAAAAAAAGACTCCCAGGCAAGAATAGAAATAATCTTGTGTAATATAATATAATATTTCTTTGACATGACTAGTAACCTGCGATATCAATTTTTTGTATGAATTTTTCTTTGGCAAAGTTCATCATCTTTTGAAGAAAAAAAGAAGAAAAAAAGTGACAAGAATTCTAAAAGCCCGTCATGAGGCATTTTGGGTTATATTAATTTATTTTTATTAAAAACACAACACAACCTTTATATTGTAGGATCAGTCTTCACAATAAGATCTTATTATAATTATATCAATTTCTAAACTATATTAATATTCAAATAAATTTGCCACGTGCCGGGCTATAATAATAATAAAAAGTAGAGTATATTCAAGTGACATTAATTTTGATAGTATTATACATGTTCAACATTGTTTTTGAATGAAGGCGATTTCATTCATTTTTTAAATTTAAAACACGTTATTTTATACATCTGGCACTAACATATGTCATATATGACACCTACTTCCTGTCTACATTAAAGCTAAAATCTCTTTTGTTTTCTCTATGGTTTAGTTTTTTTTATATTATAAATTTGTTTGGATAATTATAATTTGTATGATAGGAATAATTTTATATATGAAAATAATTAAATTTTTTGATAAACTTCTCTCTCTCTCTCTCTCTCTCTCTCTCTCTCTCTCACTCTCTCTCCCTCCCCCCTCCCGCCCTTCATCGCAGCACGCCTGGTCCACGCACACGTAAACCGGGCGAGTGTGACGTCAGTGACCAACAGCGGCATTTTGTGAATGGAAAATAAATTAGAAATTAATGACTACGGCCAAATCAACGTAGATTTTCAGGTTTCCTAGGATGTTACGCAACTTTTTTTTTCAAGGTGTTCTTCGCCTTTACGGGTTGAAAAATGTAATTTTCTGATCAAAATCGTAACTCAAACAGTAAATTACATTTAAGAACTGCAAACACCACACAAATACTTAATAAATAAAATAATTATTAAAAACGAGAAATAAGTTGTTGTTTTTTGCAATTTTAATTTAAAAAATATTTTGTATAAAATTATAACAATAAATGCGCGTAAAGGTAAAAATATGTATTTTAAAATATGTATTGGAGAATTTAATTTTTTCAATATTTTAATGTATATTCAAGCTAAAATTTATTCTAGTGTTAAAAGTTAAACTTTTTTAAAAAATTATAACAAAAGTTGTGAAAATTGCATATTTTTTTAATAAATACTTATACTTTAAATTACATTGTTTAATTAGTTTATTTAATGCTTTTAAAGTCATAAGTTTCTTTCAAAATATTTAAAAAGTCAATTTTTGTCAAAATGTGAAGGATAGGATTTACCATTCTACACTAACATAAAATAAAACAGTTTTGTATAACTTTTCTTACTGAGACAAATTTTATATTTTGTTAATTAAGTGAGACTTGAGCGGTTTTGTGTTATACTGTATTATGAGACATTGTGTGCTAGAGTTTGGGATTATTTGTATTTTTTTTTCTTACATAATGTAAGATATTTTTTAAAATTGATGCACTTGTACTAGATTATGCCAAAATAATAAATTGATGAATTTTAGTTAAGTTAATCTTAATTATGATTACCGTTATAAATAAACCATAATTATAACAAGCAACTGAAGTTACTTTTAGATTTAAGAATTTCGTTCCTGTAAAGTCATTAATATCGGTATTTTATCGACAAACAACTACATGCATTTAATTAAAAAAAAAGTGATATACTCTAATTTACAAAATTGACTAAGAAAAGCAAGTAAGATATTAATTCCTAATTTGTTTGCTTTCCTTTTTATAGTACCTTGAAAACAATTATTAAAACAAAAAACTACATATTATTACAATAAAAATAGATAGAGTCATTACTTTACAATAAGTCATAGTTAAGGTTTGACTTAAAAATGTATTTACTAATTAATATTTTTACTGTAGTTTGATAAAAATATTATGGTAAAAGTTCTTAGGTAGATTTTACCCGTTGTTTCTGGATATATATCTTTAAAATTACTGAAAATTCTTTTTTCAGATAATAAATAGAGACCTTACAGAAGGCGTGCAAAAGTAGGTTTATTGAGAAAGTAAACAAACTCACAGCCCAACAATACTAACAAAGTGCTAGCAGACAATTTGGTGTTCCTGTCGCAATTTAACATGCTTTCTAAGATGGAATGCAGTAGATATAACTTGAGTTCGAATTATTTTCAGAGCTGAAATTTTTACTGTAGCTTACTGGGCTTTAAAGCTTTTGTTTTCCTAGATTTGAAAGCAATTGAATGAAAAAAAGTTTTGTTACTAAATCACTTGAAAGCGAGGAAAACTAATGCTTGTAGGCTCAATAAACTACAGTAAAAATTTCAGCTCTGAAAAATAATTCTATTTTGAGTTATAGCTGCTTCATTGCCCCATTAGAAAGCATGTTAAATTAAGACAGGAACACTAAGTCGTTTGCTTGCACTTTATTAGTATTGTTGGGCTATGAGTTTGTTTATTTTCTCACTAAATCTACTTTTGCAAGTCTTCTATTGTTTCTACCTCTTTTTGCTTGCAAATATACACCGTCACTATATTTTTCAAGTACTCAGTTTAATTTATTTATTCTTAGTGAGACAAATTTCAACTTAACTCAGTTTAGTGGGACTTGTAAAGTTTTATATTATAAGCTATGTCGGGACTTTGTTGTAAAGAGACACGCAATATCAATTTTGAGATAGCAATCTGCATTTGAAAATCACTCTACTTTTTTACATTATAAATTATTTTAAAGCATTTGGATACCGCGACATCTGCTTTGAGTACGTTGTGACATAAGAAATTACTATTTTTTTTCATTTTTTTTTTTTTGCTTTATCTTATAAAAAATATATACAAATATGAGGTTTCTTTTGCATAATTTTTATGTTAACAGAGACTATGATACTTATTACATTTAAAGCTCACTTATTATTTTGTGATATAACAAGACTAATTTCAACACAATTTTTTTCCAGTTTTTTTTTTTTTGTCATGTAATACACTCAACCAAACTATGCATTACTAAATGTTGAAGATATTGCTTGTAATTTTAAAAGAAAAAAATATTTATTTTGAATAAAATATCAATACAAAAAACAGTAACATCACACTTTTTAAAGGTTTTTTTTATTACTGGATTAAAAAATTTAGCATAACTTTAATTAATAAAATTGTTAAAGGCGTAGAACATCTTGAAAAAACAAGTAACGTAATATCCTAACAAACATGAAAATCAAAGTTGAATTGTCCGGAGTCATTATTTTGTAATTTATTTTGTATTCTCAAAATGCCACTGCCGATCACTGACGTCACAACTCGCCTGGTCCACGCACATGAAAACCGGGCGAGCCGTGACGTCAGTGACCAACAGCGGCATTTTGTGAATTGAAAATAAATTAGAAAATCATTGACTATTGCCAAATCAACGTAGATTTTCAGGTTTGCTAGGATTTTACGCGACTCTTTTTTTCAAGGTGTTCTTCGCCTTTACGGGTTGAAAAATGTAATTTCTGATCAAAATCGTAACTCAAACAGTAAATGACTTTTAAGAACTGCTAACACCACACAAATACTTGGTAACTTAAATAATTATTAAAAACGAGAAAAAAGTTTTTTTTTTTGGCAATTTTAATTAAAAAAATATTTTGTATAAAATTATAACAATAAATGCGCGTAAAGGTAAAAATATATATTTTAAAATATATATTGGAGAATTTAATTTTGTTAATATTTCAATGTATATTTAAGCTAACATTTATTCTAGTGTTAAAAGTTAAACTTTTTTAAAAAATTATAACAAAAGTTGTGAAAATTGCATATTTTTTTAATAAATACTTATACTTTAAATTACATTGTATAATTAGTTAATTTAATGCTTATAAAGTCATAAGTTTCTTTCAAAATATTTAAAAAGTCAATTTTTGTCAAAATGTGAAGGATAGGATTTACCATTCTACACTAACATAAAATAAAACAATTTTGTATAACTTTTCTTACTGAGACAAATTTTATATTTTGTTTATTAAGTGAGACTTGAGCGGTTTTGTGTTATACTGTATTATGAGACATTGTGTGCTAGAGTTTGGGATTATTTGTATTTTTTTTTCTTAATGTAAGATATTTTTTAAAATTGATGCACTTGTACTAGATAATGCCAAAATAATAAATTAATGAATTTTAGTTAAGTTAATCTTAATTATGATTACCGTTATAAATAAACCATAATTATAACAAGCAACTGAAGTTACTTTTAGATTTAAGAATTTCGTTCATGTAAAGTCATTAATATCGGTATTTTATCGACAAACAACTACATGCATTTAATTAAAAAAAAGGTGATATACTCTAATTTACAAAATTAACTAAGATAAGCAACTAAGATATTAATTCCTAATTTGTTTGCTTGCCTTTTTATAATACCTTAGAAACAATTATTATAAGAACATAAAAAAAGTACATATTTTTACAAAAAAAATAGATCGAGTCATTACTTTACAATAAGTCATAGTTAAGGTTTGACTTTAAAATGTATTTACTAATTAATATTTTTAGTGTAGTTTTGATAAGAATATTATGGTAAAAGTGCTTAGGTGGATTTTGCCCGTTGTTTCTGTATATAGATCTTTAATTTATCACTGAAAATTCTTTTTTAAGATAATAAATAGATATCTAACCGAACGCGTGCAAAAGTAGGTTTATTAAGAAAGTAAACAAACTCACAGCCCAACAATACTAACAAAGTGCTAGCAGACGATTTGGTGTTTCTGTCGCAATTTAACATGCTTTCTAAGATGGAATGCAGCAGATATAACTTGATTTCGAATTATTTTCAGAGCTGAACTTTTTTCTGTAGCTTACTGGGCTTTAAAGCTTTTGTTTTCCTAGATTTGAAATCAATTGGATGAAAAAAAGTTTTGTTACTAAATCACTTGAAAGCGAGGAAAACTAATGCTTGTAGGCTCAATAAACTACAGTAAAAATTTCAGCTCTGAAAAATAATTCTATTTTGAGTTATAGCTGCTTCATTGCCCCATTAGAAAGCATGTTAAATTGAGACAGGAACACTAAGTCGTTTGCTTGCACTTTATTAGTATTGTTGGGCTATGAGTTTGTTTATTTTCTCACTAAATCTACTTTTGCAAGTCTTCTATTGTTTCTACCTCTCTTTGCTTGCAAATATACACCGTCACTATATTTTTCAAGTACTCGCAGTTTAATTTATTTATTCTTAGTGAGACAAATTTCAACTTAACTCAGTTTAGTGGGACTTGTAAAGTTTTATATTATAAGCTATGTCGGGACTTTGTTGTGAAGAGACACGCATTATCAATTTTGAGATAACAATCTGCATATGAAAATCACTCTACTTTTATACATTATAAATTATTTTAAAGCATTTGGATACCGCAACATCTGCTTTGAGTACGTTGTGACATAAGAAATTACTATTTTTTCATTTTTTTTTTGCTTTATCTTATAAAAAATATATACAAATATGAGGTTTCTTTTGCATAATTTTTATGTTAACAGAGACTATGATACTTATTACATTTAAAGCTCACTTATTATTTTGTGATATAACAAGACTAATTTCAACACAATTTTTTTCCAGTTTTTTTTTTCTTTTTGTCATGTAATACACTCAACCAAACTATGCATTACTAAATGTTGAAGTTATTGCTTGTAATTTTAAAAGAAAAAAATATTTATTTTGAATAAAATATCAATACAAAAAACAGTAACATCACACTTTTTAAAGTTTTTTTTATTACTGGATTAAAAAATTTAGCATAACTTTAATTAATAAAATTGTTAAAGGCGTAGAACATCTTGAACAAAAAAGTAACGCAATATCCTAACAAACATGAAAATCAAAGTTGAATTGTCCGGAGTCATTATTTTGTAATTTATTTTATATTCACAAAATGCCACTGCCCGATGCCACGTCACAACTCGCCTGGTCCACGCACATGTAAACCGGGCGAGCTGTGACGTCAGTGACCAACAGCGGCATTTTGTGAATGGAAAATAAATTAGAAATCATTGACTATCGCCAAATCAACGTAGATTTTCAGGTTTGCTAGGATTTTACGCGACTTTTTTTTCAAGGTTTTCTTCGCCTTTACGGGTTAAAAAATGTAATTTTCTGATCAAAATCGTAACTCAAACAGTAAATGACTTTTAAGAACTGCAAACACCACACAAATACTTGATAACTAAAATAATTATTAAAAACGAGAAAAAAGTTGTTTTTTTTTTGCAATTTTAATTAAAAAAATTATTTGTATAAAAGTATAACAATAAATGCGCGTAAAGGTAAAAATATATATTTTAAAATATATATTGGAGAATTTAATTTTGTTAAAATTTTAATGTATATTCAAGCTAAAATTTATTCTAGTGATACAAGTTAAACTTTTTAAAAAAATTATAACAAAAGTAGTGAAAATGAGATATTTTTTTAATGAATACTTATACTTTAAATTACATTGTATATTTAGTTAATTTAATGCTTATAAAGTCATAAGTTTCTTTCAAAATATTTAAAAAGTCAATTTTTGTCAAAATGTGAAGGATAGGATTTACCATTCTACACTAACATAAAATAAAACAGTTTTGTATAACTTTTCTTACTGAGACAAATTTTATATTTTGTTTATTAAGTGAGACTTGAGCGGTTTTGTGTTATACTGTATTATGAGACATTGTGTGCTAGAGTTTGGGATTATTTGTATTTTTTTTTCTTACATAATGTAAGATATTTTTTAAAATTGATGCACTTGTACTAGATTATGCCAAAATAATAAATTGATGAATTTTAGTTAAGTTAATCTTAATTATGATTACCGTTATAAATAAACCATAATTATAACAAGCAACTGAAGTTACTTTTAGATTTAAGAATTTCGTTCCTGTAAAGTCATTAATATCGGTATTTTATCGACAAACAACTACATGCATTTAATTAAAAAAAAAGTGATATACTCTAATTTACAAAATTAACTAAGATAAGCAACTAAGATATTATTTCCTAATTTGTTTGCTTTCCTTTTTATAGTACCTTGAAAACAATTATTAAGAACAAAAAAATACATATTATTACAATAAAAATAGATAGAGTCATTACTTTACAATAAGTCATAGTTAAGGTTTGACTTAAAAATGTATTTACTAATTAATATTTTTACTGTAGTTTGATAAAAATATTATGGTAAAAGTTCTTAGGTAGATTTTACCCGTTGTTTCTGGATATATATCTTTAAAATTACTGAAAATTCTTTTTTCAGATAATAAATAGAGACCTTACAGAAGGCGTGCAAAAGTAGGTTTATTGAGAAAGTAAACAAACTCACAGCCCAACAATACTAACAAAGTGCTAGCAGACGATTTGGTGTTTCTGTCGCAATTTAACATGCTTTCTAAGATGGAATGCAGCAGATATAACTTGAGTTCGAATCATTTTCAGAGCTGAACTTTTTTCTGTAGCTTACTGGGCTTTAAAGCTTTTGTTTTCCTAGATTTGAAATCAATTGGATGAAAAAAAGTTTTGTTACTAAATCACTTGAAAGCAAGGAAAACTAATGCTTGTAGGCTCAATAAACTACAGTAAAAATTTCAGCTCTGAAAAATAATTCTATTTTGAGTTATAGCTGCTTCATTGCCCCATTAGAAAGCATGTTAAATTGAGACAGGAACACTAAGTCGTTTGCTTGCACTTTATTAGTATTGTTGGGCTATGAGTTTGTTTATTTTCTCACTAAATCTACTTTTGCAAGTCTTCTATTGTTTCTACCTCTTTTTGCTTGCAAATATACACCGTCACTATATTTTTCAAGTACTCAGTTTAATTTATTTATTCTTAGTGAGACAAATTTCAACTTAACTCAGTTTAGTGGGACTTGTAAAGTTTTATATTATAAGCTATGTCGGGACTTTGTTGTGAAGAGACACGGATTATCAATTTTGAGATAACAATCTGCATTTGAAAATCACTCTACATTTTTACATTATAAATTATTTTAAAGCATTTGGATACCGCGACATCTGCTTTGAGTACGTTGTGACATAAGAAATTACTATTTTTTCATTTTTTTTTTTTTGCTTAATCTTATAAAAAATATATACAACTATGAGGTTTCTTTTGCATAATTTTTATGTTAACAGAGACTATGATACTTATTACATTGAAAGCTCACTTATTATTTTGTGATATATAACAAGACTAATTTCAACACAATTTTTTCCAGTTTTTTTTTTTCTTTTTGTCATGTAATACACTCAACCAAACTATGCATTACTAAATGTTGAAGTTATTGCTTGTAATTTTAAAAGAAAAAAAATATTTATTTTGAATAAAATATCAATACAAAAAACAGTAACATCACACTTTTTAAAGGTTTTTTTTATTACTGGATTAAAAAATTTAGCATAACTTTAATTAATAAAATTGTTAAAGGCGTAGAACATCTTGAAAAAACAAGTAACGTAATATCCTAACAAACATGAAAATCAAAGTTGAATTGTCCGGAGTCATTATTTTGTAATTTATTTTGTATTCACAAAATGCCACTGCCGATCACTGACGTCACAACTCGCCTGGTCCACGCACATGAAAACCGGGCGAGCCGTGACGTCAGTGACCAACAGCGGCATTTTGTGAATGGAAAATAAATTAGAAAATCATTGACTATTGCCAAATCAACGTAGATTTTCAGGTTTGCTAGGATTTTACGCGACTTTTTTTTCCAAGGTGTTCTTCGCCTTTACGGGTTGAAAAATGTAATTTCTGATCAAAATCGTAACTCAAAGAGTAAATGACTTTTAAGAACTGCAAACACCACACAAATACTTGATAACTTAAATAATTATTAAAAACGAGAAAAAAGTTGTTTTTTTTGCAATTTTAATTAAAAAAATATTTTGTATAAAATTATAACAATAAATGCGCGTAAAGGTAAAAATATATATATTTTAAAATATATATTGGAGAATTTAATTTTGTTAATATTTCAATGTATATTTAAGCTAACATTTATTCTAGTGTTAAAAGTTAAACTTTTTTAAAAAATTATAACAAAAGTAGTGAAAATTGGATATTATTTTAATGAATACTTATACTTTAAATAACATTGCATAATTATTTAATTTAATGCTTATAAAGTCATAAGTTTCTTTCAAAATATTTAAAAAGTCAATTTTTGTCAAAATGTGAAGGATAGGATTTACCATTCTACACTAACATAAAATAAAACAGTTTTGTATAACTTTTCTTACTGAGACAAATTTTATATTTTGTTTATTAAGTGAGACTTGAGCGGTTTTGTGTTATACTGTATTATGAGACATTGTGTGCTAGAGTTTGGGATTATTTGTATTTTTTTTTCTTAATGTAAGATATTTTTTAAAATTGATGCACTTGTACTAGATAATGCCAAAATAATAAATTAATGAATTTTAGTTAAGTTAATCTTAATTATGATTACCGTTATAAATAAACCATAATTATAACAAGCAACTGAAGTTACTTTTAGATTTAAGAATTTCGTTCCTGTAAAGTCATTAATATCGGTATTTTATCGACAAACAACTACATGCATTTAATTAAAAAAAAAGTGATATACTCTAATTTACAAAATTAACTAAGATAAGCAAGTAAGATATTAATTCCTAATTTGTTTGCTTGCCTTTTTATAATACCTTAGAAACAATTATTATAAGAACATAAAAAAGTACATATTTTTACAAAAAAAATAGATCGAGTCATTACTTTACAATAAGTCATAGTTAAGGTTTGACTTTAAAATGTATTTACTAATTAATATTTTTACTGTAGTTTTGATAAGAATATTATGGTAAAAGTGCTTAGGTGGATTTTGCCCGTTGTTTCTGTATATAGATCTTTAATTTATCACTGAAAATTCTTTTTTAAGATAATAAATAGGTATCAAACCGAACGCGTGCAAAAGTAGGTTTATTAAGAAAGTAAACAAACTCACAGCCCAACAATACTAACAAAGTGCTAGCAGACGATTTGGTGTTTCTGTCGCAATTTAACATGCTTTCTAAGATGGAATGCAGCAGATATAACTTGAGTTCGAATCATTTTCAGAGCTGAACTTTTTTCTGTAGCTTACTGGGCTTTAAAGCTTTTGTTTTCCTAGATTTGAAATCAATTGGATGAAAAAAAGTTTTGTTACTAAATCACTTGAAAGCGAGGAAAACTAATGCTTGTAGGCTCAATAAACTACAGTAAAAATTTCAGCTCTGAAAAATAATTCTATTTTGAGTTATAGCTGCTTCATTGCCCCATTAGAAAGCATGTTAAATTGAGACAGGAACACTAAGTCGTTTGCTTGCACTTTATTAGTATTGTTGGGCTATGAGTTTGTTTATTTTCTCACTAAATCTACTTTTGCAAGTCTTCTATTGTTTCTACCTCTTTTTGCTTGCAAATATACACCGTCACTATATTTTTCAAGTACTCAGTTTAATTTATTTATTCTTAGTGAGACAAATTTCAACTTAACTCAGTTTAGTGGGACTTGTAAAGTTTTATATTATAAGCTATGTCGGGACTTTGTTGTGAAGAGACACGGATTATCAATTTTGAGATAACAATCTGCATTTGAAAATCACTCTACTTTTTTACATTATAAATTATTTTAAAGCATTTGGATACCGCAACATCTGCTTTGAGTACGTTGTGACATAAGAAATTACTATTTTTTCATTTTTTTTTTTTGCTTAATCTTATAAAAAATATATACAAATATGAGGTTTCTTTTGCATAATTTTTATGTTAACAGAGACTATGATACTTATTACATTTAAAGATCACTTATTATTTTGTGATATATAACAAGACTAATTTCAACACAATTTTTTCCAGTTTTTTTTTCTTTTTGTCATGTAATACACTCAACCAAACTATGCATTACTAAATGTTGAAGTTATTGCTTGTAATTTTAAAAGAAAAAAAATCTTTATTTTGAATAAAATATCCATACAAAAAACAGTAACATCACACTTTTTAAAGGTTTTTTTTATTACTGGATTAAAAAATTTAGCATAACTTTAATTAATAAAATTGTTAAAGGCGTAGAACATCTTGAAAAAACAAGTAACGTTATATCCTAACAAACATGAAAATCAAAGTTGAATTGTCCGGAGTCATTATTTTGTAATTTATTTTGTATTCACAAAATGCCACTGCCGATCACTGACGTCACAACTCGCCTGGTCCACGCACATGAAAACCGGGCGAGCCGTGACGTCAGTGACCAACAGCGGCATTTTGTGAATTAAAAATAAATTAGAAAATCATTGACTATTGCCAAATCAACATAGATTTTCAGGTTTGCTAGGATTTTACGCGACTTTTTTTTCCAAGGTGTTCTTCGCCTTTACGGGTTGAAAAATGTAATTTCTGATCAAAATCGTAACTCAAAGAGTAAATGACTTTTAAGAACTGCAAACACCACACAAATACTTGATAACTTAAATAATTATTAAAAACGAGAAAAAAGTTGTTTTTTTTTGCAATTTTAATTAAAAAAATATTTTGTATAAAATTATAACAATAAATGCGCGTAAAGGTAAAAATATATATATTTTAAAATATATATTGGAGAATTTAATTTTGTTAATATTTCAATGTATATTTAAGCTAACATTTATTCTAGTGTTAAAAGTTAAACTTTTTTAAAAAATTATAACAAAAGTAGTGAAAATTGGATATTATTTTAATGAATACTTATACTTTAAATAACATTGCATAAATATTTAATTTAATGCTTATAAAGTCATAAGTTTTTTTCAAAATATTTAAAAAGTCAATTTTTGTCAAAATGTGAAGGATAGGATTTACCATTCTACACTAACATAAAATAAAACAGTTTTGTATAACTTTTCTTACTGAGACAAATTTTATATTTTGTTTATTAAGTGAGACTTGAGCGGTTTTGTGTTATACTGTATTATGAGACATTGTGTGCTAGAGTTTGGGATTATTTGTATTTTTTTTCTTAATGTAAGATATTTTTTAAAATTGATGCACTTGTACTAGATAATGCCAAAATAATAAATTAATGAATTTTAGTTAAGTTAATCTTAATTATGATTACCGTTATAAATAAACCATAATTATAACAAGCAACTGAAGTTACTTTTAGATTTAAGAATTTCGTTCCTGTAAAGTCATTAATATCGGTATTTTATCGACAAACAACTACATGCATTTAATTAAAAAAAAAGGTGATATACTCTAATTTACAAAATTAACTAAGATAAGCAAGTAAGATATTAATTCCTAATTTGTTTGCTTGCCTTTTTATAATACCTTAGAAACAATTATTATAAGAACATAAAAAAAGTACATATTTTTACAAAAAAAATAGATCGAGTCATTACTTTACAATAAGTCATAGTTAAGGTTTGACTTTAAAATGTATTTACTAATTAATATTTTTACTGTAGTTTGATAAGAATATTATAGTAAAAGTGCTTAGGTGGATTTTGCCCGTTGTTTCTGTATATACATCTTTAATTTATCACTGAAAATTCTGTTTTGAGATAATAAATAGATATCTAACCGAACGCGTGCAAAAGTAGGTTTATTAAGAAAGTAAACAAACTCACAGCCCAACAATACTAACAAAGTGCTAGCAGACGATTTGGTTTTTCTGTCGCAATTTAACATGCTTTCTAAGATGGAATGCAGCAGATATAACTTGAGTTCGAATTATTTTCAGAGCTGAACTTTTTTCTGTAGCTTACTGGGCTTTAAAGCTTTTGTTTTCCTAGATTTGAAATCAATTGGATGAAAAAAAGTTTTGTTACTAAATCACTTGAAAGCAAGGAAAACTAATGCTTGTAGGCTCAATAAACTACAGTAAAAATTTCAGCTCTGAAAAATAATTCTATTTTGAGTTATAGCTGCTTCATTGCCCCATTAGAAAGCATGTTAAATTGAGACAGGAACACTAAGTCGTTTGCTTGCACTTTATTAGTATTGTTGGGCTATGAGTTTGTTTATTTTCTCACTAAATCTACTTTTGCAAGTCTTCTATTGTTTCTACCTCTTTTTGCTTGCAAATATACACCGTCACTATATTTTTCAAGTACTCAGTTTAATTTATTTATTCTTAATGAGACAAATTTCAACTTAACTCAGTTTAGTGGGACTTGTAAAGTTTTATATTATAAGCTATGTCGGGACTTTGTTGTGAAGAGACACGCATTATCAATTTTGAGATAACAATCTGCATTTGAAAATCACTCTACTTTTTTACATTATAAATTATTTTAAAGCATTTGGATACCGCGACATCTGCTTTGAGTACGTTGTGACATAAGAAATTACTATTTTTTCATTTTTTTTTTTGCTTAATCTTATAAAAAATATATACAACTATGAGGTTTCTTTTGCATAATTTTTATGTTAACAGAGACTATGATACTTATTACATTTAAAGATCACTTATTATTTTGTGATATATAACAAGACTAATTTCAACACAATTTTTTCCAGTTTTTTTTTCTTTTTGTCATGTAATACACTCAACCAAACTATGCATTACTAAATGTTGAAGTTATTGCTTGTAATTTTAAAAGAAAAAAATATATATTTTGAATAAAATATCAATACAAAAAACAGTAACATCACACTTTTTAAAGGTTTTTTTTATTACTGGATTAAAAAATTTAGCATAACTTTAATTAATAAAATTGTTAAAGGCGTAGAACATCTTGAAAAAACAAGTAACGTAATATCCTAACAAACATGAAAATCAAAGTTGAATTGTCCGGAGTCATTATTTTGTAATTTATTTTGTATTCACAAAATGCCACTGCCGATCACTGACGTCACAACTCGCCTGGTCCACGCACATGAAAACCGGGCGAGCCGTGACGTCAGTGACCAACAGCGGCATTTTGTGAATTGAAAATAAATTAGAAAATCATTGACTATTGCCAAATCAACGTAGATTTTCAGGTTTGCTAGGATTTTACGCGACTTTTTTTTTCAAGGTGTTCTTCGCCTTTACGGGTTGAAAAATGTAATTTCTGATCAAAATCGTAACTCAAACAGTAAATGACTTTTAAGAACTGCAAACACCACACAATTACTTGATAACTTAAATAATTATTAAAAACGAGAAAAAAGTTGTTTTTTTTTGCAATTTTAATTAAAAAAATTATTTGTATAAAAGTATAACAATAAATGCGCGTAAAGGTAAAAATATATATTTTAAAATATATATTGGAGAATTTAATTTTGTTAATATTTTAATGTATATTCAAGCTATAATTTATTCTAGTGATACAAGTTAAACTTTTTTAAAAAATTATAACAAAAGTAGTGAAAATGAGATATTTTTTAAATGAATACTTATACTTTAAATAACATTGTATATTTAGTTAATTTAATGCTTATAAAGTCATAAGTTTCTTTCAAAATATTTAAAAAGTCAATTTTTGTCAAAATGTGAAGGATAGGATTTACCATTCTACACTAACATAAAATAAAACAGTTTTGTATAACTTTTCTTACTGAGACAAATTTTATATTTTGTTTATTAAGTGAGACTTGAGCGGTTTTGTGTTATACTGTATTATGAGACATTGTGTGCTAGAGTTTGGGATTATTTGTATTTTTTTTTCTTACATAATGTAAGATATTTTTTAAAATTGATGCACTTGTACTAGATTATGCCAAAATAATAAATTGATGAATTTTAGTTAAGTTAATCTTAATTATGATTACCGTTATAAATAAACCATAATTATAACAAGCAACTGAAGTTACTTTTAGATTTAAGAATTTCGTTCCTGTAAAGTCATTAATATCGGTATTTTGTCGACAAACAACTACATGCATTTAATTAAAAAAAAAGTGATATACTCTAATTTACAAAATTGACTAAGATAAGCAAGTAAGATATTAATTCCTAATTTGTTTGCTTTCCTTTTTATAGTACCTTGAAAACAATTATTAAGAACAAAAAAATACATATTATTACAATAAAAATAGATAGAGTCATTACTTTACAATAAGTCATAGTTAAGGTTTGACTTAAAAATGTATTAACTAATTAATATTTTTAATGTAGTTTGATAAAAATATTATGGTAAAAGTTCTTAGGTAGATTTTACCCGTTGTTTCTGGATATATATCTTTAAAATTACTGAAAATTCTTTTTTCAGATAATAAATAGAGACCTTACAGAAGGCGTGCAAAAGTAGGTTTATTGAGAAAGTAAACAAACTCACAGCCCAACAATACTAACAAAGTGCTAGCAGACGATTTGGTGTTTCTGTCGCAATTTAACATGCTTTCTAAGATGGAATGCAGCAGATATAACTTGAGTTCGAATCATTTTCAGAGCTGAACTTTTTTCTGTAGCTTACTGGGCTTTAAAGCTTTTGTTTTCCTAGATTTGAAAGCAATTGGATGAAAAAAAGTTTTGTTACTAAATCACTTGAAAGCGAGGAAAACTAATGCTTGTAGGCTCAATAAACTACAGTAAAAATTTCAGCTCTGAAAAATAATTCTATTTTGAGTTATAAATGCTTCATTGCCCCATTAGAAAGCATGTTAAAATGAGACAGGAACACTAAGTCGTTTGCTAGCACTTTATTAGTATTGTTGGGCTATGAGTTTGTTTATTTTCTCACTAAATCTACTTTTGCAAGTCTTCTATTGTTTCTACCTCTTTTTGCTTGCAAATATACACCGTCACTATATTTTTCAAGTACTCAGTTTAATTTATTTATTCTTAGTGAGACAAATTTCAACTTAACTCAGTTTAGTGGGACTTGTAAAGTTTTATATTATAAGCTATGTCGGGACTTTGTTGTGAAGAGACACGGATTATCAATTTTGAGATAACAATCTGCATTTGAAAATAACTCTACTTTTTTACATTATAAATTATTTTAAAGCATTTGGATACCGCAACATCTGCTTTGAGTACGTTGTGACATAAGAAATTACTATTTTTTCATTTTTCTTTTTGCTTTATCTTATAAAAAATATACCTAAATATGAGGTTTCTTTTGCATAATTTTTATGTTAACAGAGACTATGATACTTATTACATTCAAAGCTCACTTATTATTTTGTGATATAACAAGACTAATTTCAACACAATTTTTTTCCAGTTTTGTTTTCTTTTTGTCATGTAATACACTCAACCAAACTATGCATTACTAAATGTTGAAGTTATTGCTTGTAATTTTAAAAGAAAAAAATATATATTTTGAATAAAATATCAATACAAGAAACAGTAACATCACCCTTTTTAAAGTTTTTTTTTTATTACTGGATTAAAAAATTTAGCATAACTTTAATTAATAAAATTGTTAAAGGCGTAGAACATCTTGAAAAAACAAGTAACGTAATATCCTAACAAACATGAAAATTAAAGTTGAATTGGCCGGAGTCATTATTTTGTAATTTATTTTGTATTCACAAAATGCCACTGCCGATCACTGACGTCACAACTCACATGGTCCACGCACACACGCACATGTAAACCGGGCGAGCTGTGACGTCAGTGACCAACAGCGGCATTTTGTGAATGGAAAATAAATTAGAAAATCATTGACTATTGCCAAATCAACGTAGATTTTCAGGTTTGCTAGGATTTTACGCGACTTTTTTTTTCAAGGTGTTCTTCGCCTTTACGGGTTGAAAAATGTAATTTCTGATCAAAATCGTAACTCAAACAGTAAATGACTTTTAAGAACTGCAAACACCACACAAATACTTGATAACTTAAATAATTATTAAAAACGAGAAAAAAATTGTTTTTGTTTTGCAATTTTAATTAAAAAAATATTTTGTATAAAATTATAACAATAAATGCGCGTAAAGGTAAAAATATATATATTTTAAAATATATATTGGAGAATTTAATTTTGTTAATATTTCAATGTATATTTAAGCTAACATTTATTCTAGTGTTAAAAGTTAAACTTTTTTAAAAAATTATAACAAAAGTTGTGAAAATTGCATATTTTTTTAATAAATACTTATACTTTAAATAACATTGTATATTTAGTTAATTTAATGCTTATAAAGTCATAAGTTTCTTTCAAAATATTTAAAAAGTCAATTTTTGTCAAAATGTGAAGGATAGGATTTACTATTCTACACTAACATAAAATAAAACAGTTTTGTATAACTTTTCTTACTGAGACAAATTTTATATTTTGTTTATTAAGTGAGACTTGAGCGGTTTTGTGTTATACTGTATTATGAGACATTGTGTGCTAGAGTTGGGATTATTTGTATTTTTTTTTTCTTAATGTAAGATATTTTTTAAAATTGATGCACTTGTACTAGATTATGCCAAAATAATAAATTAATGAATTTTAGTTAAGTTAATCTTAATTATGATTACCGTTATAAATAAACCATAATTATAACAAGCAACTGAAGTTACTTTTAGATTTAAGAATTTCGTTCCCGTAAAGTCATTAATATCGGTATTTTATCGACAAACAACTACATGCATTTAATTAAAAAAAAAGTGATATACTCTAATTTACAAAATTAACTAAGATAAGCAACTAAGATATTAATTCCTAATTTGTTTGCTTGCCTTTTTATAATACCTTAGAAACAATTATTATAAGAACATAAAAAAAGTACATATTTTTACAAAAAAAATAGATCGAGTCATTACTTTACAATAAGTCATAGTTAAGGTTTGACTTTAAAATGTATTTACTAATTAATATTTTTACTGTAGTTTTGATAAGAATATTATGGTAAAAGTGCTTAGGTGGATTTTGCCCGTTGTTTCTGTATATAGATCTTTAATTTATCACTGAAAATTCTTTTTTAAGATAATAAATAGGTATCAAACCGAACGCGTGCAAAAGTAGGTTTATTAAGAAAGTAAACAAACTCACAGCCCAACAATACTAACAAAGTGCTAGCAGACGATTTGGTGTTTCTGTCGCAATTTAACATGCTTTCTAAGATGGAATGCAGCAGATATAACTCGAGTTCGAATTATTTTCAGAGCTGAACTTTTTTCTGTAGCTTACTGGGCTTTAAAGCTTTTGTTTTCCTAGATTTGAAATCAATTGGATGAAAAAAAGTTTTGTTACTAAATCACTTGAAAGCGAGGAAAACTAATGCTTGTAGGCTCAATAAACTACAGTAAAAATTTCAGCTCTGAAAAATAATTCTATTTTGAGTTATAGCTGCTTCATTGTCCCATTAGAAAGCATGTTAAATTGAGACAGGAACACTAAGTCGTTTGCTTGCACTTTATTAGTATTGTTGGGCTATGAGTTTGTTTATTTTCTCACTAAATCTACTTTTGCAAGTCTTCTATTGTTTCTACCTCTTTTTGCTTGCAAATATACACCGTCACTATATTTTTCAAGTACTCAGTTTAATTTATTTATTCTTAGTGAGATAAATTTCAACTTAACTCAGTTTAGTGGGACTTGTAAAGTTTTATATTATAAGCTATGTCGGGACTTTGTTGTGAAGAGACACGGATTATCAATTTTGAGATAACAATCTGCATTTGAAAATCACTCTACTTTTTTACATTATAAATTATTTTAAAGCATTTGTATAACGCAACATCTGCTTTGAGTACGTTGTGACATAAGAAATTACTATTTTTTCACTTTTTTTTTTTTTTTGCATAATATTATAAAAAATATATACAAATATGAGGTTTCTTTTGCATAATTTTTATGTTAACAGAGACTATGATACTTATTACATTTAAAGCTCACTTATTATTTTGTGATATAACAAGACTAATTTCAACACAATTTTTTTCCAGTTTTTTTTTTTTTTTTTTCATGTAATACACTCAACCAAACTATGCATTACTTAATGTTGAAGTTATTGCTTGTAATTTTAAAAGAAAAAAATATTTATTTTGAATAAAATATCAATACAAAAAACAGTAACATCACACTTTTTAAAGGTTTTTTTTATTACTGGATTAAAAAATTTAGCATAACTTTAATTAATAAAATTGTTAAAGGCGTAGAACATCTTGAAAAAACAAGTAACGAAATATCCTAACAAAAATGAAAATCAAAGTTGAATTGTCCGGACTCATTATTTTGTAATTTATTTTGTTTTCACAAAATGCCACTGCCGATCACTGACGTCACAACTCGCCTGGTCCACGCACATGAAAACCGGGCGAGCCGTGACGTCAGTGACCAACAGCGGCATTTTGTGAATTGAAAATAAATTAGAAAATCATTGACTATTGCCAAATCAACGTAGATTTTCAGGTTTGCTAGGATTTTACGCGACTTTTTTTTCCAAGGTGTTCTTCGCCTTTACGGATTGAAAAATGTAATTTCTGATCAAAATCGTAACTCAAACAGTAAATGACTTTTAAGAACTGCAAACACCACACAAATACTTGATAACTTAAATAATTATTAAAAACGAGAAAAAATTTGTTTTTTTTTTGCAATTTTAATTAAAAAAATATTTTGTATAAAATTATAACAATAAATGCGCGTAAAGGTAAAAATATATATTTTAAAATATATATTGGAGAATTTAATTTTGTTAATATTTTAATGTATATTCAAGCTAAAATTTATTCTAGTGATACAAGTTAAACTTTTTTAAAAAATTATAACAAAAGTTGTGAAAATTGCATATTTTTTTAATAAATACTTATACTTTAAATTACATTGTATATTTAGTTAATTTAATGCTTATAAAGTCATAAGTTTCTTTCAAAATATTTAAAAAGTCAATTTTTGTCAAAATGTGAAGCATAGGATTTACCATTCTACACTAACATAAAATAAAACAGTTTTGTATAACTTTTCTTACTGAGACAAATTTTATATTTTGTTTATTAAGTGAGACTTGAGCGGTTTTGTGTTATACTGTATTATGAGACATTGTGTGCTAGAGTTTGGGATTATTTGTATTTTTTTTTCTTAATGTAAGATATTTTTTAAAATTGATGCACTTGTACTAGATAATGCCAAAATAATAAATTAATGAATTTTAGTTAAGTTAATCTTAATTATGATTACCGTTATAAATAAACCATAATTATAACAAGCAACTGAAGTTACTTTTAGATTTAAGAATTTCGTTCCTGTAAAGTCATTAATATCGGTATTTTGTCGACAAACAACTACATGCATTTAATTAAAAAAAAAGTGATATACTCTAATTTACAAAATTGACTAAGATAAGCAAGTAAGATATTAATTCCTAATTTGTTTGCTTTCCTTTTTATAGTACCTTGAAAACAATTATTAAGAACAAAAAAATACATATTATTACAATAAAAATAGATAGAGTCATTACTTTAGAATAAGTCATAGTTAAGGTTTGACTTAAAAATGTATTTACTAATTAATATTTTTACTGTAGTTTGATAAAAATATTATGGTAAAAGTTCTTAGGTAGATTTTACCCGTTGTTTCTGGATATATATCTTTAAAATTACTGAAAATTCTTTTTTCAGATAATAAATAGAGACCTTACAGAAGGCGTGCAAAAGTAGGTTTATTGAGAAATTAAACAAACTCACAGCCCAACAATACTAACAAAGTGCTAGCAGACGATTTGGTGTTTCTGTCGCAATTTAACATGCTTTCTAAGATGGAATGCAGCAGATATAACTTGAGTTCGAATCATTTTCAGAGCTGAACTTTTTTCTGTAGCTTACTGGGCTTTAAAGCTTTTGTTTTCCTAGATTTGAAATCAATTGGATGAAAAAAAGTTTTGTTACTAAATCACTTGAAAGCGAGGAAAACTAATGCTTGTAGGCTCAATAAACTACAGTAAAAATTTCAGCTCTGAAAAATAATTCTATTTTGAGTTATAGCTGCTTCATTGCCCCATTAGAAAGCATGTTAAATTGAGACAGGAACACTAAGTCGTTTGCTTGCACTTTATTAGTATTGTTGGGCTATGAGTTTGTTTATTTTCTCACTAAATCTACTTTTGCAAGTCTTCTATTGTTTCTACCTCTTTTTGCTTGCAAATATACACCGTCACTATATTTTTCAAGTACTCAGTTTAATTTATTTATTCTTAGTGAGACAAATTTCAACTTAACTCAGTTTAGTGGGACTTGTAAAGTTTTATATTATAAGCTATGTCGGTACTTTGTTGTGAAGAGACACGGATTATCAATTTTGAGATAACAATCTGCATTTGAAAATCACTCTACTTTTTTACATTATAAATTATTTTAAAGCATTTGGATACCGCAACATCTGCTTTGAGTACGTTGTGACATAAGAAATTACTATTTTTTCATTTTTTTTTTTTTTTTTTTGCATAATCTTATAAAAAATATATACAAATATGAGGTTTCTTTTGCATAATTTTTATGTTAACAGAGACTATGATACTTATTACATTTAAAGCTCACTTATTATTTTGTGATATAACAAGACTAATTTCAACACAATTTTTTCCAGTTTTTTTTTCTTTTTGTCATGTAATACACTCAACCAAACTATGCATTACTAAATGTTGAAGTTATTGCTTGTAATTTTAAAAGAAAAAAAATATTTATTTTGAATAAAATATCAATACAAAAATCAGTAACATCACACTTTTTAAATGTTTTTTTTATTACTGGATTAAAAAATTTAGCATAACTTTAATTAATAAAATTGTTAAAGGCGTAGAACATCTTGAAAAAACAAGTAACGTAATATCCTAACAAAAATGAAAATCAAAGTTGAATTGTCCGGAGTCATTATTTTGTAATTTATTTTGTATTCACAAAATGCCACTGCCGATCACTGACGTCACAACTCGCCTGGTCCACGCACATGAAAACCGGGCGAGCCGTGACGTCAGTGACCAACAGCGGCATTTTGTGAATTGAAAATAAATTAGAAAATCATTGACTATTGCCAAATCAACGTAGATTTTCAGGTTTGCTAGGATTTTACGCGACTTTTTTTTCCAAGGTGTTCTTCGCCTTTACGGGTTGAAAAATGTAATTTCTGATCAAAATCGTAACTCAAAGAGTAAATGACTTTTAAGAACTGCAAACACCACACAAATACTTGATATCTTAAATAATTATTAAAAACGAGAAAAAAGTTGTTTTTTTTTTGCAATTTTAATTAAAAAAATATTTTGTATAAAATTATAACAATAAATGCGCGTAAAGGTAAAAATATATATTTTAAAATATATATTGGAGAATTTAATTTTGTTAATATTTTAATGTATATTCAAGCTAAAATTTATTCTAGTGATACAAGTTAAACTTTTTTAAAAAATTATAACAAAAGTTGTGAAAATTGCATATTTTTTTAATAAATACTTATACTTTAAATTACATTGTATATTTAGTTAATTTAATGCTTATAAAGTTATAAGTTTCTTTCAAAATATTTAAAAAGTCAATTTTTGTCAAAATGTGAAGCATAGGATTTACCATTCTACACTAACATAAAATAAAACAGTTTTGTATAACTTTTCTTACTGAGACAAATTTTATATTTTGTTTATTAAGTGAGACTTGAGCGGTTTTGTGTTATACTGTATTATGAGACATTGTGTGCTAGAGTTTGGGATTATTTGTATTTTTTTTTCTTAATGTAAGATATTTTTTAAAATTGATGCACTTGTACTAGATTATGCCAAAATAATAAATTAATGAATTTTAGTTAAGTTAATCTTAATTATGATTACCGTTATAAATAAACCATAATTATAACAAGCAACTGAAGTTACTTTTAGATTTAAGAATTTCGTTCCTGTAAAGTCATTAATATCGGTATTTTGTCGACAAACAACTACATGCATTTAATTAAAAAAAAAGTGATATACTCTAATTTACAAAATTAACTAAGATAAGCAACTAAGATATTAATTCCTAATTTGTTTGCTTGCCTTTTTATAATACCTTAGAAACAATTATTATAAGAACATAAAAAAAGTACGTATTTTTACAAAAAAAATAGATAGAGTCATTACTTTACAATAAGTCATAGTTAAGGTTTGACTTTAAAATGTATTTACTAATTAATATTTTTACTGTAGTTTGATAAGAATATTATAGTAAAAGTGCTTAGGTGGATTTTGCCCGTTGTTTCTGTATATAGATCTTTAATTAATCACTGAAAATTCTGTTTTGAGATAATAAATAGATATCTAACCGAACGCGTGCAAAAGTAGGTTTACTAAGAAAGTAAACAAACTCACAGCCCAACAATACTAACAAAGTACTAGCAGACGATTTGGTGTTTCTGTCGCAATTTAACATGCTTTCTAAGATGGAATGCAGCAGATATAACTTGAGTTCGAATTATTTTCAGAGCTGAACTTTTTTCTGTAGCTTACTGGGCTTTAAAGCTTTTGTTTTCCTAGATTTGAAATCAATTGAATGAAAAAAAGTTTTGTTACTAAATCACTTGAAAGCGAGGAAAACTAATGCTTGTAGGCTCAATAAACTACAGTAAAAATTTCAGCTCTGAAAAATAATTCTATTTTGAGTTATAGCTGCTTTATTGCCCCATTAGAAAGCATGTTAAATTGAGACAGGAACACTAAGTCGTTTGCTTGCACTTTATTAGTATTGTTGGGCTATGAGTTTGTTTATTTTCTCACTAAATCTACTTTTGCAAGTCTTCTATTGTTTCTACCTCTTTTTGCTTGCAAATATACACCGTCACTATATTTTTCAAGTACTCAGTTTAATTTATTTATTCTTAGTGAGACAAATTTCAACTTAACTCAGTTTAGTGGGACTTGTAAAGTTTTATATTATAAGCTATGTCGGGACTTTGTTGTGAAGAGACACGGATTATCAATTTTGAGATAACAATCTGCATTTGAAAATCACTCTACTTTTTTACATTATAAATTATTTTAAAGCATTTGGATACCGCGACATCTGCTTTGAGTACGTTGTGACATAAGAAATTACTATTTTTTCATTTTTTTTTTTGCTTAATCTTATAAAAAATATACATATATATGAGGTTACTTTTGCACAATTTTTATGTTAACAGATACTATGATTTTTATTACATTTAAAGCTCACTTATTATTTTGTGATATAACAAGACTAATTTCAACACAATTTTTTTCCAGTTTTTTTTTTCTTTTTGTCATGTAATACACTCAACCAAACTATGCATTACTAAATGTTGAAGTTATTATAATTTTAAAAGAAAAAATATTTATTTTGAATAAAATATCAATACAAAAAACAGTAACATCACACTTTTTAAAGGTTTTTTTTATTACTGGATTAAAAAAATTAGCATAACTTTAATTAATATAATTGTTAAAGGCGTAGAACACCTTGAAAAAACAAGTAACGTAATATCCTAACAAAAATGAAAATCAAAGTTGAATTGTCCGGAGTCATTATTTTGTAATTTATTTTGTATTCACAAAATGCCACTGCCGATCACTGACGTCACAACTCGCCTGGTCCACGCACATGAAAACCGGGCGAGCCGTGACGTCAGTGACCAACAGCGGCATTTTGTGAATTGAAAATAAATTAGAAAATCATTGACTATTGCCAAATCAACGTAGATTTTCAGGTTTGCTAGGATTTTACGCGACTTTTTTTTCCAAGGTGTTCTTCGCCTTTACGGGTTGAAAAATTTAATTTCTGATCAAAATCGTAACTCAAACAGTAAATGACTTTTAAGAACTGCAAACACCACACAAATACTTGATAACTTAAATAATTATTAAAAACGAGAAAAAAATTGTTTTTTTTTGCAATTTTAATTAAAAAAATATTTTGTATAAAATTATAACAATAAATGCGCGTAAAGGTAAAAATATATATATTTTAAAATATATATTGGAGAATTTAATTTTGTTAATATTTCAATGTATATTTAAGCTAACATTTATTCTAGTGTTAAAAGTTAAACTTTTTTAAAAAATTATAACAAAAGTTGTGAAAATTGCATATTTTTTTAATAAATACTTATACTTTAAATTACATTGTATAATTAGTTAATTTAATGCTTATAAAGTCATAAGTTTCTTTCAAAATATTTAAAAAGTCAATTTTTGTCAAAATGTGAAGGATAGGATTTACCATTCTACACTAACATAAAATAAAACAGTTTTGTATAACTTTTCTTACTGAGACAAATTTTATATTTTGTTTATTAAATGAGACTTGAGCGGTTTTGTGTTATACTGTATTATGAGACATTGTGTGCTAGAGTTTGGGATTATTTGTATTTTTTTTTCTTAATGTAAGATATTTTTTAAAATTGATGCACTTGTACTAGATTATGCCTAAATTATAAATTAATGAATTTTAGTTAAGTTAATCTTAATTATGATTACCGTTATAAATAAACCATAATTATAACAAGCAACTGAAGTTACTTTTAGATTTAAGAATTTCGTTCCTGTAAAGTCATTAATATCGGTATTTTATTGACAAACAACTACATGCATTTAAAAAAAAAAAAGGTGATATAATCTAATTTACAAAATTAACTAAGATAAGCAAGTAAGATATTAATTCCTAATTTGTTTGCTTGCCTTTTTATAATACCTTAGAAACAATTATTATAAGAACATAAAAAAAGTACATATTTTTACAAAAAAAAAATAGATCGAGTCATTACTTTACAATAAGTCATAGTTAAGGTTTGACTTTAAAATGTATTTACTAATTAATATTTTTACTGTAGTTTTGATAAGAATATTATGGTAAAAGTGCTTAGGTGGATTTTGCCCGTTGTTTCTGTATATAGATCTTTAATTTATCACTGAAAATTCTTTTTTAAGATAATAAATAGATATCTAACCGAACGCGTGCAAAAGTAGGTTTATTAAGAAAGTAAACAAACTCACAGCCCAACAATACTAACAAAGTACTAGCAGACGATTTGGTGTTTCTGTCGCAATTTAACATGCTTTCTAAGATGGAATGCAGCAGATATAACTTGAGTTCGAATCATTTTCAGAGCTGAACTTTTTTCTGTAGCTTACTGGGCTTTAAAGCTTTTGTTTTCCTAGATTTGAAATCAATTGGATGAAAAAAAGTTTTGTTACTAAATCACTTGAAAGCGAGGAAAACTAATGCTTGTAGGCTCAATAAACTACAGTAAAAATTTCAGCTCTGAAAAATAATTCTATTTTGAGTTATAGCTGCTTCATTGCCCCATTAGAAAGCATGTTAAATTGAGACAGGAACACTAAGTCGTTTGCTTGCACTTTATTAGTATTGTTGGGCTATGAGTTTGTTTATTTTCTCACTAAATCTACTTTTGCAAGTCTTCTGTGGTTTCTACCTCTTTTTGCTTGCAAATATACACCGTCACTATATTTTTCAAGTACTCAGTTTAATTTATTTATTCTTAGTGAGACAAATTTCAACTTAACTCAGTTTAGTGGGACTTGTAAAGTTTTATATTATAAGCTATGTCGGGACTTTGTTGTGAAGAGACACGGATTATCAATTTTGAGATAACAATCTGCATTTGAAAATCACTCTACTTTTTTACATTATAAATTATTTTAAAGCATTTGGATACCGCAACATCTGCTTTGAGTACGTTGTGACATAAGAAATTACTATTTTTTCATTTTTTTTTTTTTTTTTGCATAATCTTATAAAAAATATATACAAATATGAGGTTTCTTTTGCATAATTTTTATGTTAACAGAGACTATGATACTTATTACATTTAAAGCTCACTTATTATTTTGTGATATAACAAGACTAATTTCAACACAATTTTTTTCCAGTTTTGTTTTCTTTTTGTCATGTAATACACTCAACCAAACTATGCATTACTAAATGTTGAAGTTATTGCTTGTAATTTTAAAAGAAAAAAATATATATTTTGAATAAAATATCAATACAAGAAACAGTAACATCACACTTTTTAAAGTTTTTTTTTTATTACTGGATTAAAAAATTTAGCATAACTTTAATTAATAAAATTGTTAAAGGCATAGTCAACATGAAAATATTATCATTTATATCACAAAACACTTCATGAGACTTAAATAAATAACATTAATTGGTCCCAAAACCCAACTGTAGCGTCGTAGCAGTGATCAGAAAATTTCAATTTATGCAACCCGCACCACATTTCTATACTAGTTTTTGCCTGTTTCTGACGTCATAAACAGAATTATTCACGCAAATTGCATACTTTACAGTATTTTGACGCTCTCTTGTGGGGCCACATTTACATTCTGGTAAAAATTATCACCAGAATTTTAGATCCCATTTTGTGTTGAAATGATTAGAAAGTACGTGTTGTTTCATGTTTTCTATGCCTTTAAAGGCGTAGAACATCTTGAAAAAACAAGTAACGTAATATCCTAACAAACATGAAAATCAAAGTTGAATTGTCCGGAGTCATTATTTTGTAATTTATTTTGTATTCACAAAATGCCACTGCCGATCACTGACGTCACAACTCGCCTGGTCCACGCACATGAAAACCGGGCGAGCCGTGACGTCAGTGACCAACAGCGGCATTTTGTGAATTGAAAATAAATTAGAAAATCATTGACTATTGCCAAATCAACGTAGATTTTCAGGTTTGCTAGGATTTTACGCGACTTTTTTTTCAAAGGTGTTCTTCGCCTTTACGGGTTGAAAAATGTAATTTCTGATCAAAATCGTAACTCAAACAGTAAATGACTTTTAAGAACTGCAAACACCACACAAATACTTGATAACTTAAATAATTATTAAAAACGAGAAAAAAGTTGTTTTTTTTGCAATTTTAATTAAAAAAATATATTGTATAAAATTATAACAATAAATGCGCGTAAAGGTAAAAATATATATATTTTAAAATATATATTGGAGAATTTAATTTTGTTAATATTTCAATGTATATTTAAGCTAACATTTATTCTAGTGTTAAAAGTTAAACTTTTTTAAAAAATTATAACAAAAGTAGTGAAAATTGGATATTATTTTAATGAATACTTATACTTTAAATAACATTGCATAATTAGTTAATTTAATGCTTATAAAGTCATAAGTTTCTTTCAAAATATTTAAAAAGTCAATTTTTGTCAAAATGTGAAGGATAGGATTTACCATTCTACACTAACATAAAATAAAACAGTTTTGTATAACTTTTCTTACTGAGACAAATTTTATATTTTGTTTATTAAGTGAGACTTGAGCGGTTTTGTGTTATACTGTATTATGAGACATTGTGTGCTAGAGTTTGGGATTATTTGTATTTTTTTTTCTTAATGTAAGATATTTTTTAAAATTGATGCACTTGTACTAGATAATGCCAAAATAATAAATTAATGAATTTTAGTTAAGTTAATCTTAATTATGATTACCGTTATAAATAAACCATAATTATAACAAGCAACTGAAGTTACTTTTAGATTTAAGAATTTCGTTCCTGTAAAGTCATTAATATCGGTATTTTATCGACAAACAACTACATGCATTTAATTAAAAAAAAAGTGATATACTCTAATTTACAAAATTAACTAAGATAAGCAAGTAAGATATTAATTCCTACTTTGTTTGCTTTCCTTTTTATAATACCTTGAAAACAATTATTAAGAACAAAAAAGTACATATTTTTACAAAAAAAAATAGATCGAGTCATTACTTTACAATAAGTCATAGTTAAGGTTTGACTTTAAAATGTATTTACTAATTAATATTTTTACTGTAGTTTGATAAGAATATTACAGTAAAAGTGCTTAGGTTGATTTTGCCCGTTGTTTCTGTATATAGATCTTCAATTTATCACTGAAAATTCTGTTTTGAGATAATAAATAGATATCTAACCGAACGCGTGCAAAAGTAGGTTTATTAAGAAAGTAAACAAACTCACAGCCCAACAATACTAACAAAGTACTAGCAGACGATTTGGTGTTTCTGTCGCAATTTAACATGCTTTCTAAGATGGAATGCAGCAGATATAACTTGAGTTCGAATTATTTTCAGAGCTGAACTTTTTTCTGTAGCTTACTGGGCTTTAAAGCTTTTGTTTTCCTAGATTTGAAATCAATTGAATGAAAAATAGTTTTGTTACTAAATCACTTGAAAGCGAGGAAAACTAATGCTTGTAGGCTCAATAAACTACAGTAAAAATTTCAGCTCTGAAAAATAATTCTATTTTGAGTTATAGCTGCTTCATTGCCCCATTAGAAAGCATGTTAAATTGAGACAGGAACACTAAGTCGTTTGCTTGCACTTTATTAGTATTGTTGGGCTATGAGTTTGTTTATTTTCTCACTAAATCTACTTTTGCAAGTCTTCTATTGTTTCTACCTCTTTTTGCTTGCAAATATACACCGTCACTATATTTTTCAAGTACTCAGTTTAATTTATTTATTCTTAATGAGACAAATTTCAACTTAACTCAGTTTAGTGGGACTTGTAAAGTTTTATATTATAAGCTATGTCGGGACTTTGTTGTGAAGAGACACGCATTATCAATTTTGAGATAACAATCTGCATTTGAAAATCACTCTACTTTTTTACATTATAAATTATTTTAAAGCATTTGGATACCGCGAAATCTGCTTTGAGTACGTTGTGACATAAGAAATTACTATTTTTTCATTTTTTATTTTTTGCTTAATCTTATAAAAAATATACATATATATGAGGTTACTTTTGCACAATTTTTATGTTAACAGAGACTATGATACTTATTACATTTAAAGATCACTTATTATTTTGTGATATATAACAAGACTAATTTCAACACAATTTTTTCCAGTTTTTTTTTTCTTTTTGTCATGTAATACACTCAACCAAACTATGCATTACTAAATGTTGAAGTTATTGCTTGTAATTTTAAAAGAAAAAAAATATTTATTTTGAATAAAATATCAATACAAAAAACAGTAACATCACACTTTTTAAAGGTTTTTTTTATTACTGGATTAAAAAATTTAGCATAACTTTAATTAATAAAATTGTTAAAGGCGTAGAACATCTTGAAAAAACAAGTAACGTAATATCCTAACAAAAATGAAAATCAAAGTTGAATTGTCCGGAGTCATTATTTTGTAATTTATTTTGTATTCACAAAATGCCACTGCCGATCACTGACGTCACAACTCGCCTGGTCCATGCACATGAAAACCGGGCGAGCCGTGACGTCAGTGACCAACAGCGGCATTTCGTGAATTGAAAATAAATAAGAAAATCATTGACTATTGCCAAATCAACGTAGATTTTCAGGTTTGCTAGGATTTTACGCGACTTTTTTTTCCAAGGTGTTCTTCGCCTTTACGGGTTGAAAAATGTAATTTCTGATCAAAATCGTAACTCAAAGAGTAAATGACTTTTAAGAACTGCAAACACCACACAAATACTTGATAACTTAAATAATTATTAAAAACGAGAAAAAAGTTGTTTTTTTTTGCAATTTTAATTAAAAAAATATTTTGTATAAAATTATAACAATAAATGCGCGTAAAAGTAAAAATATATATATTTTAAAATATATATTGGAGAATTTAATTTTGTTAATATTTCAATGTATATTTAAGCTAACATTTATTCTAGTGTTAAAAGTTAAACTTTTTTAAAAATTATAACAAAAGTTGTGAAAATTGCATATTTTTATAATAAATACTTATACTTTAAATTACATTGTATAATTAGTTAATTTAATGCTTATAAAGTCATAAGTTTCTTTCAAAATATTTAAAAAGTCAATTTTTGTCAAAATGTGAAGGATAGGATTTACCATTCTACACTAACATAAAATAAAACAGTTTTGTATAACTTTTCTTACTGAGACAAATTTTATATTTTGTTTATTAAGTGAGACTTGAGCGGTTTTGTGTTATACTGTATTATGAGACATTGTGTGCTAGAGTTTGGGATTATTTGTATTTTTTTTTCTTAATGTAAGATATTTTTTAAAATTGATGCACTTGTACTAGATTATGCCAAAATAATAAATTAATGAATTTTAGTTAAGTTAATCTTAATTATGATTACCGTTATAAATAAACCATAATTATAACAAGCAACTGAAGTTACTTTTAGATTTAAGAATTTCGTTCCTGTAAAGTCATTAATATCGGTATTTTATCGACAAACAACTACATGCATTTAATTAAAAAAAAAGTGATATACTCTAATTTACAAAATTAACTAAGATAAGCAACTAAGATATTAATTCCTAATTTGTTTGCTTGCCTTTTTATAATACCTTAGAAACAATTATTATAAGAACATAAAAAAGTACATATTTTTACAAAAAAAAATAGATCGAGTCATTACTTTACAATAAGTCATAGTTAAGGTTTGACTTTAAAATGTATTTACTAATTAATATTTTTACTGTAGTTTTGATAAGAATATTATGGTAAAAGTGCTTAGGTGGATTTTGCCCGTTGTTTCTGTATATAGATCTTTAATTTATCACTGAAAATTCTTTTTTAAGATAATAAATAGGTATCAAACCGAACGCGTGCAAAAGTAGGTTTATTAAGAAAGTAAACAAACTCACAGCCCAACAATACTAACAAAGTGCTAGCAGACGATTTGGTGTTTCTGTCGCAATTTAACATGCTTTCTAAGATGGAATGCAGCAGATATAACTTGAGTTCGAATTATTTTCAGAGCTGAACTTTTTTCTGTAGCTTACTGGGCTTTAAAGCTTTTGTTTTCCTAGATTTGAAATCAATTGGATGAAAAAAAGTTTTGTTACTAAATCACTTGAAAGCGAGGAAAACTAATGCTTGTAGGCTCAATAAACTACAGTAAAAATTTCAGCTCTGAAAAATAATTCTATTTTGAGTTATAGCTGCTTCATTGCCCCATTAGAAAGCATGTTAAATTGAGACAGGAACACTAAGTCGTTTGCTTGCACTTTATTAGTATTGTTGGGCTATGAGTTTGTTTATTTTCTCACTAAATCTACTTTTGCAAGTCTTCTATTGTTTCTACCTCTTTTTGCTTGCAAATATACACCGTCACTATATTTTTCAAGTACTCAGTTTAATTTATTTATTCTTAATGAGACAAATTTCAACTTAACTCAGTTTAGTGGGACTTGTAAAGTTTTATATTATAAGCTATGTCGGGACTTTGTTGTGAAGAGACACGCATTATCAATTTTGAGATAACAATCTGCATTTGAAAATCACTCTACTTTTTTACATTATAAATTATTTTAAAGCATTTGGATACCGCGAAATCTGCTTTGAGTACGTTGTGACATAAGAAATTACTATTTTTTCATTTTTTATTTTTTGCTTAATCTTATAAAAAATATACATATATATGAGGTTACTTTTGCACAATTTTTATGTTAACAGAGACTATGATACTTATTACATTTAAAGATCACTTATTATTTTGTGATATATAACAAGACTAATTTCAACACAATTTTTTCCAGTTTTTTTTTTTCTTTTTGTCATGTAATACACTCAACCAAACTATGCATTACTAAATGTTGAAGTTATTGCTTGTAATTTTAAAAGAAAAAAAATATTTATTTTGAATAAAATATCAATACAAAAAACAGTAACATCACACTTTTTAAAGGTTTTTTTTATTACTGGATTAAAAAATTTAGCATAACTTTAATTAATAAAATTGTTAAAGGCGTAGAACATCTTGAACAAAAAAGTAACGCAATATCCTAACAAACATGAAAATCAAAGTTGAATTGTCCGGAGTCATTATTTTGTAATTTATTTTATATTCACAAAATGCCACTGCCCGATGCCACGTCACAACTCGCCTGGTCCACGCACATGTAAACCGGGCGAGCCGTGACGTCAGTGACCAACAGCGGCATTTCGTGAATTGAAAATAAATAAGAAAATCATTGACTATTGCCAAATCAACGTAGATTTTCAGGTTTGCTAGGATTTTACGCGACTTTTTTTTCCAAGGTGTTCTTCGCCTTTACGGGTTGAAAAATGTAATTTCTGATCAAAATCGTAACTCAAAGAGTAAATGACTTTTAAGAACTGCAAACACCACACAAATACTTGATAACTTAAATAATTATTAAAAACGAGAAAAAAGTTGTTTTTTTTTGCAATTTTAATTAAAAAAATATTTTGTATAAAATTATAACAATAAATGCGCGTAAAAGTAAAAATATATATATTTTAAAATATATATTGGAGAATTTAATTTTGTTAATATTTCAATGTATATTTAAGCTAACATTTATTCTAGTGTTAAAAGTTAAACTTTTTTAAAAATTATAACAAAAGTTGTGAAAATTGCATATTTTTATAATAAATACTTATACTTTAAATTACATTGTATAATTAGTTAATTTAATGCTTATAAAGTCATAAGTTTCTTTCAAAATATTTAAAAAGTCAATTTTTGTCAAAATGTGAAGGATAGGATTTACCATTCTACACTAACATAAAATAAAACAGTTTTGTATAACTTTTCTTACTGAGACAAATTTTATATTTTGTTTATTAAGTGAGACTTGAGCGGTTTTGTGTTATACTGTATTATGAGACATTGTGTGCTAGAGTTTGGGATTATTTGTATTTTTTTTTCTTAATGTAAGATATTTTTTAAAATTGATGCACTTGTACTAGATTATGCCAAAATAATAAATTAATGAATTTTAGTTAAGTTAATCTTAATTATGATTACCGTTATAAATAAACCATAATTATAACAAGCAACTGAAGTTACTTTTAGATTTAAGAATTTCGTTCCTGTAAAGTCATTAATATCGGTATTTTATCGACAAACAACTACATGCATTTAATTAAAAAAAAAGTGATATACTCTAATTTACAAAATTAACTAAGATAAGCAACTAAGATATTAATTCCTAATTTGTTTGCTTGCCTTTTTATAATACCTTAGAAACAATTATTATAAGAACATAAAAAAGTACATATTTTTACAAAAAAAAATAGATCGAGTCATTACTTTACAATAAGTCATAGTTAAGGTTTGACTTTAAAATGTATTTACTAATTAATATTTTTACTGTAGTTTTGATAAGAATATTATGGTAAAAGTGCTTAGGTGGATTTTGCCCGTTGTTTCTGTATATAGATCTTTAATTTATCACTGAAAATTCTTTTTTAAGATAATAAATAGGTATCAAACCGAACGCGTGCAAAAGTAGGTTTATTAAGAAAGTAAACAAACTCACAGCCCAACAATACTAACAAAGTGCTAGCAGACGATTTGGTGTTTCTGTCGCAATTTAACATGCTTTCTAAGATGGAATGCAGCAGATATAACTTGAGTTCGAATTATTTTCAGAGCTGAACTTTTTTCTGTAGCTTACTGGGCTTTAAAGCTTTTGTTTTCCTAGATTTGAAATCAATTGGATGAAAAAAAGTTTTGTTACTAAATCACTTGAAAGCGAGGAAAACTAATGCTTGTAGGCTCAATAAACTACAGTAAAAATTTCAGCTCTGAAAAATAATTCTATTTTGAGTTATAGCTGCTTCATTGCCCTATTAGAAAGCATGTTAAATTGAGACAGGAACACTAAGTCGTTTGCTTGCACTTTATTAGTATTGTTGGGCTATGAGTTTGTTTATTTTCTCACTAAATCTACTTTTGCAAGTCTTCTATTGTTTCTACCTCTTTTTGCTTGCAAATATACACCGTCACTATATTTTTCAAGTACTCAGTTTAATTTATTTATTCTTAGTGAGACAAATTTCAACTTAACTCAGTTTAGTGGGACTTGTAAAGTTTTATATTATAAGCTATGTCGGGACTTTGTTGTGAAGAGACACGCATTATCAATTTTGAGATAACAATCTGCATTTGAAAATCACTCTACTTTTTTACATTATAAATTATTTTAAAGCATTTGGATACCGCGAAATCTGCTTTGAGTACGTTGTGACATAAGAAATTACTATTTTTTCATTTTTTATTTTTTGCTTAATCTTATAAAAAATATACATATATATGAGGTTACTTTTGCACAATTTTTATGTTAACAGATACTATGATACTTATTACATTTAAAGATCACTTATTATTTTGTGATATAACAAGACTAATTTCAACATAATTTTTTTCCAGTTTTTTTTTCTTTTTGTCATGTAATACACTCAACCAAACTATGCATTACTAAATGTTGAAGTTATTGCTTATAATTTTAAAAGAAAAAATATTTATTTTGAATAAAATATCAATACAAAAAACAGTAACATCACACTTTTTAAAGGTTTTTTTTATTACTGGATTAAAAAATTTAGCATTACTTTAATTAATAAAATTGTTAAAGGCGTAGAACACCTTGAACATAAATTTGCGTAATATCGTAAAAAAAAACTGAAAAATCAAATTTGATTTGGCCGGAGTCATTGATTTCTAATATATTTTGCATTCACAAAATGCCACTGCCGGTCATTGACGTCATAGCTTGCCTGGTCCACGCGCGTAAGTGACAAAAAGAAACAATCATTACTTTTTTATATTATTATATTTTATATAATGAAATAATTATTTGCATTGTATTTATTTTGGAATTTGCTAATATTTTACGTTTAAAAATAATAAAATATTATATATTTAAATAACTTTTATAAAATAAGAAGTTAATCAAGTAACATATTTCATTATATACTTCAATAATTATATTTCAGTTCTTTTTTTAAATTGTGCATTACACGGTATTAGAAGTCACAAATTTGTTTAAAAATAAAGTACGTTGCTTAAAAATTTATTGGTTATCTGAATATTTTTGAATTATTTATTTAAGACATTTCTTTTGTTTTTTACTTACCATTTAAATTATTTAAAAATAGCCCGATATAAATAAATATTCCCTTAAAGATAATTTTTAAATAAAACAAATAGTACCATGTTTGCAGAAATGTTTTAAGCGTAAGTTTACTAAAGAGTGATATTTTAGTACCTTTAAATCATAAAACGTCATTTTATGTGCATATGTTTTTATTTCTCTTTTTCTTCGGACATTGCTCTGGGCAGATATTATTTGCGGAGCTTTTATAACAAAAACTTAAAAGTTATTATTATTTTTGCAGTCTCAGAATGTTGAAATTTTTATAACACTGCATGTCCCCTTTACACGATAGTCCATAAAACTTAATTAAATTTAAATAGGGTGTTCTTGGGACGTCCCTGTAAGGGAAGGTCCCCGTAACCCGACTTTCAATAAACATAATTATTAATTTATGCAGTCTCAGAATGATGGAATTTTTAAAACTTTGCATGTCCCCATTACAAGATAGAACATAAAACTTAGTAAAAACTTCATTAGGGTCTTCTTGGGACGTCCCCGTAAGGGAAGGTCCCCGTAACCCGAAATACTTCTAAAGGGTAGAGGGTAGTTTTGTAATGATAATATAACGCTTAACACGTTATCTATACTCTTACTTATTGGAAATATCATATTATTTATGGATGCTGCAACCATTTAATGACCATTTTTATATATGAAAACAATTGAACACAATTGGTGGAAAAAAATCATTAAAGTGTAACGCGAAGTTTCACGTTTTTCCCCACATATACAGCAATAAAGTAATATATTTGATATAGCATTTGAAGTAAGAATTTTTCTTCATTAATTTGAATAATGTATTTTTTAAGACAATGTACACGGAAAGTATAAATTACGTATAATTTATGCTGCATTTATGTCATTATATGGCATAAATGATGCTAAATTAGAACAACTTAAATAATTATGCTGCATAACTTAATATTTGTGCTATGTAGCATAATTATTGTGCAGTATAGCATAGCTTATACTGTACTATAGAGAAATTGTGCTGAAAATGAGCTAGCATTATTATTACGTATTTATTTTGATCCGTGTAATATAATATAAAAGTAATAATAAATAAAATATAGCGGAGTTTTTTTAGAGAGAGAAAATGGTAACAGGACGTATATATTTAAAACTTAAAATAAATGGCATAACTTCTATTTTTTTTAACTTAAATTTAATTAGTTTATGTTTAATAATAGAGAGGACGATCATATAACAGTTAAGGTCAAGTTAGTATTGTCGCGTGTGGTCAACACTTCCAATGTCAAGCTAACTGCAAGACATTTCCTTGCTAAATGTCATGTCACATCAAAGTGTCGCGTGAAACATCGTGACCTCGGTATAATATGTGTACAGGTCAGTATTGTTGTGGGAAATAAATAATTTGACCCTCAGTTAACACTATTTCGTAGGAGAACTAGGACCTATGGCTCTCTCTCTCTCTCTCTCTCTCTCTCTCTCTCTCTCTCTCTCTCTCTCTCAGTCTCACTCTTCTATTTCTTCTATTTCTCAATTGTACTATTTTTAACATCCTTTTATATTAAAATAAAAAAGAATATATAATTCTTCAATAATTAGAATAATAATTTCACCAATGAATTACAATGTCACTTTATGATTGTACTTATTTTTAATGAAATGAACATAGTAAAATGCAATAATGATATCTCTGTGTACATTTTTTCGCACTCTATTAAACATTATATTTATATGAACTAAAATTGTAATTTTTTTAACTGTTGGGAAGCCCCAGACAAACTGTGATTTCAGATCCATGTTTTTTGAGATTGAAAAGCTTATTCTGGACTGGCCATAGGCATGCTGATCGTGTCGTGTGGTAGTTGGGAGGATGAGAAGAGAGAAGAGGAAGATAGTAGTTCGAGGTAATTATAACGAGAAGCAGTAAGAAAACCAATGGCCAGTTCTCATTCTGAACTCATAGGAATAAAAATAATTCTTCCTTTTCCTTTCTTCTTTCTTCTCTCTCTCTCTCTCTCTCTCTCTCTCTCTCTCTCTCTCTCTCTCTCTCTCTCTCTCTCTAAAGCTGTTGACACATATTCTTGATTTTTGCATAACTAATTGCATAGCAAAAATCATTCAATGCATTTTAAATGGAAAGAATTTTTCTATATGGACTTTTTTTTGTGCAAAAATCAAGGATATGTGAAAACACCTTAAAAATCATTGTCAACGTATTTTTTTTAATCCACTGTTCTTTATCTCTCTCCCATAACAAACAAATTGAATTCAACAAATATAAACATATAAATAAATATATTTCGTAGCAATATAATGATTAAAAAAAAAAAGAAGAAAAAAACAACTTAAATTACATAAAATAAATTCCTTAAATAAATTTACGAAATGAAAAAAAGCATGAAATAAGAGAAATTATTTTTTTATGATATGATTTTTTTTTTAACTAAAAATATTTTTATTATTAAAGTAGTTCTATTTAAGTAAATTACTAGATCACATAATATTTAAGCAACTCACGCACTTATGTTCCCAGTTCCAAGCAGTTGCACACATACATAACACATAATTATTTATTAGTATTATTGAATCGTGATTAGAATCATGCTTTATTATATGCTTATCATTATTACATTATATATATATAGGAGAGCAAAACTGAGTGAGCGTTATATAGCATATTATCGGCATCTGTTCAGTAGTTTTTTTTTTTTTTTTTGAAGATAACTTTAAGATTGGTTTGGTTTGCTTGTTGTTATTATTGCTAGAGCACGATCTTATGGACCACGCATGCATCCCACTATATATAGCTGATGGAGAAGGTATAATAATAATTGCTTGCAGCAAAATATCAAAGTCATTCAATAAGAAAGGTAATATAAATAAATATAATAATAGTAAAACCTTTTTTTTTTTTTTTTTTTTTATTCTGTGGTTTAGTTCTTTTTATTTGTTAATGAATTGAGAATAATGTTATTTATTCTATTATTATTTTCTTTAACGTTTACTAAATTGATACATCAAAACTAAATGTGTTATTATTACTCAAATACCTTTTTTTTTAATAGAACTTCAATACACACAAAACACATAGTAGCATTTCTTTTTATTTGAGAACTAAATAATTTATTGTTTACAATTACAGAATATGCAAATATTTTAATATAATTTTCATTCATCAATAAAAAAAAAAAAAAGTATTAATTTTAAATTGTGATAAAAAAATATAGACCTTATAATTTGAATATTTTTGAAATTTAAAATATTTACAACCCCTTTCTCTTTCTCTAATACTCTCTCTCTCTCTCTCTCTCTCTCTCTCTCTCTCTCTCTCTCTCTCTCTCTCTCTCTCTCTCAAACTGAAATTCAAAGCACTTGCGTATGAAATTGCAGCCTCAGGTAAAGTAGAAGAAGACTGTATTTTTTTATACATAGTATAGTATGAAGCAATTGCTGATTACACCTCTTATAAAACTATCAGACTTGGATGCTCGAGGGTTCCCACAGCTTGCGGCGTGCCGGGCGGCGGGGCGAAACGAGGTCAGGTCGCTATAGACTAGAGTATAGTATAGCCAACCTACCTTGCCGGTGGTGTGGTGTGGTGCACACAGGGGCCTACTACCTACCTACCTATACCTACCTGGCAGGCAAAGCAAAGCAAAGCAAGACCTAGGCACGGCGTGATCTTAAAGATCACTACTCGCGCGGCGTGGCCACTGCAATAGACACGCCTTACAAACTCTTGCACGCCATACACATCACGTTTCTCACCCAAAATACTCAAACATCATCAAGAAATCAACTTTTTTTTTTTCTTCATAAAAAATTTTTATGATTAATTTACATGATTATATATATTAAAATTATATATTTTTGTTATAGTTATTTAGAAATAATATTTTTCTATATTTTATATGATATATGTTGTAAAAATATTTTTATGTGGTTAATTTCATAAGAAAATTTAAGTTATGAAATATTAATATAATAAATAAAGTATATAGTATAATTAGAAATAATTTTGAAATTTAATTTAATGATTAATTATTCTGTCAACTAATTGACATGCTCATTTAATTTTATTTTTTTTAAGTAAATAAAAGAAGCCGATAAAAGAATTATTATTCTTTACGAACCAATTTTTTTACTATTCTTCGAAAACTCATTAAATGTTTTAAAATTCCGTATTCTATTTTATAACTTTTATTTGTTTATTGAAAGTTTAGACGTATTATTAATTTTTCAATCAAAATATCTCCATTGCTTTTACTACTCAAAAGATTAAATTTAAAAAACAAAAATAAAAACAAAAATCAAACAAGGATGAGAGGGAGAGAGAGAGAAAGAGAGAGAGAGAGAGAAAGAGAGAGAGAGAACGGTAATAGTTTATTAAATAAAATTTCCATGCCACTATTTCTACCCAAATTGTACCTTATAAATAAAATAAGTAAAGTATTTTTTTTTTCTAAATGAAGTAGCATTAGGTCAATCATGAAAAATAATAATAAATAATGTTCCTTATTAAAAAAGATGAGCTGTCAGACTTGAATCATCAAAAGTAACATGTAAATAACAATGCTTATACTATGTTGCATTGCATTATTAAATAAAATAATATAACTTTTTCATTATGGTAATTATTGTTAACGTTTTATATCACATACACATACATTATATATATATATATATATATATATATATATATATATATATATATATATATATATATATATATATATATATATATATATATAAAATATATATATATATATATATATATATTAACCTTCTTATATTCTTTTGTTTTTAAAATTTTAGCCACCAGAGTCGACCCGACTTTCGTGACGTCATGAATTCTCAGCCGTCTGGCATTTTATTTTACTTTTGCACACTAAAAAGTTACCGTATAATATAACGTATGTAAAGACACCTATTTTAGCCGAAGAAAAAAAATAGACAATTTATCAATTTATACATTATACCTTTTTTTTTTTTTTGGTGAATATTTAAAATTAAAGGAATTGCTGTATACAGAAAACTTTGAATGAAATTTTGTTCTTTCTTTAGAATAAATATCAAACTTATAGAATAAATTTTTAGTGGACAAAATGTGCAGAAATGTAGCTCTCGTTGTAAATTAATTGTTAAAATTAATATAACTATTTTGTAACAATCAGTATTCTATATATTACTCTATATGGAAGCTGCGATAAATTTATTTTATGTTTAGTAAAATATTTACTTTGTGTAAATATATAATTTTAAAAAGTTAGTACAATAATGACAAACAATAAAATTGCTTTCCAAGCTGAACCGTAAATGTCACTTTGATTCCAACACATATAAAACACTGACTCACATAATTTCTTATACAGCAGTAATTTAAAATAATAACTATATTGTACAATACATCCAATTTAATAATAGAAGAAAAACTTACAGAACTTTTGTGTTTTACTGAAACTGCAAATTAAATTTCAATCAAAACAAAACAAATGACTCACTCTATATACACCTTCACTTATTATTTTTTTATTTCTATATATATATATATATATATATATATATATATATATATATATATATATATATATATATATATATATATATATATATATATATACGTAAATATTGCATATTTTTTTGGCCATACAAGGATCTAAATTGCACCATGATGATGAGGAAAAGAGGAAAGCATTATTTTTTTATATAATGACAAACACAACTCTTGCAAAATATATATATATATACTGTATATATCCCACCCTTTATACACGTGCAATTTCTAGACTATAAAAGAGTCTTTGTTTTATGAATACATTAATGTAAGAGTTTATAATATTTAGTTTTTAATATATCAGTCATCATTGCATTTAACACTTTTTTAATTCACTCACTCAGAGATGTCTAGCCCATTTGTATACTGTATTATAGTGCTGCGTTTCATTATATAAAAATCAAAAGTGTTGACTGTTTTATGCGTGATATAATGACGTCACAAGTATATACGCACGTGTAATACGCAATTGCAACAGAGTATGTAATATACTAAATTTTTTAATAATTTAAGTTTCGACTCACAAAGGATGAATTATATTTTAGGGGTATTAAGTTTTGTATTTGTAAGTAAGACATTTGTGCGTACTTTCTCACGGTTAAACTTGCCACCCAGGAATAACGCAATGGAAATAGTAAAATATAAGTAATTGCCATCGTAATGACAATTTTATTTGCTTGTTTACTGAAGAAAAGAACTCAGGGAGTTGCTGAAATGTTTATTTTTAATTTGAAATAAAGTATGTTTATATATGCGTGCGTGTGAATAAGCTATCTACTCATACTCATACTCATTAGAAGACGTAAGTCCAGAACTTTCTATATGCTTATATATGAAAACTATACCTTGTAGTCTATAGGCGTTCAATTTTTTAAGCTTGAAAGATGTTTACTTTTTCTGAAAACCATCTTGAAAGATTTAATAAAATGTAAACTATATACATTTTTCTATCACTATCATTTATGGTAAAAACTAGCTATATTGAGAAAGAATAGTAGCAGTGTTCAGTGCGTACAATTTTTTACTTACTCTGACGCACTGACCACCCATGCATCTACATTATTATTATTTTTTTAAAGTACTTTGAAATTTCTATACTCCGTACTTTCAACAAAAACTATTTATTTTTCTGTACAAGAAATACAAAGTACTTTTTTAAGTATGATGTCGTAATGACAGTTCTATTACCGGCTACTCTATATATAGTATTAACTTAAATCTGACCACCCATATATGACATCACTTTGCTATATAGAAGAGACACATATAATGACATAATCTTAAAAATTATTTTGCGTCGTTTTTGAGAGACATGATCAAAAAGTATGATTTTTTTTTTTTAATATTAAGACATTGAACTTTGAATTTCAAAATGAAGATGCGTAACTATCACTTATCAGATATACACTGGCTAAAACTACAAAATATTTTTGATAAAGAAAAATCAATGTTATATTCAAAATATGAAACCTACATTATCTGAAACGAAAAATAAATAGCTTTTTTCCAACTTTAAAAGATAACTTTAAGTATTGAAAACATATAGATATAGGCATAGCTGTGACTGAAACTGCACAATATTTTGGATTAAAAAAAATTAACGTAATATTCAAAATATGAAACCTATGCATTATGAAACAAAAAATAAATAACTTTAAAAGTAACTTTAAATATTAAAAACATAGTTATATTATTTATTAACAATCTTATTTAAAAAGGCTTGTAATAAATAATTTTATACGATTCTTTCAAAATAAAAGTTACTCAATTTATTAATCCTTAAGATATGAATTTTGCTTACTAATTCTTATATAATATAACTAGTCTGGTTCTTTATATTTTATGTTATTATAACTTAAAAATTACATAAAGTAGCAAAAATAATATAAATATAAATTAAAATCAATAAAGGTAATAAATAACAATTTTATAACAGTTTGAATACATTTTAAAAACACATAATTTAGAATTATACTTGAAGGCATTATGTCAAGATGAAAATAAGTATAACATTTGTATACAGAGATCAAAAAAAGATTTTTAACTATATGTATATACATACATACATAATACAGGTGGTAAAGGCGTGGTATAGAGTGGAGAGAAGAATAATTTTTATCATGGTGGCCCGCAGCGTTTGTGTATGTATGTGTGGAGTTCTATCTCATTCATTCATTCATGAATCAAAAAGGCAAAAAGTGAGAGAGAGAGAAAGAAAGAGAACTTGTTCCCCCTTTAGCAAGGACAGGATTTCTTCTCATCCCATACTACTCCTACAAGAAAGAGAGAGAGAGAGAGAGAGAGAATAAAGCAGCCACCGTAAACCACACGAACCAAAAAACTTACATGCCCGAATTAATTCCAAGTACAGAAGCTAAAAAAGAAAAAAAAATCAAGTTCTCCTCTTTATAACAAAAGAATAATATATATAAAAAAAGAAGCTTAAAGCGACATGATATATATAAAAATATATATTATATAATTTTTTCCTATATATAAGCTATATAAAATTATTCATACTATAAAGTATAAAGATTCACTTTTATTTTCTCTTTACTGCGTGTTTTTAGCTGTAGGGCCCAACTGTGTTACATAAAAAGTAGTAGTCAAAAAATGCTATTTTTAATTTTAGTTTATGCCTTTTAGCAAAATTCTATATAAGTGTGTATAATATTATAAGTGCTTTATATATATATATATATATATATATATATATATATATATATATATATATATATATATATACTTATGATAATATGTTATTATATACGCTTTTTAATTCATTGATTTATGTGTAATGGTTTTTTAATTTATTATTATTATTTTATTTTTGAAAATGAATCAATTTCAATCTTTTTTTTAAAAGAAATATAATTATGGATTTTTTTTTTTCTTATTCCCAACGGTTCGAGAACTCCCTGGAGAAAGTAAAGATCGACAACTTTCAGTGAAGATGTGTTAAAACAGCTGCATACTTTGCAGGGGCTAAGTCAGCAAAAACGCTCATAATACAATAGCTCATATAATTATTTCCACAACATCTTTTATCGTCTCTTAAAAAAGAATCCCTATATATATGATGTATTTTTATTTCCTTACGCATGATTATTGACATTAGAAATATTGAGTGTTTAATATCAGTGATCAGCTTCTATAGTAACATAACATAACATCATTCATCTTAAAAACTAGGGGTCACTAGGAGCAGTCATTTATCAGAAGTATATAACGACACGGGGGTGGTCTGGTCTTACATGACGACACAAAGGAAAGGAATTCCCGCATTCTTATATAGTCATCGATATCTGATAACCTCAACTCATAGAACCGCGACGAAATAATTGTCTTCGTTATAAATGAGATGAATTTTATCTTACATCAACAAAAATAGGGATTTATTTTAATATTATTATATGATTCACATAAGAATCTATTATATATCTTTTAAAATTCTTTTGTATTTATAGTATATGTGCCATCAAGATATCTATAAGTCTTTTAATTTAAATTGAAAGAAATGTATTTTTAAAGGGTCGTGAATTCAAATGGTTTAATGAATTAAGTACAATTAAATAATGTTCGTAAACCCTGTTCCGTTGTTCCAAAAAAAAAAAAAAAAAATGCGCAATGCCATTTAAAAAGCATTAAATGATCGTCATTTTTTTGTGGTTTGGGGCACGAAACACAGGGTTTACGAACATCATTAATATATTTCAATTATTAAAACTGCAATAACGTTGTATATTGTTGCTACTTTTTTTGATAATGTTACTACATTTTATTAGGCTATTTTAAATTTAAGCTATATGAATAAACAGTTTTTTTTATACTATACATAATATTGTTATGTAGCTTGACAAAATTACAAAAATTTATTATGTTTTTTTTTTTTGTTTTTTTTTTGTACACCAACAACAGAGAGTATAAGATCATAATGTGCATGAAGTGTGTACAATTATTATGGTAGCTTCTTTTTGCTCATTACTTTTACTGAGCATGCACGGCGTGTTGTGCTCCCTTAGGTCACTTAAAATCTCTGTGATGTGACCGACAAATCCAAGTAAATTCACTTCAGGGGATAACACGAACTCAAAAATTTAACTTCATTGTGTTTTAAATCTAAATTATTACCTATATCTTATATATTATCTTATAGAGAAAATTTTTGTTAAGGTGTTAGAATATTTTTTAACTTACGGATTATGTAAAATAAATTTAGCTATAGCATCTTGCAATAACTCAAATTCAAGTAACTTTGTGTTTGCAATTTTCTTGGGATGGTAATTAAAAAAAATAAATAAAATAAGAGTTTTTTTTTCTTTTGTTTTTTTACTTTATGTCTCGCGCGTGACAACACAAGTTTGTTGTGTTTCGTTATGCCATCACTTTTTGTTGAAAGATTTGACTTTGGGTGGGTTTTCTGGGGATGTTCCTCAGTGACCTTTCTCTTCTTACTTTATACCAGACTTATATACTGTGCAACACTTCAAAGTCTTGATTTTTTATATATCTAGAATTGTATTTACAAAAATAATTTCCATGCAACATTAATTTTTTAGACCACAGAATTTACAATTTTTTTTCTCACACATCATATTCTTGGATTCTCATGATGAGACTATGAGAAATAAACTGTAGATGAATGTCAAAATATTGACAAAATATAAAATATTTACTCAATGTGAACATGGATATCGATATTTAGTATAGAAAGTTATTACATGCAACTATTATATACTTCAACAAAAATATGTATATTGATCTAGGGTCAAAGTGCAATGAATGTGCACATCGATTGTTGATATTATTCAGCATATTTCGTAAAACCTGTCTTTGACTTGCTTCATGACTATGCCGCATGGGACAGTACGACATTAATTAAAACTTCAAATTGGTTGTGGCGATGTGGACTATTTGGAAGTCCCGCAGCCAAAATTAAGGCTTAATTAACAATGATTAAGCCTCGTACAACCAACCAATGGGACAGTATGTTTCTCGTTTGATGTATATAATTATACTTATCGATGAATCATGAAAATATAGATTTATGAAATTCTTTAACAAATGAACTATTTTCTCTCCTTTGTATATAAATAGTAAATTTTAATATCTTTCTCTTTCTTTGCCTTCTCAAAGTTCTTGATGAGAAACACACGAAGTCACAGGTTTTCAAGGTAGAATACAGTTAAAAATCAAATAACATTGACTGCTTTTTGTTTTCATTTTCATTATTTTTCCAAATATTTGGAGTGAATTGGTTGCGTGCTTCAGTGCTCAGTTTCCAGGAGCAGATTGCCGCGGGCTTTGCGCCTCCAAGCTGCACGCACTCTCAGGGCACCAACTCACCTTCAGGGCGCGTGAGAAACTTTTTTTTATTTTGGAAAAACTTAAAACTCAACTTTTGCAAATTTACAACATAAACATTCATTTATTGATTGTATATCATAAACTGGAGCCAATATTATAACCTTTTACTAGTTTTTTTTTATACAACAAAGTTTTGATATTATATATTATTATACCCTTTTAAGCCTACAAATTTAACGTTCTTTAAATTAATTTAGCATAGCAACTTATTGGTGATATTAATTTATTATATAATAATGTGTTTAAGTTATGAAGGTTTTATTTTTATTGCCGTATTTCAAAAGAGTAAAAGTGTCATTTATATAACACAAGAGCAATTTTCCATAAAAGTTATATACTATTTATTTTTTTATACAATTTTTTGTATATACATAATATTGTCTATATAAGTTTATAGATTTTGTAGAAATTTTTATAAAATTTGTCCTCTTTGATGCACCTAATATCTAGTAAGTATACAGTTTAAAGATTCTTCTGACTTAATTTTGACTTAAACGAAAAATTAAGACAAAATGGACTAAAATTACAAAGAAAAATATAATAAGTAAAAATAAGGTAATAAAAAAAAATCAAAGCCACTTATTTTAAGAGAGAAAAAGATGTACTTTTCATTAAAAAATAATTACTTGGTAATAGTTATTATTTTGTTAATAAGGCAATTAACATATAAAAAGTAATCAGAATTGTGTATTGTATACAGGTATATAATACACTATATATAAGGTATATATATATATATATATATATATATATATATATATATATATATATATATATTTATATATATATATATATATATATATATATATATATACTAACATTGAAACACATAGACCATAAAAACTTAACAAGTGTTATATAATCTTGAAAAATTTGGAACAAAGAAAATATTAATTGCAAAAAAAAAAAAAAAAAAAAAAAAAAAAAAGTTAATTACAAGAATATATATATAAAAAAAGTATTTCACGAAAAGAAATTTGTTTATTGTTTGATGGTTGAAATGGAACGTTGCTTGATATTGAAACACACCTCGCTGATTAGTAGAGCTCATATTTCCTTATTGTCTGCTTATAGTTGAAATAATTATATACAAAAAGAAAACACGACGTGCATTATTCCGCGACTCTCATTAAACAAGAAATATGCTTAATTATCAGTTTTCATAAAAAATAATATATAAATAAATAAATTTCCTCTACAGGTTTATATATAAATGATATTTACTTATTATTAAAAGAAAGTTACATTGCAGTTATTAAAATAAATTCAATTTATTCGTGGAATACCTATATACTTCATAATATTTTCAAAGTATAAGTTACATGTTGCACAAAATAATTTTTGAGTTAAAGGAACAGCTTAATAATTAATATATTTTGTATCGTTTATAGGCGCAGGATAAAATTTAAATATACCTGGGAAAAAAGAGCTGTTTGAACTAAATTATAACTCATCTGAATAAATAGTGCAGTTAAATTTATATTTAACGTAAAATCTATATAGATGAAAATTGAAATTATATACTTAATTTGAATGCATTCTTTATTTCACTGCATTTGGAATACTCCATACTCCATATAATAATAAATATTTTATTATTATTATTATTCTGGAGTTTTGTTCTTTTTTTTTTTTCCCCCTTTTTTTATAGATATTTAAAATGAAAAATAAAATATTTATATTGATTTATTATTTCTTTTTTTAAAAAAATACAATTTTCATCCCAATGTTATAGAGAAATTCAATATCATGTAAACTTAGTTTTAAAATAAAAATATTATGAAGATCATCTATAATGATAAAAATCCAGTTCACAGTATATATATATATAGAGAAAATGATGCTCATAAGGAAATTAAGATCAAGTCTTGACGCGATAATTACCAATATTGATGGTGATAATTAGCCTCGCGAACCTAGGAGCGGTCAAAAGTAATTTATCTCTCGTACCCTTGAGATATGGACCGAAAATATATTTTACTATATATATTTAAATTCGTAGAATATAACAAACTTATAATATATTTTATTTATTTAATTAAATATAATAATTAAAAAAAATAAACATTAATATATTTATAATAATTAGTGAGAAATGGATAATCGATTCATTTGAATTGTAAAAAGTAAAAATAAATAGTTATTCTATATCTATGGTCTTTGATTTCTATACTTTTTTTTTTTTTTTTTTTTTTCTGAACTTAGCAAAAGGTTTTGGTACAAAAAAATAATAATAAATCAAAATTATTGAAGCAAAATAAAAATAAAACTTTATTTAATAATAATTATCACATATAACATCAATTACAAAGTTAATTGAATTTATACCATCAGCTGAAAATTAAATGAATTTCAGTTGTTAATAATAGGCTATATAATTATTAAACATTATATATATATATATATATTTTTTTTTTTTTAAAAGAATACAAGTTTTGATTTCATTTTTTATACGTTACTTCAATGCGATTTTTAAATAGTATAATGATGTATAGTGTCTATTATCAATGGTATTTTGGTTTCTGTCGTATATAAGATTTGTATTATTATTGTTTCATAATCTAAATTTTTGTTATTACCTTTAAGAGATAACATAAACAGAATTATCTCGATGCCATTAATTAAAATCTCCGTATAAAGGCATTGTATTTTCATTAGGCTGCAAAAGAATATATATATATATATATATATATATATATATATATATATATATATATATATATATATATATATATATACATATATATATATATATATGAAGAATACCTTAAACATTTTATGCTATCTGTTAAGAGAAGAAAACAACAAATATTTACAGCACAGCATTAAACTAATATTATTTACACAACAAAGAAATTGAATAATTTTATATGCCACAAGGACAATAATGCAAAAAATTATTTTATACTTCATCATATAATAATTTAAAACTATTTTTCGACAAGAAAATATATCGTTTCCATTATACACATGCATGCATGCTTTTTACTCTTCAAATAATACAAAAAAAAATGTGGTGTTTAGAAACTATACTTTCTACAGATAGTAAAAAAATACAGATTTACTTATTTGTTTAACAACATTTTGACCCCAGAAGTGCACGAGTCACGGTGATGCACGGAGTACTGAGCGTGTGCAGCTGCGTGAATATAAGACTGACTATATAACAGCACGTGTGTATATGACACGTGGGCGAGGTGGCGTATGGACAACCGCAGACCACAACATGACATTCGAGAACTACATACATATGCAAAACTTCCGACATTTAAACTTGATACTATAGACGTTAACTGCTACTAGATTGAAACAATCGTATTATTATTGTATAAGTGTTATGTGATGCTATATCAAAGGATGGATATATCCAATAAACTCGTTTTTATTTAACCGAGTCATGAATTTGTATACAATTTCAGACAATATCAACATCTTTTTTTTTTTTTTTTTTTTTTTTTTTTTTTTTTTTTTTTTGGTAAACTTTAGTGATCTTAAGAATGTTCTCATTTTTTTTTTTTTTTAAATATGACATTCTATTCTATTGTTTTTATCTTAGATTCCTATTGAGGTAAACAGGTGTATACGTATACTTAGATGAAAACTAGAAAAATATATATACAGTAAACTTATGATTATTTATTCAAGCTTAAGAGTAGCATAATTATATAATATGCTTAGAAGCAAGAAGAAATAAAAATAAAAGTCATTGTGCATGATAAACAATATCCAGTAGTTTGGTATATAAAGTTCAAAGAAGGAATATATTAACAAAAATCATTATTTACATTTATACATAAAATTTCAGTTGAGACAATATTATTCTATAAATTTAAATAATCACAAAACATCAAAGTTATTACAAATACGAACAAAATAATTAATTACAAATTCGTTAACTATTTATATTTTAACGTCATTATTCTGCAGTTTATTTTAACAGCTATAGACATTGCCATAAAACTTTCATCACCAAGCAAGAAGTATTTTGAATATGAAATATTATAAGACACATAAAAAAAAAAAAAACTTATTTTTTTAGTATCCAAAATTTAAAGAATTTTTAACTCTATCATCTTCAAATTCTTTTTAACATCTCCATTTTCTTAAAATATATATATATTTAAAATTAACACTTAAATTAACTCATAAAAAAATTTTATAGTGACATTTAACTTTTTTTTTTCTTGACATTTTATAAAAAGAAACAACGTTTTTTTTTAATGTATCTTTAGTGTGGTCAAGTGTTTTTATATTAGTATGAGACAAAGTATTTTATTTATAAAATTTAATGTGTTATTGCGTTACACTTTAAAACACAAAAAATTAGTTCAAGTATACTTTATACTTTGAAGTATACTTTATACAAGCGAGTAGCAAGAAACTTTGATGTTTATTGTATTTTAGTTCACTTCATGACACTTGTGACATTTTTAGATACAGCTATGAGTATGAACAGAGTGACTTACGTAATATCCACTCTCTGTTTCAATTGATATAATAATCGAGATTTAACGCGATCAAAATTGAGCTATAGTATTTTAAGTTTAGATACGTATATAAAAAAAATAGTAAATTATTATAACTTGATATGATTATTTTGTTAAATTATTAGTATTATTTTTATATGGGATAATAAAAAATTAAAAAAATTATAAGACACATAACTTGTAATCTTATAGAGTTTTGGAAATACCAAATTTTATATATTTATATATAATACGCACATAAACTAACGAGACTTGCATTAATGTAAATCTGCATCCATACAGAATGTCAATAAGGCAATAGGAATATATTCATTTTTTTGTCCCCTATCATTTTTTTCCTGTTTACATATTGTAAATTGGTTTAATTGTCATTGAAATTCGATACTTCAATTGGGACAGTTTATATAAAATACATCCTGATCTTGCCATTTCTTTTTTACTAGAGAGTTCTTAATTTTTAGGAACTCAATACTTACTATACGTCTTATGCAAATAATTCTATTTTTACCACAAGGAAAAGTATATGTGTGAAGGTTTTTTCTTATACCAAAATTTCCTCATTTATTCTACTTTATATGTATATTTTATTTATAGATACACAGTTGATTGTTGATGTATATTTTTGGGTGGATGCTTACTCTCGCACTCAATGGCGTTGGCATGAAACACACAATTTTTTTTTAGTACCGGGGAGCTCGCGCAGGTCAGTCTGGACGGAACGTCCGCTCCTTCAACAATTTTCCAAGACACAAAATATAATACATAACTCTAATACACATAATAATTAAATAATTCCACCCTTACATTTGTAACTCCCTCAGCTATGTCCCATGCTTGATATCATATTCTAATTATAGAGTTGATTATATAGGTGAATAATTAAGGGTGGCGGTTGCTATGGTTACCTGTTTATTTATTTGTGTTGGTGGATGCGGGAGGTTGGTTGCTTGAGGCGGTGACGACCTGAGGGGCCAAGGTGAGCGAGCCTCTCTCTCTCTCTCACTCACTATATAGCGTGCCTTAAAGCCCCCCCACTCCACCCCTTCCCCCCAACCACGCCTCCAGGCCTCAAGTAAATCGGTCTGTACCTCAATGTAACGTCATAACGCCCCCAAACAATATAGTTTGTGTATAACAATCAAATAATTATACTATATGTTTGATGTTGTGTCCATTGTTCTTACTACGATTACAATGTTATTTAAATATTTATTATCGCTACTAATTAATTTATAGATGAGTTATACTATAATTCAATAATTTCAACTATGTAGAGTTTGTGTGGGGTGTTACACAACTGTGTATTGAGAAACAATGACGTTATCTTCTGAAAAATATAACAAAAGAAAAAAAAATTGTTTAAAAAAAATTGATTCATTTTATTATAAGACAATGTCAATATTAATAAATTCATTTGATTTATAGCTATTCAAAACCCAGACATTTTTTAGTGGATTATCAGTGGAAGAAATAAGTAAACAAATGTTGACCTGAGAAATTTCTAATATCTTAAAAGTGTGTTGAATTTTAATAACCAGATTGAAATGTCACATTAAAATAAATTAGAATATTATATTATATATTTTTTAGAAGCGCAAAGAAGATAAATAGTAGTATAGACATGAAAGGCATAGATAATTTTATACAATAGCTAAATTCTTTATGCACCTTTTTTATTATGCTAATTATCTTTCTACTTGATTTAAATTAATGATCTGATGCGTGGGTTGTGTATGATAAAATTTTATTATTTTTTTTTCTCTCTTCTTCTTCTTCTTTGGGTATAGGACACTTCATAGGGGACAATGCAACCCAACTTTCTCTAAATTAATATTAGCAGGATATACACGTAAAGAAGAAATTATGTTATTTATGCTATATTTATGAAGCTATAGCATAAATGTTGCTAAATTAGAACAACATAAATAATTATGCTATATGAAAGCTATAGATTATGCAGTATAGCATAAATTATATTGCAGTGAATAAATGTTGCTAAAATTACACTATAGCATAATTATAAGTATTTATAATTTTCTACATCAATTAAATTTAAGTATATTCCTAAAACGTTCCATTACTATACGTATAATGAGCATTATTGTATATTGCATGTATGTTATTATACGTTATTTGTTTGTATAATTATAGTTTGACAAGGCGAGCGATTATTGTAACAATTAGTTAGTATACTATAACTATAATATACTTTTTTTGGTTATGTAAAACACTCTTCATATAAAAATTATATATTTATCACATTCCTTCGAACTAGTTAAAAATCTGAGAAAAAAACAATGTTCATTGTTTTTAAAAGTGTAATAACCCCCTCAAAAAAAAAAAAAAAAAAAAAAAAAAAAAAAAAAAAAAAAAGATGAACGATTTGGTCATTGCAAGACTCAAAAATTGTCATTATAATATTTTTCGTCAAACAATTCTTTATGTTTATTGCTTTCTTCCTTTCCTGTTTTTTTCACATCACAGAAATATTGTTCAACATATAAATATAAAACTTAAAAAATAATGTGAGAAATAAAATATTCTATGATAAGATATCTCCTTCCTCTATGTTTGTATAATAAACATAATTTTCTTATACAGACGTCCTACTTAGAGAATGTAGCTTATATAAAAGTATATTTTATATTGAGCAAATCAAACATGAAAAATAGCATTAAAAATAGTTTGTTTGTTTTTTACCAAAAATATTCTTTATTATATCATACTATTATTTAACATAAATCATTAGTTTCAGACAAGCTATATGATACGGGTCATTCAATCAGATTTTCTTGATTATTTTCTTTTCCAAAGGTAACAATGCATCAGTTCATATAAATATTAATACCGACTCACCATAGTCACCATGTATTTAGTAGAGAACCTTATTTAGCTAATTTAAGAGCCACCTTTGAAAGATAAATAAAATTGGTTCTGATAAGTTATTTTCATTGTAAATTTTAAAATAAATTCTATATTAGTTTCCTATATAATCGAAAATATATTATCATTCTTATGGTGGTCAGTCTGTATATTTTATCATTGATGGGACATATAATTTGTATACAAACGGTAATAAAAAAAATTTAAAAATAAATAAATAAAAAAAGAAGTAAGAAGGGAAATAAAGCAAACAAGTTTTCTATAAAATAATAGATAGCAAATTAGTGAGGTGCGAAACTTGCAGTTTTACATTTTGCTTTCATATCAAAGTCCTATTAATTATAGTACATGGTCAGAGGAAGTTGAAGGATGTGTGTGAGATAAAAAAAAAACTTATTATTTCAATTGTTTACTTTTGTCAGGTTGAAATTGAAAGTTCATGGTCAAAATTTATTACTTTATTTATAAAAATAGAACTTTCCCCTACAGCTAAATTTTTATTGTATATAATTTTCGCATATTTTGAGAAAAAGTTGTGCAAATATGTGTATGAAATACAGGTGTGTTCAAATCTATATATTTTTTAAGGATTTTTATCAAAAATAATCTAAATTTTGTATTAATATATAATTTTACGTCAGTAATTATTATCATTATTTTTACAGAGTACATAAACTTAAAATTTGAAATATATAGATTTTTGTTTTGCTTTTAAAATTCACTGTATAACTTGTAAAGCCAAGAAATTTAATTAAAATTATCAAAACAAATAGGAATTTGTGCCTTTACACTGAATTTTGTGGAAGTTGTGCTTGGGTCAACAAAAAAACCTTATATTATAATTCTTATTCTTACTGTATATCTCATTTTGTGCAAGTATAGGAAATTAATTGGTTTTCTATCAATAATAGTTTATTGGTAATTAATTAATAGAAAATTAAATGGTTTCTATCAATAATTTCCCTATAAGTTAATTATTTATACTTTTTAATTTTTTTAGAGTGTAAAACGCTATGTAATAATGAAAAAAGAAGCAAATTTTGATAAAGAAATAACATTTTCTCTACAGTAAAGGTTAAGAGGAGCAAAAATAACTGTTTATTTTTTGTTTAGGTCTCTTACAACTTAATTTCTTTTAATTAAAAAAATACTTTGACATTTTACTTTATGGATATAATTGTTAATTGTTTTTACTTTCACGACTTAATAATAATAAAAACAACAATAGCAATGGTTTGATTTACAAGTCATGCTATACACTCTTTTGTTCTATTCCAAGTGTACTAAATTCTATGCTTGCTGCAATAATTTTATATCTATTGCTATATAATATGTTGATACTTATATTTTAAATACTTCCAATTATATTCATATATTTATTAATGTTATTGTTAATATTATGTCCCTCATTCTTTGTTATTGTATATGATCAATTAAAAAATAATTTCATATGGGTAATGAATTTTTTTGTTCAACAATTTTTTCCCTAGAGTTGCAATGAGGCTTGTAAACCTATATAATAATAAGCCATTTCTTCTTGTATATTAAAACTATACCTTGGCCAAAATAAGATCAGACATTTTTACAACAGGATGCACCCCTTTTTCTGAAACAATTTTCCCCAGATAAGCACCAAAATAATACAGGTGATCAATATAATATTGAAGTTTATACGTGTTAAATTTTATTTCTATAACTTGATTAGAATCCAAGAAAATGGGGTGCATCGGTTGTAATAATCTTTCTTCTTATTTTGGTAATGGTGTATATTATATAAGGTGCGATTTATTATACTTAGGTAACCTGAAGTCTTTACAAATAATTCCTAACTATAATGCTTAGAAATTCCTAGAGCCTTAAGATTCCTAGGCCTTAAAGTGGCCATAAATAGTAAGTGGTTTGATTAATTGCACTACTAATATCTAATATGTAACATGTATTTATTAGATTTGAATTTTTTTTTTGAAAGTATTCTATAAACAAATGCATTACATTATAAGCAATAATAGAAAACGGTATATATGAATTACCATACTTTTAAAATTTTCTCTCTATAAAATTCTATTAGCATGCGTATACGTTATAGATTAGAATCTTTAAAATTTAAATATTTTTTTAAACAATCTTTGTAAAGCATAATATAAAAAAAGAAGAGAAAAAAAGTAACATATTTTACATTTCTTTTAGCAAATTAATAAATTTAAAGCTTCTTATTAAAATGAAAACATTTTTATTAACTTAAAAAACTATTAAGAAACACGTAAAAATAATTATTAAATCGATTAAAATCAATTTATATATCAAAATGAAGATGAGATTGAATTAAACTTTCATTTTTTTGTCTCTCTCTCTATCTATCTTAAAAAGGAAAAGTGGTTTGAAATCATAAATTAAATACTTTACTATTACAAAAAAAAAAAAAAAAAAAAAAAAAAGATGCTCTCTTATTAAGCAGTTAATATTGATGAACAGTAGATGTGTAGTAATGTAATTGCTCTCGTTTAATCGTGTGGTACTTAAGTAAGTTAAGTTTCGTAATTGGTACAATTCGTGCAATGATATTAGTCAGCTTAAGATATACCTTTTCTCTATTTAATTCATTGATTACTTATTACAAGTCTATTTCATGCTTATTTATCATGAATTAAATATTAGAGAGTATATAAAGATAATAATAATAATCAAATTGCAAAATATATTTTAATATATAATAAACAAATTGTTATTATACGTAAAATATTTTAAATTATATTTTATTACATTATATAAGATATCTTGTATTGCATGTAATATGATCTAATTGGAATAATCATTGCTTTGTATATATATATATATATATATATATATATATATATATATATATATATATATATAATATATATATATATATATATATATATATATATATATATATATATATATATATATATATATATATATAGGGCTTATTATTGTGTAAGTTATGCTTTCTGCGTAATAAATATCGTGAAGGAACTTTTACTTATACATATATGCTGCAAATTAAAAATTATTTTTCCTACAAAATTATATCCCAGATGCAAAAACAAATAAAGAAGGTTTATGTAATTACAAAGTTTGAAATTCAATCTATAACCTCTGTCTTCATTTGACGTAATTAAAATTTGCAACGTTATACCTTTATTTGTTTATAAATCCAGAACTATTTCTTCAGTATTTGATTTGAAAAAAAAAAAAAAAAATTTAATTTAAATAAAGCACTATCTGTAATATAGGTGAGATGGGAATAACAAAAAGTATAATGCTGAAATATTTGCGATCCTTTTAATTTTCTATTACACCATTATTATATATATATATAGATAAAATATAAAACATTTTATAATTGTCAGTGATTCGGAAGACGATGTTATATATTCCGCACACTGTGGTACATTCATCTATGACAGTATATTACAGTGACTGCCACTGGATTGTTTATGTACTTCTAAATTTGTAAATATTATCATATAAAGAGAGAGATAAGATGTGTTTGAACTCAAAATTCACTATAAAATTTTGAAAATAAATATATATTTTCTCCTCATATTGATAACCGCACATTTTATTACAAAGACAACTTTTTCAAGTCACATTATAGTTATTATTTTTTAATGCAATTAGTTAAAAAAATAATGAATATCGTCTATAGTTCTATAATTAATATTACGTATAGTTATTTACTGTAGAAAGTGAAAAAAAAAAATTTAATTTAAATAAACATTTTACGTAAACTTTTCTTAATTGTTTTTCTTATATAGATCATACAAGAGTGATTTTAAATCTCGGTGATAAATGTAGAAGCCCAATACGTGACCTTATCTCTAATTTGCGTACAGAAGCTGACATTTAAAACAAAATACACTTATATCATAATTTTTATATTTCTTTGGTCAATGAATATTATTTAATTATAATTACGATTTTTTATAAAAGCTGCAGTGTAAAATAATTTTATATGTTTTTGTTTAAAGGCGTAGAACACCTTGAACAAAAAAAAAACTTGTCTAATATCCTATAACGTATACCTGAAAATAAACGTTGATTTGGCCGGAGTCATTGATTTTTAATTTATTTTCCATTCACTAAATCGCGCTAGCGGGCAATGACGTTACAGCTTGCCTGGTCCACGCGCGCGTAAAACAAGCGAGCTGCATGTGATGTCATTGCCCGCTCGCGCGATTTTGTGAATGGAAAATAAATTAGAAACCAATGACTCAGGCAAAATCAACGGTGATTTTCAGGTATGTTAGGATATTAGACATGTTTTTTGTTCAAGTGTTCTACGCCTTTAACTATGTATCCAGTTTCAAAGGTAGTATAAAATAAACATAAATAAAAAGTATCAGCATGTAGGGAACAGCGATCATAATATATAATCAGCAGATACATTTAATAAGAGCAAAAGTTACTTCATCACGTAATTTTGTGGTTAGAACTTTCTGTGCTATTACTAATTATAATATTTTTTCACATAATACGTATATCTGTATAATACCATATAGAGCTTTCAGGAAAACTTATTTCTAAATAAGACAATTTTAATTATAATAAAGACATAATAAAATTTTAAAGCATTTCCTGTTCAACTGTAAAAAAAAAAAAAATCCCAACCCAATCAATATTATATGTATTGATTAAAAAAATGGAACAATAACAAAACAAATGAAATCGATAATCTCTTGAAGTGAACCTGATGATTAAAACAGATTAAAATGACGTCAACTCACGTTTTAATGAATCACAATATATTTTACTTGTATATTATATATTTTAAGTCACGAGTATAATATATACTATAAGATAAATAAGAGAAGGGAGGGAGGGAGAGGGAGGGAGGAAAAAAATATCAGAGATTGGTACCAATTTACAATCATTATTAATAAATTATCATCTTTTTGATGTGATGCAATTCAACAGTAACCGGAACTACATTTTTCCTTTTCAACATTTCAGACATCTATTGTCTACTTATTCTCACTCTTACACTCCATGTTTCTCTCTCTCTCTCTCTCTCTCTCTCTCTCTCTCTCTCTCGCACTAACTAAATATTACAATGTTTGTTTTCTATCTTATTAATCTTCTTTATTATTAAAACAATAGATATAAAAAAAAATTAAGTAATATAATAACAGTTACATTTTCCAAGGTAAGTGATCTAAATAATATATAATAATTTTACTTTCTGTGTAAACGGGATACAAAATATCAAAAAAATGATATGTGAAAAAATAAATCATTTTTATTATTATGATTAATAGTATTTTTGACATCATTTTTTTTTCTATTAATATAATTACATTTTAAATATGCAAAAATATATATAGAATTGTTTTCACGTTTTTAAAACAAAGTACTCTCTATACGTAATGTGAAGTAAATTTTTGATGCCAAGGATAATGGTAAATTAAATGACCTCTATGAAAAAAAGGGAGAAAAATAAGATGAGAAACTGGCCTGAATAAAATAAAGACTTTTTTTTATATATTTTTGTGTAATAATATTTATTGGATTTTTTTTTTTTTTTTTTTTTTTTTTGATTGATCAATCATAATAATGATTACTTTTTATTTATGTATGATTTACTAAAGTGGAATTGTGCAGATAAAACAGTTATGATAATATGCACGAGAATACGCAACACACTTTGCAAAATTAAGACCCCGTTTTATATAAGGAAAAAAGGGCATTAAAAAAAATCAAAGGTTGATTGATGCTTTTTTTTTTTAATGTTTTTTTTTTTTTTTTTTTTTTTTTTTTAGACTACTAACTTTATGCAAAATGTGATTACTTAAAAAGCTATATCTAAAATTTTGCAATAAAAAAAGTCTATACCTAATTATTATAATTTTTTTTTAGACATAAACATTGGAATTTACGCTTTTGATGTTTTTATGTTTTAAAAAAAATCAAACTCATTACCCATAACAATGTTGGAATTAATAATTATTTTTTTTAACACCATCACTTAGAAGTTTGCTTCTAACAACTTTCATTGTAGCATTTTTTTTTATTAACTTAACATACAAATTTCTTTAAAATTGCTAAAAAAATTTGAATATCTCTGAATATCTTATTGATAATTTTTATAGATTAAAATTTGTTTATTATTACAGAAAAATGCTATTTTTAATGAGGTAAATAATAATAATCTTTTTATTATATATAAGATATATACGAGGATAAAGAACCGTGACGAAATCTTGATTTTATATAATATTGATGAAAATTGTCACGAATATTGTATGCTCTTTATGTTGAGTAATTAGTGACTTTAAGAAACCAGCATTCTTTTGCTCCATTCCAGAACATCTCCTTGTCAGCTCGTTTTGCCAGTGATTTTGTTATAGTGTGTGTATGTATTTTGTTCTCTCTCTCTCTCTCTCTCTCTCTCTCTTCTCCCGCGCCTCTTTTCAACATTCTTCTTCATACCAACTCTTCGCATTCCAAACCACGTACCTTATACTCTAAAGTAACAAAAACACTTGCGAAAAATCGACAAAATTTTTATATAAAGAATCTTATAACTGGAATGATCTAAAGGTGGAAATTTTATGTGAATATTTTGAATTGAAATCCAAATATTTCTTATCCCCTCTTTTTTGTTAATGTAATAAAAAAGAATGTTTAAATATATATAAAAAGAGAGAAGAAAGAATTTTTCATGGTATCATAAATTTTTATTTAATTATTTAAAATATTAAATAATTAGTTAAGGTAGAAAAAACTTTGTACGTTTAATTTATTATTATTGTATATATATTTTTTTTCCTACATATATAAAATAACAAGTATAAAAGAAGTCGTTTTTAACTATAAAAGTTAAATTAATATTTTTTATTAATGATTATTTGGGAGTATATTTTGGAGATACTAATATTTTTAAGTGAAAATGGAATAAATTTATGTATTACAATATTATAATATGTGTTTAAATAAAATTATGCCTTTTTAAAACTCAGCTTTTTTATGCATGGAGCCTGACTTATATGAAGATATGTTTAATTTATCTATTTCAATGTATTTCTAGCATCAGGGAAACTAAAACAGTAAATTATGTGGCTTTGAAACTTTTTTGTAGCCTTTATATTCAATCAATACTTTATCACATAATCTACTTATGATAAAAGATGCAGGGAAAAAAATCATAATTTGTGATGCATTAAATACTGCCATAGAAAATAAATGAACTTAAATGAGAATTGCATAAATGATTATGCTGTATGCAATATAACTGTTATGCCATGTCACAAAGCTGCAATTCAATATAGCAAACATAATTATTGAGCACCAATTTTGTCCATAATAGAAAACTTCAAGCAAACTCTATATATCTAAAAACTAATTTATAATGAAACGGAAAATATATTTTCTTTGATGCACTTCACAATGAAATTTATAAATATAATTCAATTTTTTTTTCTTATTCTTTCTTTTATTTTTGTTTGCTTTCTTGAAAAACAAAAGGGAATTTTAAGCTGGTGTGCTCCAACACAATTTTTTTAAAAACTAAAACACCCAGCTTGGACTATATTTATAACTTATATAACTATAGTTTTTATTCAACTTCGGAGTAACAAAGTAATTATAATAATGTATAGTTATATTTGTTTTAATTATGCTAAAAATTATCAAAAGTATTATTATGAATGATACTTCTTTGAAGTTAAGATCGATTCCTTAAGAAAGAATAACCATAAATTTAATAATTACAAATAGAAGTGGATGCTTATGTAAATAAGTTTTGGTTCTAACAATCAGGCAGAAGCATTATATCATTAGGAATCATTTAAACCACAAGGCGGTGTCTTTTTTACCATTTTTAAAAAATGTTTATTTTAAAAGTTTTCTAAAGAGGCACGCGAGAAGAAGAAGAAAAGAAAAACAAAAGTGGAAGAAGTATTTTTTAACTGACACTCAATATAGCTCTTAAAATAATAAAAAGTGGGTAACGCCCTTATACTTATGGTCCATATAGCGCATGTTTCAAGATCAATTTCACAGAGATTATACCGCACGCTCACTCGGAGTTGCTGCTTCTTTAAATGCCTTAAACAATATAGTACAAGTTTTTTTTAAGTCATTGTTAGTAAGTGAAATCAAACTATAATTGAATAATAAGAATAATATCTCTTTCTATAACGTCTACATGTTATTTGAAAATTTTAATCGTTAATTTAAATTGTTTTATATTAATTGAAACGGAATAAGTTGAATTATTATATATAAATATGTTAATCAAACTTCATTATTAAGACTTTTGTCTTTTGTATTCGGACTTTGTAAAGTCTTATTAACTTATTTGTTTGTTTATTTGTTTATATTTAATTAATTTTTGATTGATTGATTCGTGTTGTTTATATTTCAGTAATAAAATTGTGTGACATTTTGTTAGACCTATTTGTATTTGTTGAAATGAAAATAAAATAAAACATAAAATATTACACATAATATGTAGGTTTTAGAATACTTTAAAATACAATAAACACTATTATAAAATTTAAATTCAAAATGTATTATATTGTTATACATTATACCCACTTCGCACGCGCGTATAGATATATATAATAATATATAAAATTTCACGCCCAAGATTTTTATGTATGTTTAGAAGAAGTCTGACAGATAAAAGTACGAATAATAAAAGACATAAACATAACACAAGAAGCTGGTAAAGTATAGTAGTAGTATAGTATAGTAGAATGAAATTGAAGAGAAAAGAAAAGAGAGATAATGTCCAACATATAATCTTTTTTTTTTTTTTTTTTTTTTTTTTTTTTTTTTTTTTTTGCAGAAGTCACGATTGCTGCTGCTTGCTATGCTGACCAAGACCAGGTGTGTGTTAAAATATTATAATATGAATATTAAAGTATATATGAAGCAGTAGTGTGGAATAAATCGAACACGTTGTATTGAATTAACTTTACTCTTGAATCACAATATCCTCATAATATGACGTATCATATCAAGTTCAAACCATATACTCAATGTATATAGATTGTTAACTTGTTATAATTAAAATGTAAATTTGCATATAATCATGTGATTACTGGTCTATAAGCTTCATTTATCATTGCTGATTATCACTTTCTTTCTAATAGATTATTTCCTATATATATGTAACTCTAAAAAGAAGACAATATATTTTTCTATGCAAAAATTAAAACAGTATTATTATCATAATGATGTTCGTAAACCCTGTTTTTCGTTCTCCAAACCTAAAAAAATGACAATCACATAATGCTTTTTAAATGGAATTACGCATTTGTTTGGAACAAGGGAACAAGTTTTTACGAACATAATTCATGAGTTTAATATTTTATTTTTACACATTTTGACAATCTTTTTCCATGCATCAGTTTCTGTACAAATTTTTGTGTTTTTGACTCTACTGCAATTTTTATTATTTATTAAGTTTCATGCAGGGGCTCTATTTAAAATCCAAATGTATAAACTGGGGATATAAAGCAAAACACATATGAAATACTATTTTAAACTTAATGGTTGTGCTCCAGTAACTAAATGTTGTATAGAGATAAATTGTAGAGGATTTTGTAGTATATAATATAATGCTTCTGAAGTAATAAAAAATTAGTAATTTTTTAATGTAAACGTTTACTTATTTGTTTGATGTGTGCAAAAAGACTTCAAGCTTAGATGAATCATTCCAACATCCGTAAAGCACTCGATAAAAAAAAAAAAAATGCCCGCACATACAGTAAAAAAAAAAGAAAGTATAAACAAAACGAAATATTATTGTTCAATAATTATTGTATGAGTAATTGATTATGATTAATGAATTTAAGAAATTTAAGTATAATAAATTATAATTGATTACTTAAATATATTTGTATATACTTAAATATAGAATAGAGAAATTTATTTTTTGTAACATATGAGTTAACTTTAAATATTTTTATAATAACTTGTTGATATTTACTTTAACATGAAAATATTTTAGGTCACTAAAAATAAACATTTTTTTAAAATTATAATAAAGTAACATTTTGTATAACAAGAGTTTTTTTCATTATTACTTAATCTTAAACCTGAATATGAAATTTAAATAAAAAAATATATTTTGTAATCATATTCTTCTTCTTCTTCTTCATTTTTTTTTTTTTTTTTTTTTTTTTTGCAACATTTTTTTACTTTTTTTGTTTCTACATATATGATGCTTGCGGTTAAAGAACAATATAGAAATGATGTATAATTCTCAGGTAGCTATAGTTTTTAAATAAAAATTCAGTAGAACACGTGCTCATGCAAGCTATATAGTTAAATTTTTTTATGTCTGAGATGTGAGATATGTAAGAGCTCACAACGATTTAAATAAAAATATAGAAATTAATTTTACTACAAAAAAAAAAAAAAAAAAAAAAAAAAAGCTTACTTCTGTTTAAATGTAAAAATTATTTATGATACTTCAAAATTTCATTATTTTCTTCTTTCCTTCAATCGTGTACAAATAATACAAAATATAACATCATATTCGTCAAGGTTAATTAACAGATAGAAAAAGTCAAAACACTTACATACTATAGCATGCACAAACTTGGTGCTATATACTTTTACATTCATATATATATATATATATATTACTAAAAACAATAAAACATAGCTGTGGGCTTATACTCTAATTGTCATAAAGAAACAATTTTGCCTGTTGTCAGACGTAAAATCATGCACTGATTTATTCCTCATTTTCTAATCAAAGTATACTAATCATTTTTAACATAAACTTATCTACATTATATTTTTATTTTTATGAACAGTACATATTACATATTATTATAATATACAAAAATGAAATGGGTCGGTGTATGGATAGTTATAGTTACGTTGCATCTTTTGAATTTAATAGTGACGAGATTATTTTATGTTTACCGTATGGTATTCAGTACTGTTGTATATTTATGCTCTGTTGCAAAATAATAATTTGATTTTTTAATTGGAATTGGAATCGATTGTAAACAAAAAATAATAGTACATCAATGCTCAGAAGAAAAAAATCTCTTGTACTAGTTATAATCGATATTGATTTAAAGTAGTTTGAACGAGGTTGTTAACAGCTGATTTTAAATTTATTTGAAGTGTGGCGCTCACTTGAATTTAATTGCATTATTAAAAACTTTGCAATAACCGAGTCTCGATCCGCTGACCCTCGTCATGTAAAAGCAGCGCTCTACCAACTGTGCTGTCAAGGCACTAAGAGATAATCCAGCAAATCATATATATATTGCTTTTTGTAACTATTTTCTAATCAAACACTTTTCTCGCTTCTCAGTGCATATATTAATTAATTATAATGAATTAATACATATTAAGTACATTACAAGAGTTTTATTAACGTTTATGAGCTCAATTGACGTTTATATCTCGTTTCTCCCGCGATCGCCCGCGATCGCCATGATTCGGCGCCTCTAGCGGCCGATTTCCGAACTAAAAAAAATTACTGGTTAACAAAAAAATTCTCATTTTCAGCTCTTTTAGTCACAAAGTTCTCAGTGCGTTTCGAACCAAATTTAGTTTAATGCTTTTAAAAGTTTCTTTGTTTATCAAAGAGCTTATTTATCTGTTTTTGAGTCCATTTAAATACACTTTCGCAGAAATATGAATGATCTACTGTGGAAGGATCCTGGCTTTTTCAGCCATTAACCAATGTTGTATGAGGAAAATGCTCGACTTTGCGGCTATTTTTTTATTTGCGTTTCGAACTAAATGTATTTTTTATTACATCAATAGGAGCATAGAGAAATAAGGAATCTATAGGTAGCACTAAAACGGCGTTTAAATAATATCAAAACTCGTTCAAACTACTTTAAGTAAAAATTGTGAATGATAAAAATTTATTAAATTTTTCCATAGGTTGAACAATGTAGAGTGAAAGTTTGTATAGCAAGGGGGGCTGATGATGATGATGATCATTAGATTTTTGTTTCAGTGAAAGTTTTTGTTACGGTGAACTTTGACCTGCAACGGTAACCGCACATGCACCAGATACAAATTGCGAGGGAGTCACTTGTTGCTTTATTCCCCTGTGGGATTTTTTGTTTTTTTATGTTATACTTTTGCATGACTGCATGATCTTTACGAAATTTTATATCATTTTAGATTTAGTAATCTAAATCTTATATATAGTAATTTTGTAACAATGCAATTTTAAAGAGTTAATCAAAACTAAAAATATAATAACAATATACAACACGAATGTGAACTAAGGTTTTGAAATCTAGATGATATTTAAGACTATTATATATATATATATATATATATATATATATATATATATATATATATATATATATATATATATATATATATATATAAATCCAAATCAGTTCTACAAACTGTATGGGTTTGGGGTTTTAAGTATGTAAAAATGTACTCCCTACGCATAAGAATGGATTATAGCATAATGAATGTCGATGTAGTTACGAACAAAATGTCTATCTCGTATTTTGTCACACGTAGCAAAATGTGTAACTCGAGAGCCATCTCCTTACGTTCGGGAACAAGATAGACATTTTGCTTTCCGTGACAAAAACTAGATAGACATTTTATTCGCTACAACATCGTTGTGCGTAGAGCCAATGTATAAAATGTTTGGTGAACGTACCAGTTTTAAACTACTAGCCTCTACTACTTTATATTCTCAGTGTATACTATATATTACTCAACTACATAACAATTATGTAAATAGCAAGAAAAAAGTTTCATTTTTGTAAATTTTCTTCAAATTTTTCAGATATTATATAATCCCAGATGATTATAGATTATAACCTATTGTGCCACTGTAAATTAAGCACCTCCAATTCTTTAATATTTCAATTCGAAACTTCACGTGTATATAAGACACGTTTCTTAAGAACATTTCATAACATTTTTTTTCCCCTTGCTTCTTTTATTACTTTCTAAACTACCCTAGAAATCAATATTAATTCATTGATATATACATCCTATAAAATTGAAGTTTATTTCGTGAAGAACTTTATCAGACTCTAATGGACACCTTGAGGGCACGTAAACACGATTTTTTTTTCTACTCTCACGTTTTAATATATAAACTTTTGCTTTACGTATATTATACAAAAACCGGTGCACGCACTTTAAATATATAATATTATTATATATTATATTGCATGATAGTATATGAGAAGCCACCGAACTCAACACGCTTAAAAAAAGAAATATTATCATAAAAATATAATTTTTTGGTTGTGATGTTTATTGGAGGTATAGCAACATCATGAAAACACAGGTGTGCGTACACGAAATCGCCTGACAATACAATTTTCTATAAACGTATATTCAAATTTATTTCCTCTTTTAATTATTACTAAGCTTTTTTTGACCTTAAGCAGGAAGATTTATTAAAATTTTAATTTCTTAGAATTAAAAACACATAATGTTATATTTAGTAAAAATAAAATTAAATTACAGTTTGGGAAAATAAAGGATATATCTGCATTCTGAAGGTTTATAAATTGTATGTTATTAATTGATAGAGATCAATAATTATTTGATGCAATGAAAAATATGAATTTATTTATAAAATTATTTTACTGCATGTATTACAAAATAATTTAAATAATTTCAAGGCCTGTGATTTTTTGTTTCTTTACGTGCTACAGTTTATTTAAGTAATAATTTTAATTTGACTATCAATTCAATGCTTCCTGCAATAAATACTTTCAAGAACTTGAGTTACTTTGATTTGTAACAAAATTATATGGAAAGTAAAGGTTGCAATAGCAGATTCATGAATTTTTTTTATATAATGAATTAGCATGAAAGTGAACATTATTGCTTGTATAATAAAAAAAATGCACACAAACATTATGATTAAATAAATTATGAGGATAATTTTATAAAAGAGAATATTTTCAATAATAGAGTATCAGTATAGTTACTGAATTATGTTACTTCATTTTTTTAAAAGAGTATTCTATAGTTTAATTATACTACTGAAGCATCTGATAAAGCTAACTTTGCAGAGACGGCCGTTCATTTGGAATTTTCACACGAAATTATCAAATCTCAATAATATGACGAACCAATTTCAAACATCATCAATTCAAATAATTTTTTTTTTTTTTTTTTTTTTTTTTCATGTTCATCATATTTTCAATAGTGTGGAAATTATTTCTAATATTTCTCTATATGTCCAATAATATACATAAATGCTATTATGCAAATTTCACATGTAAAAATATCACAATATTAGATTATTATCACTCATATAAAATAAATAAAATATACTGGTGTATACAGTATGTTAATATAGAAAGTAATATAACTTTTTTTTTTCCTTTGCCCTATGTTATTAAATATTTTATTATTATATTATCTCTCATTTCATATACATTCAAGTGAAATCCAAATGAGATATAACTTGATTCATTTATACGAAATAATAAAAGTTATGTTGCGTAAAGTCTTTATAATATATGATGTAGGAATTTTTATTTTATATAATAATAATGTACTCTCGTTTGAAATTCTATAGAAATGTATAGAAATATAATATATTATATATTATATACAACAGTTTATTTTGCAAATTTATACTTTTCTTTTTTATTTGAAAGTAAATCAAAAATAAAAACTAATAGCTTAAAAATATAATTTTTAATTATATATGAATTATTTATTACGAATTTGGTATTACTGAAGTACTGTACACTCAAATATACGATTAAATTTTAGACCATTCAAATAATTACGCCAAATTTTCAATGTTATTCTTTTTAGAAAAATGGAGTCTTTGTCGAGTGTAATTGTAACTATTATACATTCTAAAATTTTATTCTTTAACTTTGCTCAAAGGCAGTCTTGGGTACGATTATCGTAAATACGATAACGATACTATATATAACGATAACAATATTCGATTATCAAAACGTTATAAATTAACAGTTTTATAAAAGTTATCGTTATATAGATTAACAAAAATTGACGATATTATCGTCGCATCTATAACGATACTTTTTGCTCCAAAAATAAGAAAAAATACACACAAAAGTAAGAAAAGTGCGCAGCAAATAAGAAAATATTACCAAGAATTTAAAAAGTATAATATATTATATAAATGAGGTGGTAGGTATACTGTAGTACAGTCATGAAGCAAGTATTTAAAATATTTTATTTCAATAAAAAATTGCGTTATGATTTATAGTATCGTTATCGTGGGTAACATTTTTAAAAGTAACGATATGGTGCTAGAATATAGTATCGTTGGGTATCAAACCCAAGACTGCTCAAAGGCAATAGGAAAAAATTTTAAATGACAGAGTGTAAATGTGTTCACTTTTAGTTATATTTTGTTATATTATACTCTTTATACAAACTCTTTGTGTTTCCTCTTTATCCATCATTGCGTTATATATCTATAATCTATACTGATATTAATTCGTATCAAGACTTTAAAATAAAAATACACATTCTACTTTCTAAAGAATTATTTCAGAAACATATTTTAAAAATTAACAGCGTCCCATAGACAGAACATTTGATATAGGAACCCATGTTTTTAGTTTTTACCAAAGAAAATAGACTCTAATATATATAACAAACACTTTGATAATGTTTACGATAATAAACATACTAAAACCTTGAAATGTAAAAAAGATATATAGAATAACATTTTATATACAACTTTTTTTTATTAAAAAATCTTTGTTATTCAAAAAATTGATTATAATAAATATAATTGGACTTCCTTTCTATAGCAAACGTTGTATATTAACTTTGATATTGAAGTTTTATATATTTGAGAATATGTCATTGTATCGTCATTTTATCGTTTTTTTTTGTTCAAACCAGTTTTATTTTTCAATAAAGAAGATATAAAAAACCTCAAAGTGAATGTAAATTATATCTGGTTTTTGATCCCAGACACAATTTATTATCATTTTAAAAAATTGTTACTTTTAAAATAAAAGCAGTTATAATCAATTTTATCATGAAAGTCTGATATATATAATATAATACATAATAGAAAGAAAATTTATTCTGAATCAAATATAAAAAAAAGGGAAAAGAGAAAAATCTGATTTTGAGAGTTTGAAAACTGTTTTTGTTAAAATCTATGAATAAATTATTATTATTATTTATATATATATATATATATATATTTTTTTGCACAAAAAAGTTCGGAAAATTAACTCTCCCACTGCGTAGTTATTGCAGCAATAAGTTTATTTGTATACTTTACTTTATACCACTCAATACATTAAATAATGTACTAAATATATTGCACACATGAATACAGCATAATAATACAGCTACAATTTTTTTTAATAAAATGACTGCAAAATAAATAAATCCCAGTGAGTAATTTCAATACAGTTTGTTCCTTAGAGTAAGAAATGTAGACCGCTGATATTCTATACCAATTGACACTTTAAATGTCACATGAGAATGTGTTGGAAAATGCATTTTTTTCTTCTTCCAATTCACAGAACAATACGATGTCGCATTTCACTTAACTGCACAATATTATACAAATTAAAAAAAAAATGGTGTGATCTTTTCTTTGTCGCTTGACTTTTTATTGTAAAATAAACTCCACCTTGGTATATAAGAAAATGTAAAAGTATATAGCAATAATTTTATTGAATATAATATAATATAAAGTTCTCTATATATATAACAATGCGTTTTTATTTCATCACTCTTATAATTTATGATCTGTTCTTACATATAGAGTTGAGTGAGCGACCCAAATGCCTATGCATGACAAGACAAACACTCACTTTTTTTTATATATATATTTTTATACATAAGAATTTATAAAACATGTTACCATAAACCATAAAAAAAATATAATGTCCCTATATTAAATTTTGAAATACTATTTAAAAAAAAGAGAATATTTTAATGAGTTTTTCTTTAAACAAAACTATAATTTGACATTAAATAAATTTAATTTTTAATACCTATAACATGATATAAAAATTTCGCATTCTTTCTTTTGTATATTATATAACTGTGATAAATATTGAAGTTTTTTTTCCCTCGATATCTATACGATAATATATAATAAAATACACAATTTAAAGATCAATAATATTACATTCTTAAATACTAACTATATATTTTATCATATATATTATAGCTTTGTTGCTCATTAGAAACAGAAAAATATATATATGGATATATACAGTGTACTATACAGTCTGTTACTAATAGGCTATATAGCTATATTATAAAACTGAACGTGGGTCATATATAACTCATGGCACCATAACCGCATATTACGCGAGTTCCTCATGTCAATATAGTCCATGATGAAATTAATGTAATGGTAATACAATTAATAAATACAACTAATATCATAATTTATACAAGACCTATTTTTAGATACTGAAATAAGGAATGTATAAATATTTAAATCTCAATAAGAAAAATTCAGAATTTTTGCTTTAAAAGATAAGATTGCATTACCTAATTTTTTAACTTACTTAGTTTGAAGCGAAGATGCTACATTCATGTCTATAATCATGGCTACCTCAGCGGCTGTATAATGTTATGAAGAAAAGCTATAGCATTGTTCCAACCTTATAGACGTCATTAATTAACCTGCAACCCCGGCAAAATACACACACACACATATATATATATATATATATATATATATATATATATATATATATATATATATATATATATATATATATATATATATATATATATATATATATATAATATATAGAGATATGAGAGGGTGTAGCGTGGGAACACCACAAAAAAACTAAATATTATTAAAACCCCTTTTCTTTAAATTATATTAATTTGCTACACTTTTATATAATAAAAAGACACTGTGGTTAAAATATCAAGTTTCTCAAAAGAGTAAAAAATTATTATTAGTATAAGGATGAGGTATAGTAATGATTATTGCAAAATATCTTATCAGTCTTGTCGCACTTTTTTATAAAATGTTTTTAAATAAAGTCTATTTTCATGTTTACAAAATACATCATATTTAATGGACCACTTGCAATGAACGAACTATTTAAAATAAATTTAAATATTCTTAATGCACTTCTTATATAGAAAAATCGTTTTCACGAATACAAGTTGCAACAATTAAAATAAACATTTCATTGCAAGTGGTCCATTGGAATGTATTGTGAAGTATTATATACCTATGCAGGAAAATTTTACGGGGCCTATACGAGGTATCAATTTTTCATTATTATTATTTTTTACTTAAAGCCCTTGTCAATTTACTTTTTTATCATTTAGAATACTAGACTGATAATTACCATACCTTATTATCCATGAATTATACACCATCACGTTGATTTTGTATTTATTTTCATTTATTTTACTTTTTGCGGTTATATCACGTATCTGACGTCACAATGTACCGATGGGGCCGTGATAGGGGTAAAGAACTTGAGGGAGGGGCTTAAATTTATCACGTGACCAGAGCGGTGACTGTGATTGGCGGCGGTACAGTGTGACGTCAGATACGTGATAGAACCGCAAAAAGTAAAACAAACGAAAATAAATACAAAATCAACGTGATGGTGTCTAATTCATGGATAATAAGGTATGGTAATAATCAGTCTAGTATTCTAAATGATAAAAAAGTAAGTTGACAAGGGCTTTAAAGGCATAGACAACTTGAAAACATTAGCATTTACATCACAAAAAACTTGATGGAACTTACATAAATAACATTAATTGGTCTCAAAACCCAACTGTAACGCCGTAGCAGCTATCAGAAAAATTCAATTTATGCAACCCGCACAACATTTTCATACTTTTGCCTGTTTCTGAAGTCATAAACAGAAACATTCACGCAAATTGCATACTTTACAGTTTTTTCACGCTCTCTTGTGGGGTTCTCTTGTGGATAAAAATTATCATCAGTTTTGTAGATCCCATTTTGTGTTTAATGATTAAAATGAAGATTTTGTTTCATATTTTCTATGCCTTTAAAACACGTAACTCGTATACATCACTCATATCTAGGTTTTTCCTGCATCAGTGAAGAAATCTTCTGTAATCAATACGCTGAAAATAATGCTTCGGAATAATAAAGGATGTAACAAAATAAGTGGTTTTTCTCATTTTTCCAGTGATGCCATATAGACTAGAGTCATAGAGTGCTCTACCAGTAAGCTATATTGAATGAGATTTAAGAGAAAACAAATACAAAATATCAGTAAACAATTAAAAATATTAAAACATCATGCGCATTCATCATTTTGTCCTAAACACATTTTATGTTACCTCAGCAATTAAATAATGATTAAAATAAAAAATAATAAAAGCAAAAAGATCGAAAGTCACAAAATTAATTAATTATTAAAATAATCGTGTAATATTAAAATATGATAATCATTATTAATTTACATAAAAATTTTATTATTTAACTGCCTGATGTGTTTGAAGATTTTTTTTTCCTTTAACTTAAACTAACTTTCGATTACACAACTTTCTTTATACTGTATACGCAAATGTATTTTTTGTTTACAATGAAAATGACTTTAAAAATATTCTATCACTGTTTTTTTTTTCTTATATTACCGTTGCGTAACCATATTGGGAGTTTGCGGATTGATGAATACAAAGAAAAAATATTTAGTAATAAATAAAGAAGTTGAGAACACGTTAGAGAAAGAGAGAGAGAGAGAGAGAGAGAGGCAAAAAAATCTGAGATGAAAATAATGAGATAGCAAAATTAAGGCAAAAAAGAATTTCAGAGCAGTAGACAGCAAACATAAGAGTTTAATAAAGAAAAAAAACTGAGGTGTGGCAGAAGATGTAGGTGGTTATCGATCACTCAGTAAACATTATCGTGATGTTTTAAACCAACCAATCAACTTATAGTTATTTCTCCTTACATGTTTTACTCTTATGCAACCCGGACAACAAATAAAATATTGACTCCACCTTCTTTTTGTTCGCGATATTTGAGTTTACACGTGCTTAGCTTTAAGTTACACACATTAAAATGCATTACTATACATAACTTTAATTTATCCTTCAGTGGCAATTTTTCTAATTTTTCAAATATATATAAAAAAAAATTATATGTATGTATATAAAAAAGGAACTTTTCCAGCAGGCCCACACACATTGAATTCAAATGATCGTCACGGTTATGAGACATTAAATTATCTGTGTCTTATTTGTTAATAATAAAGTTAAGCACGAATATCATTTTTTTTTTTTTTTTGAATCGGTGAAAAAATTTAACTATATGGAAGGTGGGATAATTATACAGATTTTGTTTTAAGTAAATGTCACTTTTTTGTTTGTGGTTTTTATTTTCTTAGTATTGCCATAGTACTCTTTTATTAATAGTAGAATTTCTTGCGTCTGCTGTTTTAATGGATCTCAGAGAGAGAAAGAGTAAGAGAGATAAAGAGAGAGAGAGGTTGGTCTGATATTATTATTTTTATTTGCTATATAATTTGACGGGACGCCTACGACCCCTAGAGGCCTGGCTAGCGGCTGAGGCTGTTGCTGCTACTCTGAAGCAAATTGGTGCACACGCGCTCGCTTCAGGTGAGGTGGATACACCTTGATGTGTGTACAGCTATCTACAAAAGAAATTTTAACACTATTTTATATTGAAATATAAATATGATATGTTTTTTTTAACTCAATATCTTTTACGTGACGTTTACATTAACTGTAACTCAATCTTTAAAATACTGTATGTTTAAAAAAAAGTCAATACCTTTGCATACATTTTTTTTATACATCAGCAGCAGGATATATGCAGTAAAAATAACAACAAAATAAGATTAATATATTATTCCACGTTATACGACTAAATTATGGTAAAAAAAAAAGTTTATATTTTCATGTTTGAAAATGGAATGATATAATGTTACGCCTTAATTTAATTTTATTTTATTTTTTTTTCGTTCGTTTTTTTTTTTTTTTTGTTTTTTAGGTTTGGATTTATTTATTTAATTTTAGAATCTCTCGTCAGCTGTCTATACAATGCAGGTTTCTGTGGTTGTCCTTCGTCATTCCAGGTGAATACAGGGGCCACAGCATAGGCCACAGCAGCCGATCATTCCAATTTATATCCCTCTCCTCATGAATATCTTTTTTATCCTTTACAGGATAAGTCAGTGTCATTGGGCAAAACATGTTTTGACTGATCTTTCCGTCTATGTCAGTGTGTCATTTGAAAATGTGTGACCATATCAGATATATGCGATAAAGAAAATATTAAATTATTAGCTTGTTACATTCATAAATGTTTTTGAATCTCCTTACTATACGTGTTTCATAAACTTCTTTCTTAAAAGCTATATAAATTAATTAAATTAACAAATTTAATTATTATTTTGCAATCAGTTGTTTGTAAACATTATTACACGTCCAAATCTTTTTCATTTAGGACAAAAAAAAGAATACTTAAAACTATAAAACATACTGACAAATTGACAGTATATTTGTTCATTATTAAAAACTATATATATAATTTATATACGTATAATAGTTATATACTTATTTTTAATCTTTGTATTTGATTGTATGCAGGCTCTTATATTTCCGCATTTTTATTACTGTGACGTTCTTTTAACAGACCTTAAAGCAGAATATGTTTCTAAATTACAATTACTACAAAACGCGTGTGTTAGGTTTGTTTTGGGAATGAAAAAATATGATCGGGGAATTTCTAATGGTTACAATATTCTTAATTGGGTAAAACTTGATGAATTACGCAAATTTCATATTCTCACACTGCTATTTCGCTGCCTCCAGGATGATTTATTTCCATCGTATTTAAAAAACCGTTTCATCACGTTAGCCGATTCACATGGTCGTAACACAAGATCTGGTAAAAACTACACTTTAAAACTTCCCTCATATAACCTTTTGCCATTTAAAAATTCTTTCACTGTAACATCAGCTCGTCTATGGAATACTCTGCCATGTAGATTAAGAAACTCTAAGACAGTATCAATATTTAAAAGTGATTATAGGCGTACATATCTGAGTGCCAAACAGCTCCGCTTGTAGTATTTTTTTTTTATTATTATTTTTTTTTTCTCTTCATCACCTTTGTTATGCATCTTTTTCTATAAAGTGATATAAAACTTTTATTTTTTTTTTCTAATATTTATATATTTTTTTCTTTCTATTATTAATTTTTTTTCTTATTACGTAGTATTAATATTTCCTCTGATCGAAATTTTGAATGTAATTAAATGATTTCATGAATGTTTTTCTGTTGGGGTTAGGTGTAAGAGTGGGCCAGACATATTGTCAGGCTTAAACCTCGCCCTTTCAAAAATTTGTAAATTTTTTTTCCTTGCATTTTTTTGAATAAAGACGATTATTTATTTATTTATTTATTTATTTATTTATTTATAAGGGTTAAAAATGGGCATCAATTTACATCAAATTTACATCAAAGAAACATGCATAATAATAATTGTCAGTAAGCATGTTTGAATTCTGATGACACGTTCTGAACAACAGTTGCATATCTTCCAGTGACATAATTTCTCAACTTCGACGTTTACATATATCATATCATTTATTTACGTGCAATATTACCACTTAATGTAACCTTAATAATAATAACAACAACAGTCCATTTATAATGTACATTTTAGCCTACTTTTTCCTTTGGTTAATCAGCGTATATATGGGGTTAACATTTTTTTTAGAGGCTACGGGTCATCAAATCTCATAGCGATCTTTCATTTTAATACTTTCTTTCTATACATTACATCTAAAATTACCATTATTATAAGTCTTTAGTGTACAATTTATTACGAGCATTTATGTTCAATTTAAATACTAATGAGATCATATACAGTTATATATTGCGCGGTGAATATAATAAATATATATATATATATATATATTTTTAAGTCCATGAAATTTTTATTTTTTAAGAAAAAGCGTTTATAATAAGACTTTGTAATTGAAATGTATATGAAATTTATAGTTTTGAATTTAAACGTCAATAATAAACTACATTCAAAAATAAAATTAAGATTATAGGGTATATAAAATATACTATATTGTAGTGAGTGGAGTGCATGGAGAAGAAAAATTAGAATGGAATGACATGCACCAAAAAACAAAAAATTATATATATATATATATATATATATATATATATATATATATATATATATATATATATATATATATATATATATATATATATCCAATTCCGTAGTTGCAGAGCTCTTCTGATAAAACGATTGCTTAGATAAAGAAAATTGTGAAAAATAATATGCTTTTTATTATTATTTGTTTCCCTATAAGATTTCCAGTGTTCTGGAAAATCCATTTTTCTGTTGTATGTTTGTATATTTCCTTATATATATATATATATATATATATATATATATATATATATATATATATATATATATATATATATATATATATATATATATATATATATATATATATATATATATATATATATATAAAATACTGTGTATATATGAATTAATGTTACTTACTTCAATACATTTAACTAAAAAAATTACAAGTCAAAAGATTTATTGTAATACATTTAAAATACAATTTATTTTTACTGGGTTGTGGTACAAACGTACATGGCAGCCCACAAACATACCAAAGGCGCGGTTTTAAAACTTTGCAACAAACTTATAACTCTCATCGAGAAAGAGAAGAGAGGGAGACGTCAATTTGCGGTCTAACTTCACAGCCCTTAATCATAGAGTTCAAAACTTGATTGCGGCCTCATCAATAAAGAAAAGAAACAAAAAAAATCTGACTGCCTTTCTTTCTATCATTTCTATATAGTAGCAAATCATATATAGACACCATATCTTTAATTTCAAAACACTCTATAATATAAAATTATATAATTATAAATTTCTAAACGAAGCTTAATTTAAATTTTGTTTTATATTTTACATGGTAATTTACAATTGACTTTCAAAATGAGTCATATGGCAAATATTTTATGATAATAATGTGTTGTTTTTAACTGCTATGGCCGATAAACGTATAAGTATATATGGAAGAATTATTTATTCATTTTCACTTTTACATTCACATAGAACTTGTATGTCATGAGAAGGAAATCTTTTTTTTTTTTTTTTTTTTTTTTTTTTTTTAATAATAATATACGTTTATTTTATGAAATTATAAATTATATTTAAATATCAAAGAGTTCTTTACGAAGCTATTTTTATTAGGAATATTTGTAAATATGTCAATTACCAACAATTTACTTCAACTAACTTTGGTTGTTAAATAATATAATAATTAAATTAACTATCAATCTATTGCATTTATATGCGCAATCCAGTATCATTTGTAACTATATACTTAGGCTTATTTAAGGTATATAAAAACAAGGATCCGCAGTTTAATAATTTCAAAACAAAAAATTCAAAATTACATACGTACAAGAACAAATTTGTAATTAATATTATAATAAACAATAATAGTAATGAATAAAGTATGGAACATAACATGAAAATCACTTAAAATAAAATTATCTTCAAAAATTTCAATATTTAAAATTAAAACTGTGAACAAATTAACTGTAAAAAGCGTGATTTAAGACGTGTGACCACTTACTTATGTATGAAAGTGTTAAAATAGAATAATATTTTACATGTTTGAGTGTCCCAAAGTGTATAAGCTGGGTGCTAAGAAGATTAGTTAGAACTATTAGTCTCGCTTTTATGCCCCGCAGTTCTTCTTATTATGATAAACTGGTCTGTTATACTATATAACTCAAATATATCATCTACAAAAAGAATTTTTCAAAATGTTGTAACTTAATTTTCTATGTCTAAGACTTGTCCGAGTACTTGCTTTAAATTTATTATTTTGTTTTTCATTCTTCTTTTTATTTAATAATAATAATTAATATTTTAGATTTTCTGAAACGTGCTTTTTTTATAGTATATAAGTTACTTTTTAAAATTTTAAACAATTCTGCTATACGCGAAATTAAGATAATATTTACCTTATGTTTTTAATATAACTTTTGATTTTACAAAATAGACTTACTATTTTTTGACAATTTCACATGATTGCTCTTGAAATACAATAAATTGAAATAAATCAATTCAATATTCATTATAATTTTAATTCTCTATAGTTTATTCTTCTTGAATGCAATATTCTAAAGCTTCAAAATAAACATATTTTATTGCCTGTAAACTTTCCAAATTGAGGGATGATGAAATTATATATAGCTTCCCCCAATAAAACGTTTATAAAAATTTATTTTGAACAGAAAAAATGAAAAAATATATATAAATACATAAATAATTGAAAAGTAAAATGATTTTTTTTTCTGTAATCTTCGCATATACTAAATAAAATTTGATTTCCATCAATCTTTAAATTACTTATTATTGTGTTTACAAATGTTAAAACTTGCTATAAATAATCGTGTTTAATATTTTTATATATAACTTGCATTTAATTGTATTTATCTGATTATTTTCAAAAAAATATTTACTTATATTACCAGTACACATGCAAAGAAAATAAAAATTATATGCAACTGTATCATTATTTTTGCACGATTTCATTAAATACATAATTAAAGAAAATTGGTTTACCATATAGTTTACCATATTATGCATTTATTATGCGTAGAGTCAATTAAGTTAATTTTATAGAGAAGTAAAACATTACCTGTATAATATTGAAATAAAGTTCTCTCTCTCTCTCTCTCTCTCTCTCTCTCTCTCTCTCTCTCTCTCTCTCTCTTACCTTCATATAAAGCCAAAAGAAAATTAATACGTGTAAATTTAAAAAAAAAAGTCAAGTAAAAAATAACAAGCATATTAGTTTCTTAAGAAAACGGATCTTAGGTACTAAAAGCCAACAGATTATTTTGCATTTATCAGTAATATACACACACACACATATATATAATATATATATATATATATATATATATATATATATATATATATATATATATATATATATATATATATATATATATATATATATATATAATATATAATATGTTTTTTATACATAATTTTGTATTATATAGCAAGTAGTAGGGGCGTCAAAGCTATCAATTAGAATCGAAAACTTGATCTTGCGGTATAAAAGAGAAAAGAAATGTAAAGAGAGAGAGAGAGAGAGAGAGAGAAGTCATGGGTGTGTTTTAATGTTACAAAAAAAAAAGAACAAAAGTATTGGTCGCAGACTTAATATATATAAATATATTTTTTATTTGCTTGATTTGCCACCGACCTCGGTAAAAGAGAGAGACAGAGAGAGAGAGAGAGCAAAAGGTACTTTTGCAGACTCTCTTTGCGTGTCTTCTCTTTCTGTACTGGCCTTGCTTGCCTTTTGCTTGCTTTTGCTGGCGATTTTTTGGGTCTGCCGACGGCATATTCAAGGCCGCCGGCTAGCTCTAACTTTGTGCTTATAGCATGGCTGCTTTCTTGCTTGCTTTATAAAAGTTGAATTCATTGCTTTAAGGGCCGCTCCCATATAATCATCAAGCTAACAGCATCACAGAGAGTGTATGCAATGGTCCCCGACATTGTCTCAACTTCTTGTACAGTATAAGAGCAAAGAAGAAGAAGAAGAAAAAAAAAAAAGTGCACTCTATCAACTTCCTTGTTCTCCTCATGGCATGAGAAATCAATAAATTTAAAAATATATAATATAAACATTTTTAAAACCATTAATTAAAACCATTTCCTATATATTAATACTGCTCATCGGGCAATCAATATTAAGTTCAAGATTGAAGAATCAACCCACTCATTCCATATCATAGCTATGTAAAAATATTAGCGTAGGAGGGAATCAAATAGCATGAATTAATTGAACGCAGTTATAAATAAACTGTAAGTATTTATTTGAGATTTTTATAAAAGCGAATGTTTAAAAACTGCATTTTTAACCTCCCTCCTATTATAGTTTGAAAGGAAATAGTATAGGCCTAATAAAAACAAAAGAATGTTACATACAATGTAAATTTTCTTTATTTAAGTGTAATTGTTGTTAAAAAATGATAATTTAAAACGGTCTGTGTATGCATATAATATATATAATTATATTTACATATTTTTATAATAATTTACATTACGTGAACAAAAATTTATGATTATACGCTTGTAGGGGTAACTTATGCAAACTTATATCAGACAGACAGTACATACAGTAAAGCGTCTTCTAGTTACTTATTTAGCATAGAAATAACAGTTTGAATGAATCTCTCACGCACACATTCAAATATATATACATAAAAAAAAGAAGACAACATCTCATATGGATAAAATAACAGGTGCTTAGGTTGAATGACTTAAAAATAAAATTCTCTCTAATATTATACCCTATCCAAGTTACAGGAAAACTCTAAAAAGCACAATATATATAATAAAAAGTAGTGTTTTATTGTATTAATATTGGTATTAAATATATTAGGATAATGTATACCCGAGTAGAACGCTAAGTATGACATTTCTATGATTTTTCAATGAAATTTCAATGAAATGTCCCATAACGATGACACAACTGCGATTTAATGAAGACAAAGTATGACAAAGTCACAAAAATAATTTTTTTAAAATGTCTAACAATGAAATTTCGATGACAAAAAGACGACATAACGACGACATGAAATTTTTTGTTTTTACAAAAATGAAATAAGTATGACAGCAAAAAATTATTGATGAAATAACGATGGCAGTTTTATTTTTCAAAAACCTAAATGCGACACAACGACGACAACGATTAAAATTCAATATGTATGAAATAACGATGACACGAAGAAATAATAATTTAAATTATTATTTCTTCGTGTCATCGTTATTTCATACATATTGAATTTTAATCGTTGTCATCGTTGTGTCGCATTTAGGTTTTTGAAAAATAAAACTGCCATCGTTATTTCATCAATAATTTTTTGCTGTCATACTTATTTCATTTTTGTAAAAACAAAAAATTTCATGTCGTCGTTATGTCGTCTTTAAGTCATCGAATTTTCGGTTTTAGCTGGTAGATTGATAGAAAAATATCATATTATATATATAATTAAATAATTAATCTATATTAATATAACGTGTTTGATTAAAATTACTACTGACATAATTATATATAGATTTTTTTTCCTATGTGCAAAAATGCATGCTAACGGTTTCGGAGTGTGTATTTTTCAATATTGTAAAAAAAAAAATAATTATTTTATATTATATTATAGTTATTAATGTAATGAAATTTAATATTTTACTAAAAATTATGCCAATCTAAATCAGCTTTAAATATAGTCAATGTGCTTATTATTAACTCTATAAGCGTAACAAAAATTGTTAAATTGATTGAATTTTTATTGTTATATATTTCTTAACACGCGTACGATAAGGCAAATTAATTGCAAGCATTAAAAGAAAATTTAAAAAAATATATTATAAATATGTTTCAAACAATTCAAAATTTAGTATTGCATAAATATATGGAAAGTAATAATTTAGTGCCAAAACTGACAATTATTATAATCACTTATATAGCTTTTTTTTAATGCATAAAATAATGCATAAAAAATATTCTTAAATATTGCAAATACATTGCAGTTGCGTTTAATTAATATTCAATACAAGCAATATATTTGATAAATACATATTATGATTAGAATCCAGTACAAAATCTTTGTGGTAGTGCAATGTAATATAGTAGCTTTTTCCGGTGACTCTCAGACTTGAAAAAAAAAAATTCAAAGTCAAGAATTAATACCTATTTTTTCGTTTGTTTCGGAGGTTTTGATACTTTTTAGGGCAGGTAATAAAAGTTTTAATTATTTATAAAATATGTAATTTACTACAAAAATGACGATTTATTGTGTTTTCTGACTTAGATTTGCATAAAAGTATTCACTTGATTACAAATTAATTAAGAAATCTGCAAAACAAGTTTCAAGTGAGACTTAAAAAATGCTGGGTTACTGAGTTTGGAAAGCTTTTTTATATAATATAATGCGAGCTACTCTACACGAAAGAAGAAAACTCCAACCCCGTATATAAAATTTCATGTTAGGCAGGTAGCATTTGGTATATAGGCACTAGATTTTATTAACAGGCAGGTCTCCGAGGTGGTCGCGCGGTGTACTTTGAAAGTTTGTCGTCGATATTTCATATTTTTACATTATTAAAATTATCCTGAAAATTTTTGTCATCTTTATTTCATACATATGTCATTGAAATTTCATCGATAATTTCTAGTAGTATAATTTTGTCGTCATTATTTCTCATTTATGTCATCGTTGTGTCATACTTATGTCATCGTTGTTTCATACTTATGTCATCGTTGTTTCATACTTATGTCATTGAAATTTCGTCGAAAATATTTTGCTCATTTTGCTAATATTTCTATTTTTTAACTCCATATAAATAACATGGGGCTAACGATGAAATAACGATGAAATGGGACACGTTTCATCGTTATTTCATCTTTGTGTCGCATTTATTTGTCATTCTTATTTCATCGTTGTGTCATCGTTAAAATTTTACTCGGGTATTTATTTTATTTATATATATATATAAAAAGTGAAAAATTAATACGCGTTGAGAATTTTCTATATCAAAAATACCATTAGGTTTTATGTGTTCGTCGGTAAAGATCTTGGGGGATCGAGGTTTATTTTATTTCTGCTCGGCTGGACAAACATCTCTTTGGTGTAGCACGTGTCTAGGGTGTTAAACATTATTGAATGCTTTACTGCTCACTGTTTAGAGATCTGATAGGGACGTTGACACAAAGCAAATCACGATTGATCTCAAACTATAAGTTGTACCAAAAATTTGATGGAATTTTACTGTAGATCTTATGGAAGGGATGTGTGAGATTATACTCCGCTGAAATATGAAATTAATAGAAATTTTGGCCTAAAACTTTTATGATTCAAAGTTAGTTGCAGTATAATAATATATTAGAGTATTAGACTAATGGAAATCGAAAGCCACGTAAAATAGTTACATTATTATACACCTATGTAGTATGGTTGTCTTTGTATTAGATAATTAAAGCCATATATACCTCATGAAACAACACGTGCTTTTTAATGATTAAACATAAAATGGGATCTACAAAACTGATGACAATTTTTACCCAGAATGTATAAATGTGACCCAACAGAGAGTGTGAAAAATACAGTAAAGCATACCTATTCGTGACAATTCGGGTTTCTGACGTTAGTAACCGAAAAAAAAAATAGCATGAAAATGTTGTGCGGGTTGCATAAATCGAAAAAAAAAATAGTTGGTATTTGAGACAAACTAATGTTATTTATGTAAGTCCCATCAAGTGTTTTGTCATATAAATGCTTATGTTTTCTTATGGTCTATGCCTTTCAATATGAATCAAATATTGCACAATTTCAATGTTTGTACATTTTAGAAACCTGGACGTTTTTACGTTCAGAGACATGAACGCTTGCAGATATATAATGAAGAGAGAGAGAGAGAGAGAGATTTCTGTAAGTAATTATAACACCCTTTTTGCAGATCGAATTTTATACTTCAGTTTTCATCATATAGCATGTTTTCAAGTGAAAAATTAATATAAATTTAATGCTTGATTTGAAGTTTATTTAATATGTATAAAATCAAATTAAAGTATATTTCTGGGTCAACTATTCATGTGAAAAATTACATTTCTATATATATGTTAAATAAAATAAAAATATCTCTTTTTACACTTTAAATTTCATTTACTTATTGTTATCAACAGTAATTTAAATTTATAATTTCAACAAAGTTTCTTTTTACAATAGCTGTGAAGATCTCTAACATCAAATTACCATGATACAACTTTATGATTCTTTTGGTAATCATTTAGCATCTTCTTCTCTTTCTTCCCTCTATCTCATATATATAGCGTGTGTTTCACTTCATCCCTCACCGTGTTTATTCTGGCACTCACCAAGAATTTCTTCTCCATAGGTATATATATATATATATATATATATATATAAAGATTGTTGATACAGTCTCGGAAATAAAATAATATAAGAAGAAGAGAAGTTAAATTTAAAGTACTGTGACTGCATGCAATACGATAGTAATCTTCGTCATTGTTGAAAATTTATGTAACCACTGTAAACATTTTACTTCTTCTTTTTTATTTTTTGAATATATCTTGTAAATGATTAATGTTTTTCATTATGTTTTTTTTTCTCTCTAAATGAACAAAGACATTTTGATATATTATCTACATACATAATTAATTAGTATACACATAGAATTATGTAAGAAATTTTAAGTTATGGTGAATGTAATAGTAAATGTGAAATTTATTAAAATTTTGGTTGAAATTCATATTTGAAGGATTCAAATTTCTTTTAGATCTTATAATATACTTAATAAAATATATTTGCAAATTATTTATTTAATAAGAAAATATATAGAATAGTAAATTTGGTCATTAAAAAAAATGATAAAAATAAAGTAACAAGATAAGTTCCATGCACAAATAGTATGCAACAGAAAGAAAAGAAAAAGATTATTAATATAAATCAAATTTCTCATATAATGATCATAATATATAATGTTATAACTCCCACTTATACATTATGATATATCAAGATCATTAATTAATAAATTTATCGATCGATCAATCATATCATAATCAGAGCATTTAATAATTTAATTAATCATGTATTTTATTTCGTAATGATTTAAAACAACGCCCACTAACTATTATTTTTCTCACAGAAGCTTTAATGATACTCGATGAGATGAGATGCATTTCTATTATGCACTCATGGTGCACAAATGTTATACGCTATTCAACACACGCACGCACGCGTTCAGAGTAACGTGATATCACTCAAGATCATCCATCTTTCCTTCAACATCCCCCGTGGAGTTATTTTTGTCTCCAGGTCATTGGGGTGATTCCCCAAGCGAGGTTACTCACCTTAGAAAAATGCATCTGTATTCAGGATGCACATTTACTTTAAATATATACATATAAGGATGCAGCTGTGCACAAATATTGCAAATTTAAACCAACACATTGCTTTCTGACAAAATAAGAAACAATTTTAACCATGGTAACACATTGCTGCTTATGTTATGAATTAGTAAGCATACGATAATGAAATAATTAATATAGGTGTCCACACGTTAGCCATTCATGGAGTTAAAACGTGAAACAAGAAGTTTCCTAGAATAATTTTTTAAATTTTAATAAAATTAGTACATTAAATTATTAATAATAAAGAGATTAACATGTAAGATTCACTTTGCTGCATGAGAATTGATGCAAAATCTAAGTATAGATACAAAAGTTCAATAATTATCGAGAAAATTTGCAGTAGAAACACTGGTTTAAAGTTAGAAATAACGCATTATATACAACTTAAAAATAAGGGAGAAAATTTACAGCCCTTAATAACTCCCTAATGTGGTAAAGCCTATTTTTGATCTATATATAAGTACTCCCCAATTTTAATTTTGCATGATTTTGGTGTTACATACATTTAAATTTTGTATTTTATTGTGGCTGCATAAACATGTTTATGCTTGCAAGAGGAAAAATCAAAATTTCACAAATATATAAATATAATTAGTAGTTTTGCAATTGCGGCCTATAACTAAGACAAATCAACAAAAGTGCTTTCTTGAATATAATAGTAAAATACATAATATTTATACGAAACTAATTATTTGAAGAATTTCGATTTAAACCTATTAACGAAATATGTGTCACTGTTTTATATACAAAATAAAAAGTTTGTAATGTGACTTGAGTAATTAATAAAAATTTGCATGCCGTGTATAGCGAATCTGGCATTTTATAATTATACCTATCAGAATATTAACCCATTTTCTTTGTAATAACATCTTCAATTTTAATTAACATGTAACTGATTGACCTCTTCAATTAAATTAGAAAGTCAATTGCAAAAGTAAAGTAAAAAAAAAAAAGAAAAAAGGTTAACATAATATATAACACCAAACCAGCATAGAAATATATTGCACGCATATAGCACACACCGCTACAAAATAAAATAACCATAAATTTAGATAATCCTTTGTGATCTCATATTTTGACATGCAGTAAAATCTATTTTTAAATATTTTGGTCATCACCCTTGCATCCCTCATTCTCCCTTTACTTTTACATAAAAATGACATTCGAGATGGCACACTTCCGTTTCCTCTCTGCCAGTTACTAGAGTTAAAAACCACAGAAATTAAGGCGGTCTGTATGATATTTAGCTGCTCTGGGCGTTGTGTTGTTTTTTTTTATACTTTTTTACATGATCGCCACGCTTCTCGCACACGCCCAGTATTTCTCTCCCTGTCCCGTGCTACCTTTATACCTTTTGCCCGCAAGTGAAACCAAAAACACACACTTTGAAATTTAATACTATTTAATAATATCATCATCAAAATAATATTATTATACAATTATTCGCTATTATAATATAAAAATTTAAAATATTATATACGGTTAAATATGTACATACATTCATTAGAGCTTAAATAATAATAAAACATTAATACAGCATGTAATTAGCTCATTATATATTAAATTTGGAATTCAATGGAAATAAAAAGAAAGTAAATATATGTCCTAATAGCATTATAATAATTTAATAATGTAACTCATTTTTATTTTTATTTTTTTGAAGAGAAAAATGTATAATTTTTTATTTATTTCACCACAATTATTTTAAAGCTTCAACGTAATTTAATATTATTGTTGAGAAATTGTTCCCTTTGCTTCATACAAATAGTTTTAAAGACACGGGGGACCAGTAAATAACTTCACTTGAATCGTTTGTCTTTCGCGAGGAACTATTACCATTTAGTATTCTTCCTTCTCCCCTCTTTCTCTGATATACAAATTATATATTGTTCCCTATAGACTATTTTCAAGAAGTAGCGCTGACAACATTTTGTAAGAATGCACTTGTAAATCTAAAAAAAAAAAAAATTATCCCCCTTTTAAAATCATATATTTAAATGTATAATGTTTGACTGCGACACATAAACTATAAGGCTTTTAGTTTGTTTTTATTGTCTTTTAAATATTTGTTAACTTAAAATATAGCTGTTGTATGGCAATTATTAGAATTTATTTTTATAGGATTTTTGTTTTGTGCGTTTTTTCTGGTTTGCTTGATGAATTTAACTCCAAAGTTCATTTATTTATATGTGTATAAGAGTGATACCTAAAATTTGTCAAAATATGCAAAATAAAAATATTGGAATAAAATTATTTTTAAACAATTAGGAAAAGTGTATATTTTGTTGCATGTTCTTCAGTGTTTGTTGTTGCTACTTTATGTTATCTGATAAAAAAGTTCTATATAGAAATGTATAGTTTTTGTATGTTAGTTAGACGTGATCATGCATTTATGCTATAGCCATTGAGTGAAGGGAAAAAAATTAATTTGAAATAGGTGATATCTACAACAGTTTACAGTACTTCCCTTAAAGGCATAGACAACATGAAAACACAAGCTTTTACATCACAAAACACTTGGGACTTACATAAATTACTTTAGTTTGTCTGTAGCACCGTAGCAGTGATCAGAAAATTTCAATTTATGCAACCCGCACAACATTTTCATACTAGTTTTTGCCTGTTTCTGACGTCATAAACAGAAATATTCACGCAAATAGCATAATTTACAGTTTTTTCACGCTCTCTTGTGGGGCCACATTTAAATTCTATTAAAAATTATCATCAGCTTTGTAGATCCCATTTTATTTGTTTAATGATTAAAAAGATCATGTTATTTCATGTTTTCTATAATGCCTTTAACAGCACAAATCTTTGTTTCAGATTTTATTTGTTCTATATTATAACCCCTTATATAAACTTCTAATTTATCATATATTTTATTCATAATTTTTATATAAAGATAAACACAACCACTTTTTCATCTATAAACCTAGTTAGGATATTTTTTATTGTATTATAATGTATATAATATAAATACACAATAGACATATAAAAATATTTTAACTGCTGCATTCAATTTATTATTTTTAAAAACATTTATCAACACTTTTCATAACTTTAAAATCCATTATTATACATATTTTTCCCTTGCTATATAATATAATATTATACAAATTAAAATCTAATATAGGTATTTTATATTGTTGGTTCAATTTGTGTGCTGGTGTTAACGAGAGTTATGCCTTGTCACTCCACATTGTACAGACCTTGAACCGCTAATGTCATCTATATTTTTTTCTTCTTCTTTTTTTACCTGACACAAATGATGTTTATAACTCACGTGTATGATGTAATAAAATGTTAGGAATTTGATGGCTGCAGTCACAAAAAAAATATATATATATCAGTCAAAATATCATAACACTTTTAATATAACAGCAAGTAACGTAATTTCAATGATCAATAATGTGTTCTGTGAAACTAATATAGTTTCCACCAAATACAATTTTATTTATTGATATTCTCTCCCAATAATTTTAGCCTCTTCTCATTGATTTTGGTATTTATTTTCCAGTGCGTGCAAAGTCTACAATAGTTTAGAGCACATCAAACATTTAATATTTTGTAAAAATACAGAGCGATGTAACATTTTAAAAAACTGTGAATTGAGTGTTTTTAATTTGCAAGGCTTAGCATGCAAAAAGAAAGTAGTGACGTACTGCGTATACAGTATAATATAAGCATCTTACTCTGTAATGTGTGTTGTGTTGTATATATGTATAAAGTAAACTAAAAAACTATGCCTATATAAGGCTTAAATAAAATTTATAATCCGTGAAGTTTAGTATTCAATTTTATTATTCCTAACTCATCTATAATCTTCATTTTTTTTTAATAATAAGCACTTATTTAACACAATTTGTCGTAAATTTATTAATTAAATAACTTATTAATTAATTTCAAATACATTAAATTTATTTTAAATTAAATAATATTTATATAGTTAAAATCACTATTAATTTGAATATCTATAGCTGTAATTACTTAAAACTCCTACAGTGTATTAATTGATTTAAATGTCTAAGCGCATGAATAAGCCCGCATCATAATCGTGAATAACAGTTTAAATTAAAATGTCTCATTTTTCTTACTTTTAAAAATGGTGTTACGTATTTCTTTTATTATATGACCATTGCTTCATTAATAGGTTTTTAATTCTACTTTTTAGAATCTGCCTTCGTTAAAAACTTATTCATTATAGTTATTATTATTTTCAGTAGCAAAGAACTTTTGAAAGCGAGAATTCAAAAGCTCATATTGATCTATGAATCGGAAAACTTCTACAAGTTTACTTTTAAATTATGAATGAAACGTTCTTTCATAAAGGATTGAAAATTAGATGACAAATCTTTTTTTTATTTTTATTATTATTAAATTTAACTACCTGACAATTACATAAAGACAAATTAAACAAGATGAAACGTAAATCTTTTATTTAGCATCATCTTTTTATATTTTATAATTTGTTATAAAACTATAATGTCGGCCTTTTTTTTTGTAAAAAAAATAATAACAGAAAAGTCACTCAATTTTTCCTTTTTTTTTATGTCATTCTTATTTTTCCTCTTCAATTATTTATAAAATCAGATTATAATTTTTTTTATATTATATATTATCCTTCTTTTTTTTATTGTATCATCTGCTTTATTTTTTAAATTGTGTGTGTGTTCTGTTTTGAAGTACAAGGAGTATAACTTTTGTTAAAGATCTGTGTAAGTAAAAGCCATTTCAACTTGCAGCCAATCTAATTATGTAGACGTTGCTTTTTTACCACGAAAATAATATACAAGAGGTAACCTACCTTTATACGTTTCTATAGAAAGTAAAAACGTAATGATATCAAATACCAGTACTTATATAAATTGTTAGTAGTATTTAGTATATATATGATCGTATACTGTGCTGAGGAAAAAAACAACATATTTTTGGTTTTACAATTTTTTAACTTTTAATTTAATATTTTCTTAAAATTAGAAAGGAAACATTTTTTTTTTGTCATTTTAGGGGATAATAAAAAGTGTAATTCCTGTTACATTGTGTTGATGTTGAGACAATCTGTGCTTACTGCGCAAACATCTATACTTCCTAAAACTTTAAACAGTGAATTTCAAAAAAATAAAAATCTTTCAATAAACTTGCAGATTTTTGTATGTTATTAAAATAAAAATAATAATAAAAAAAAAACAAGAAAAAAATTTCCAATGTACAATTTTAAATAAATTAATTTTGATGTTATATCAAATAATATGTATGTTTTAATAATGATTTCTAATTCTATGCAACTCAAGAACTTGATACGTATAGTTTTGCATAGCTTCTCTCTTTTGTTATTGAAATTAAAATGTAAATAAATAACCCAGTGTTACGTTATAGATCTGAATTCAAAAGAATTTTGAAATCAAACTGATATTACCTCTTCTTTGTAAGTTACCATGGTATGTAGCTCCAGCAAAAGATGCTGAGAAAGAGAAGATAAATAATTGGAAAATAAGGTAAAAAAAATTGTTAAGAAGACAGAGAGATGTAGCTTGGAAAGTGGAGGTAATTATCGAGAAAAAAAGAAAAGAATTTCATAGACTTGGCACATCTCTTTATAGTGAGGGGTGCGGGATGTATATATAAGAATATATACAAATACCTTTTTGCTTCAATCTTGTGTAACATTTTGACCTTCAAACATTATAAACCATGATATTTTTTATTATTTGCAAATAACAATTTTCTCATTTAAGCAAATGATATGAATGCAATTTATAAATAATTTTAATTAACTTGTTAATTCAATTGAATTAGCAAGTTGCCGTGTTGAATTTCAAGCTTTTCGGATATTTTGGGGATGAATAAAATATTTGTAAGGGTAATATTTTCGCAATTTTAAAGTCTCTCTCTCTCTCTCTCTCTCTCTCTCTTTTGTTTTGTTTTGTTTCTGTAATATTTAGTTCTTCTGAAATTGTTGATACGTCAACAATTAATTGTTGATTCATGAACGCAAATATAGCGAATGTTGTTGCAAAATCCTCTACCGTCCATATTACATTTTATTGTGAAATATTATACAAAAATGTTGAGTTATATTTAGGAATTAAAGTAAAAAAATGTTGATAAGTTTGCTTTACTAATTGGCAACCTGTTGTTTTTTTTATCTATCTTTGCGCATAATTAGCATATTTTAGTGACAAATTTTAATTTATACGTTTCCTTTCAATATATAATATGCAAACAAATATTTAGAGAACGTGCTTGGAATAATTTTTACACACTAAAATGAGACATTGATTTGCTTTGTGTTGTCTTAAAAATAATGATTAGCAAGAATTACGTACTTTATGTTAAATTTATTAATATTAAAAAAAAAATACTAAGGTTCTTAAATCCACTTCAGTTTTAAGTTACCTTTAGTAATAAATGAGATTGCGAGAAGTTATATTTAGAACTTTTTAAACGTCAGCTTCCAGCTGTGTTTATTTACGATTTATCACACTTAACATTTGAACTTATTGACTTAATAATTATTGTCTGCAATGTGACCTGTCTCTTAAAATACCGCGAAGAAACGATTGTTCTTTTATTATTTTAATACGATTTACAGGACAATGTGTAAATAATGTATAGGCTAAAGCTCACTCTTTACTTTATAAGCAATTTACTTTGTCAATAAATAAGATTATTTAGTTTCATTTCAAATTTAAATTGAAAAAATTACTCAAATTACATTTTAAAAGAAAAGTGTGTGTTATATCAATTTGATTTTTTTTCTTCTGCTCTGGTGATTTGGGATCATTTATAATTATATTTGCATAGATGATAAAATTCTCACATACATCACATAAATGTAGTAGTACATGCAGGAGATCAGTTTTGTACTCATCAATCATAACTCACCAGTCCATTGATAAAAAAAAAATGGATCGGTTTCAATAATATACCATCCACTATAGCTATACAGTACATAATCAATTCTTAATCCGAAAACACAAAGCAGAATTCAAGTGAACAAAAATTCTTTCACAAGTATACCAAATATGTTAACAATTATAATTTTCAAACTATATCATTAATAAAGTTGACAGTAAAAATTAAATAATTCATTATGTAATATTAATTATTAAAATACTAATTTTGAGTCTTAACTAAAAAGTTATAATAATAATACAATGTAGGAGGGCGTTTTGTTGCGAGCAAAGTGGTAATCATGTCTAAAGGAATGTGGCTGGATGTCTGGTCACTCTCTTACTCGATAGTCGTACGTAAAGTACACACCTGTGCCTTAGCTTTATAGCTGTGCCACAGAACAAGTGTGTGTACCGTCCAAGCCCCTCTCTTTCTACATCTTAACAAGCATAACCTCGAAATTATACTCAAAAAATAACATTCAATTATAAAATAATACTTATATAAATCTTATAATAAGCTTTTTAGTGTTGTTCTTTTTTCTTGTGGTCAACTCTCTTGTAAGATGAGATAGAGAGAGAGAGAGAGAGAGAGAGAGAGAGAGAGAGAGAGTTAACGGATTTGTGAACCAAACAAACATTACAGAAATAATATTTGATTTGTAAATTGGTCTGCCCATTAAGTTACACATTGATTTAAACAATGCTTACTTCAAACTGTCTTAATTTTATTTAATATCTTAATAACTTGGAATGAAACTCACAAAAATAAATGTGCACTACATTGCAGTATAATATCTTAGCAAGTTTTATTTGGTTTGTTTCTGTAGTTTAGTAAATTTGGACGATTTCTTCCTAAAACTGGTTTTCCTCCATCAAATTAAGTGTTCATATCTATGAAATATAAAACATTTGAAAAAATTTGAAATCAATTCAAGCAACAGTTTTAAATTAAGCTGCTCCTATATATTATGGCATATAAAGTATTGATAATAAGAAAAAAATATATATAAAGGACGAGAAGAGAATATTAAAATTATATGAGAAAAAAAATAACGCTAATTGGTGCAACGGAAATAGTTTTAAGAAAATATTTCAAAATTTCCTCATATGAAATACATCACATTAAAAGAATCCTTGTTCCTAATCTGTCAACATTATTTGTTGCATTTTTATATATAAATAAAAAATGGATAGCAAAATTATAAATCATTGCCAAAGAAAGATTTTTGTTTTCTCGATGTATATATGTGTACCTTACAGAAATATAATTATTTTATTGTATATTTGTGTGTAAAGAAAAACTACAACTCAGCATATTTAACGATGAGTTCTTTTTCTCCCTTTACAACAACAGAAGCAAAACTATAACGTAAAGCAAGGCATGCAGGTATTTATGATGTATTACTTAGATTGAATAATATACTGGTCACGCTGTATCCGCTCGATCCTATTATTACACTCAATATTGCACTCGCTAAGCACTTGAGAAATGAAGAATAGAATAGTAAGACATTCTGATTTTACGTCAAAATATGGTGTGTGTTTTCTTCTTCTTCGTCTTTTTTGCTGACCAATCATCAATATTTTTTAAAGAGACAGCTTTTAAAATATTATTATTATTATTATTTTAAATTTATAAATATCGTGAAATGTAAAGAAATTGAATTAATTGGTGAGTTTAACGCTATTTGATCCGTTTTAAAGGACTGGAAAAAAAAAAAAAAAAAAAAAACGAAAAAAAGGTAGCATGCCCTGCTTTTTTTCAAACTCATGCACGATCGATCTTCCGTGACCCGTGATTTTTGTTTATGTTTTTGTATGGATAACGTTCAAGCCATTTCATGTAAAGAATATTTGTTCAACAAAAAAGTTACAAATCATCATCGCAAACTTTTATTTTTTTCGTCTATAGTTATATTGTAAAAATGAAGCAAATTATATTTTTATAAGCAAGTTTTTTTTCCATGAATAAGTGATTCTTAAAATTGAGATTTATAAATTTTTGCATTGAATTTATTATTATTTATTCAAGAAAGCTTAGGTCAAAATGTTACTTGAGGTTATTATTATTATTTTACCAAAAAATATCTATAAAATGCAAAGTTCAGTGATCGGACTTTCATATATTTGTAATGATTTGGGACCTTATTATAAATTGATATAATTATTCATGAACAATTTTTGAACTATTAATTTATTAATTTAATGGGTTAAAATTCAAGTCATCTTTTATCATCTGGAGAATGCCCCTTGTTTCTATAATGAAATCTTTAATTAATGCAAAGTTTTTATTAAATACATCGTAATTCCATAATCAATATAAAATGTGTTAACATAACATATTATATTCTTCGATACATATAATTTAAATAATAAAAATTATAGTTAAAATCTATAATGATTGGCTAACTTTGATCTTAACCGTATAATTATCTATTAAGGTTATAAGCCAAATATTACAATTAGCTGCCACATATATACCCACCCCACATGTAATTATAATGCGTTTATATATTATATAAAGATCAAAATCAACTTATGGAATGAGTAATCAAATTTTACTTCAATGAAATTGATGCGGTCAACTTAAATTTTCTATTATAGCTTCTAACCCACACAAGATAGCAGAAGCTCAAAACTATTTGTTTTCGTAAAAATATTTATGTGAAGTGCAAAGTAACATCGTATAACAATTTCTTTATTTATTGTTGTTGTTGTTGTTGTTGTTGTTGTTGTTGTTGTTGTTGTTGTTGTTGTTGTTGTTGTTGTTGTTGTTGTTATAAAACAACTTTAAAAGTAACTTGTGATATTAAAAATGTTGATATTACTTGGTTTGGTCATGTATCGTTCAGTCTGTGTTTGGACAATTGTATAGAAATACCATTATAAATAAATAGTTAGGTGAAATATTTCTTACAGCCTCTTTCAAAGAATCAAAAGAAGATGAAGAAGATGACAAAAAAATTAACCCTTTGCATTCTTTTATATTACATAGTTCATTACCAACCGCAAATGATTAAGAAGCCAAATTGTTATGATGGTTATGTTTTTTTCTTATCTTAGTTAAGCGTTCTTTTAAAATTTAAACGTTCCATATAAGTGCCAGTCAAAAACATTTCAGTAATTCATAAATTTTATAAATATCTCTTCATTTGCAAATCTCTAATATCCCATAGAATATAATTTTAAAATATATAATGTATAATTGTAGAAGAAATTTAAATATTCTCATTAAAAATGCAAGCACCGAGTGAAAGAAGTGTATAATACAAGGTCAATTCTTGTTGACCCCCGCACTTGAGGTAGCGGTGTCAGTCACAGAAACAGCGAGAGAGAGAGAGAGAGAGAGAGAGAGAGAGAGAGAGAGAGAGAGAGAGAGAGAGAGAGAGAGAGAGAGAGAGAGAGAGAGAGAGAGAGAGAGAGAGAGAGAGAGAGAGAGAGGTGTCCCTTTAGTTGCTGCACATGCGGGTGACCGAATGCATTACAGTATAGAGCCAGGTACTGTACGGCAGGTGTGTTGTGTGTGTGTGTGTGTGCGGTATGGCCTCGTAAGACCTTCAACATGTTGTGAATAAAATCACAAGCTGATCAATCAACACGTAACGTGCACACACAGGAAGCCAAGTCAATTATATCAAGCTTTATTCTAGTAATTATTAACTACCGGAGAATAATACATTATCTACACTTTTTATATGAATGATTGCATTCATTCATATCTCCTTAAAGATTTCAACGCATATGTGGGAGGAAAAAAATTATCTGTATCGTATTTAAAAATAGACAAAAAAATTTAATGTATTTAATATAAATATATTTTTATTCTTTTTTGCAATATGCCTATAAGATACAATCTAAATTATGCTCTATTTGAAAATTATAATAATATTTTGGAAATTTTGCATTTTGATGTTACAGTACTTAATTTTTATGACTTGTTCTTATACCCTTTGTAAAAAAAAAAAAAAAAAAAAAGAAAAAAAAAAGTCTTAAACGGTATATTAATATACCGAGTATTGTGCCAAATTAGTATATTCGGTATAAAATTTATATATTTATTTAAACCCTTTAAGCCGAATATTTTACTGTTTCTTCGGTTTAAAGGGTTTAAATAAAATATACTGGCACAATATTTGGTATATTAAATATACCATTTAAGACTCTTTTTTTTCAAGGGACGTTTCATTTATTTATTTTTCTTTTTGGCTTTTTTTTATGTTTTTGTGTTTCTTCTTAACTCTATTATTATCCTCAGAGTTTTTGTACTTTCTCTGTTGCTGACTAAGGAACGAATTTTAATTTAAGTAATGCAAATAATATTACTTACTGAAGTTATTTCTTACTGAATATCGATTTTCAAAGCTACAATTCAAATACAGTCTATACAGCATATAGTACCAATAATTACCCTTGTAATGCAATCCAATCAATATATACTCAAAATAAAGTGAAATTGTGATTTTTAGTAAAGTATATATCCATTCATACTCAACATTCACTCAACTTGTGAATAGCATTCCAAAACTATACACAAATATTTAATTTTGTCGTTATTATAAAGATATCAAACTTTTTTTTTTTTTAAAGATTCAAAATGTTTACTCTTTAGATTAAAAACTTTGACAGGAAGATGGAAAAGGTTCTATTTTAAGAGAAAGCAGATAATAAAGAAATAGGTTGACATTTAAGAAATACAAAAATAAATTCATAATATAAGTTAAATCGTTTCAATAAAATATAATTCATCATGTTATAAAAATAACAGTTTTTGTGATAGGATAATGTGAAGCTTAGTGAGTTTTTCATCCTCAAAACGATGATCAATCTGTTAGTACTAAAAAGTGACTCAGGAATATTTTTAGGGCATTTTTTTTATCTATAACTGCAGGTGTTCACACAATCTTTCTCGTTGATTTTGATACATAATTTTGATATTTTCTTCATCGTACACATATATACGATAGCTTATAAGAAATTAAAACTAAAATTTAAAGGAGTAGTGAACAATGGCTTTTCTAATAGTGCATAGTGTTATTAAACCTCTAAAAACGCGATCTTCAAAATTTAATTAATAACGCGCTGAAAGCAAAGCCGTTTAGCGACCCCGAACCTACGTTACAGCTACAACTTGCACTCACGATAGTTTGGCGTGAGCAGAAGTTACTCTTAATCTTTGCATAAATTATTTTACTACATATCTGTATTCTGTAGTCATCAAAACATTATATATATATATATACATAAAAAATAACTTCAATTAAGTAGCGAGAGCAAAAAATAAGAGTAACTCACGCTCGCGTCAAACTAGCATGAGTGCAAGTTGTATAGCTGTGACGTAGGTCGCTTAATGGCTTTTGCTCTCAGCGCGTTATTAATTAAAAATTTTAGATCACGTTTTCTGGAGGTTTAATAACACGATGATCACTATTAAAAAAGCTATTGTTTACTACCCCTTTAAGAATCCAAATCATAAGCAGAATAATAAAGTATTAATTTCATACGTTGCATTTAGGCTGTATGATTATATTATTATACAAAATTATTATATACGTAATACGTATATTTGAATTTTCTGTGATAATGCTCTGCGTTGTAATTATATGCGGTATGACATTTTACTGTGGAAATCTTTTCAAAGGTCCGTTAATTTATTTGAAATATTTATGTTGATGCATTTGTGATTACAAAATACTACATCATTTCACGCATTTATTGTTATATTTTATCTTGTGTTACTGTAAGAAGTAAGATGTTGATCTGGAATCTAAAAACTTCTAGAAGAAATTTTCTGTGTGAAAATATTACATGAAAATATATATGTATTATGTATAAAAAAAAATCAAAGAATTTTTTTTTTTTTGTTATATCTATAACTTGCATCCAAAAGAACATCTTATTTTAAAACTTTTTCAAAAAAAAAAAAGAAAAACCAAACAATTAAGTTGTGAATTTAAAATTTCTTGCGTGTAAAAAAATGTCTAAATTATCATCACAATATATTCTTGAACTTTACATTTTAATCATGGTCAAATTTGCAACTTTATGTCGGATACAAAAGATACAAAGTTAAAAATTTAATTCTACAGACGTAAGTGTGAAAATTCTTTTTATAATATTTGTGTGAACGATAAAAAAAGCAAATAAAATATTACTGTAATTAAGATTCCAGTTACAAAGAGAAAAAAAAGAGACATATTTTGCAATTGAAATTAAAGAAAAAGAAAGAAAAAAATCCTAGCTTCAGTAAAATCTCAAGTGAATATGTGAAAAATAAAATGTAAATGAAAACTATAAGGAAGTGAAAACATACAAAACGTTACAAACTTTTTTGTTATCAAAGTAAAACAATTAAAGACTTGATATGTAAAATATTTTATTTTCTTACGAAAAAAAATGTCAAGATAAAAAAGACATAAAATTACACTAGCAGATCAAAATATAAACTGTAAAATATACAAGGGTACTGAAATATGCGATAAAAATGTGTAAGATCATGTGATATGTGCAGTTATATATTAAAAAAAATCTCCTCTATCTTTAAAATTGAATTATGAATTTATATTGGGATTTCAACACATTACCATATAAGGTAAAAGCCGTGAAAGAATTATAAAAGTTTTATATTAAACCGTGTATATACATAAAGTTGATTAATAGTTTTGATAAATTAAAATTAATAAAAATTTATAAACAAACTAATTATTAAAAACAATGAGTTAATTTTGTCATTATTATTTATGTTTCTATTACTTTATTTAATTTTGAATTAGTTAAAAGATACATGGTACAGTAGCGCACCTTGCAGTGCTAGCGGCGTTTGAAGGAGATACATATCTCGTGTGAGTTAGAGAGAGAGAGAGAGAGAGAGAGAGAGAGAGAGAGAGAGAGAGAGAGAGAGAGAGAGAGAGAGAGAGAGAGAGAGAGAGAGAGAGAGAGAGAGAGAGAGAGAGAGAGAGAACATTACAATGCTCCTTGCCTTCACATCTCACGGTAAAAACAAAAACCTCCATCAGTTATTATTATTATTATTATTTTAAACGTTATAAACACGATTATATACAGCTTTGTTTTAAATACATTTTTCACTTTAAATATAATTTCTGAATTCTTAATCTTTTAATTTATATCATAGAAAGACGAAAAATATTATAAACATAATTATATCAAAGTTATAGAAATACTTATTACAAGAAATATATGAAAACTTTAGAAAATCTTTAATTATAACAAATTGAGTTATTTTATTATTCTGTCCTGCAAATCTTATAATGGAGAATAGAGTGTTTTGCAGAAATTATAGTTAAAAATAGTTACACCAACCCTGTAAACTATAATAGTAACTGGTCAAAAATCATGAGTAATATTACTCATTTACGTTGCTTTGTCTTAAAGGCATAGACCACATAAAACAACATGACATGTGCTTTTTAATGAATAAACACGAAATGGGATCTTCAAAACTGATGACAATTTTTACCAGAATATTAATGTAGCCCCACGAGAGAGCGTGAAAATACTGTAAAGTATGCAATTTGCGTGACTATTCATGTTTCTGGCGTCAGAAAATGCAAAAAATAGTAAAAAAATGTTGTGTGGGTTGCATAAATTGAAATTTTCTGATAGCTGCTACGGAGCTACAGTTGGGTTTTGAGAAAAACTAAATTTATTTATGTAAGTCACACCAAGTGTTTTGTGATATAAATGCTTATGTTTTCTTCTGGTCTATTACTTTAATGTCCAGGATCTTATATTTTATGTGACTTCTACATATGACTGTCTAATAGACTAATATATTATACAGGAAACTCAGACTTTTACTGTAATTCTAAATGTTCTATGACATGTTACTTTAAATGTGTGTGTTTTTTAATTTCTTAATTGCTTAACATACATTTTCTACTTAAATTGAATTCAACATTGTCATCATTGATTTTAAGAAGCCATTTTGGTTAACGTTGATTTTTTTAATTATTGGGTTTCTTGATTTTCTATATGTGATGTATAAAAAGTAAAAGTTAGAAAATATGATCATAAAAGTTAAAATGATTTATATCCGAAAAAAATTAAAACATAAAAGCTTGTTAAAAATGAATTCAGTTTCATACTCCATCTAATGAATTAATTTTTTTTCTATGTAAAAAAAAAAAAAAAAAAAAAAAATCATGTAAGCAACTTGTAATGAGAGTCGTTATTTTATCTGACAAAAGATTTATTACTTCCTTTTTATCTTCTTTTTTTTATAATATATTTTCCACAAATTATTCAATACATAATTTAAGCAAAAACAGGTATTTTTCTAGACACGCAAAATAGTAATAGTAAAAATTATATTATTAATATCATTTTTTTTAAAGTGATTTTTTGAAAAATTATATTTTCAAGTAAGTTTATTGAAAAATTTAATTTTTAAATGCTTGTAAAATTGTGTATTGTATAAATATGAATGTGTAGATGAATTATTCATAAACTCAATATATATTTGCCACACACAGCAGCAGCAGCACTCTCCTTCCTTACCCCGCCCTTCTTATATGCTTACATGTATTGTGTATGATGGCAAATAATATCTTGTCCACAATAATCTCATAAGTCAAAGTAATATAAAATATCATTTTTATATGTCATACAATATATTTTTTTTATGTAAATTTTTATCTTTAAAATGCAATAACTTGTTATTCTTCATAATACGAAGTGCAATAATTTAATGTAATAATAATTTTATTATTTATATGAAAAAAATATGATGATATAATGTTGATTGCTGACATTTGATATTTTAATTATAATTATTGTTGATGTTATACTTTGGAAAAAAATTAAAACCTGTATAATATAATCTTTCAATGATAATTATGAACAAGAGAATAAAATTGCTTTCTTTCATAGATATAAAATGAGTATAAGTTTTTGTTACATTATACACATACAATGTGACATAAAATTTTATTTCATTGCTTCACGGACACACAATGCTTTCATATTATAGACTGTAATTAAAGCGTATTTCTCTCTATATAAATATACTTGGTACGGTCTTGTTACTACAAAATGAATTTCTATTACCAAATGGAAATATAACATGTATTTAGATTTAGATAGAGTTTTACGTCAACTGAAATCTCCATCTGATTGCATTGAATGGCCATATAAGCCAATAGATTTTTTTTTGTAAAATGACAGTATACCAAAAGAAAAAATTATATATACAATTTATGCTGCATTTATGTCATTATAACATAAATGATGCTAAATTAGAACAAGAGAACAACATAAATAAGAATGCTGTATAACACGATATGTATTTATATGCTATATTATGTAACTCAGGTATTATAAAGAATAGCATAAATTTTGCTGTATCAAACAAATTGTGCTGGTAAGAGCTAGCATAATTATTAAGTATTTATTTTTTGGCTGTATTTTTCCATAAGTAGTATTAGATTATAATTTTAAATCACAGAGATATAGTGCATACGATTGTAACATTTGAAAGAAACGTGTGTCTATTCTAATATTTGATGTGAATGCAAAATTAAATATTTCAATTATATGTTTTTTCTTTTAAAAAACTATGTATCTGTTATTATTATTACATAAAGTGGAATTAAGAAATTTTTAGGACATGAGTTACACTATCATTTTAATATAATTTTTAATATCATATTTTTTATCACGTCTCAAGATGCGTATATACAATGCTGTTTTTTTTTTTTTTTTTTTTTTTTTTTGTCCTCTCCACTATCACATCTCTGTTATATTATTTCACAATTACATTCAATTCAAAACTATACAATTATATTCTAAATTACATGCCATATAAAGATATAAAAACATTATAATATTATAGATAAAAAAAAAATACAATATTAATAAAATAAAGCAAGGATTAAATTAAAGGCAAGCTTAGAAGTTGTTAAATTTGACTAGATGACGACGAAGGTGTCATATTAATGAGTAGTTAGATTGTCGCGATGACACACACAGCCGCGAAGTTTGCGCAATCAGAGTGACCGTGAGAGCGCTAGAGAGTCAAGAGAAAAAGCCTTGCAGTGCACACCTGCCCTGCCTCCACTGTCTTACCTTACCTACCGGACTGCTGCATATTTAATGTCCCATCTTGTTGTCACAAGCTACACGCTCCAATGAATTTTACGTTCCGGAATCGCAAAATATAACTGGATTTTGTTTTTTTCTTTCGTAAAACTTTTTTTTTTTTTTTTAAGTAGTTAAGAAAATAATTAAAATGAAATTATTTTTGTTACAGATTATTACAGCAATAATTGACGAAATTTAGAATTACAATCAATAATATGAATTTCTAAAACAAATTAGCAAATCATTTTTAAGCATTTCTTCATATAAATATTAAGCCAATACGATCAAAGTGCAATTCTTTTTTTATTATTATTTTTTTTTTTAAACTCTATAAAATATAATACACTTTTTTTTATATATCTCCATTATCTTATGCGAAGTAAATTAATTATTTAAAAATTTACAGGATATATAAACAGATTGTTAATCAATTTTTATATAATTGCTATTAAAATTATTATTTTTTGTCGTATAGAACATGTTTATCTAATTACTATTATATATAAGAGTCAATTTAATTGTGAAAATATTATTATATATTAAAATCAAGCGATTCTTATTCAGCATTGATTGAAGATTAAAATACTCCAAAAGTGATAAACATAATTTAATTATGTTACTAACAATCAAAAAGAGAAAAGAAAATTGTTTATTTAGTCCCATATTAATTTCATTGTTTATAATAATATATAAAAAAAAAGCAAATGTACTTTAATTAATTTACATAATACATTATTACACTAAACGGTTTTAAATGCAAAAGGAAGAAGAACAACATAATATAACTTATCTTAATTAAAACAATGCAACATAAAATTGAATGAAAAATACAAAGCAATGACCATAGCAATATATTTAAATTAACCCCCATGTACGTATAGAGTACATTAAACGTACATTAACCACCGGATGTTAAATGCATTATATTACATTGATATAATAATAAAGTTATGCATTAAAAATTCTGCACAATTCTACATATAAATTGTATTCTTTAATTACAAACTATATAATTAAAACAAAGGTATTTCATTAACTTTTTTTTTTTTTTTTTTTTTTTAATTGATAAACACGTGGTATATATTTCATTGCTAACTTGTTTTTTTAATTTTACTTCTTTTGTTTTGTGGAAGTAAGCATACGGATGTTAGCAGTCACAAAAGTGTCAGATACACAATTACCGTAACCTTGATTGCGCATCTTTTATTCTATAATATTGTATTTCCGTTGTTTAAACACTTAAAGCACAAACAATTAACGTCATTCATTATTGTGAACATTTTATAAACACTTTTATCTTTCTTGCATTTTAAAATCTTGCCAATATACAATATATCAGATTTATTGTGAGTTTGTTTACTGTCAATTATACAGTAAAAATAAATAAAAACAGAAAATGTGGCCATTTCAGGTTTTGAATATTTTTCCTTTCGAGATGTTGACAATTTCAGCTTGAAATAAATAGATATTAGATGGTACATAAATCTAATTCATTAATTGTTTTAAAATATTTTATACTAAGCAATACACATGGTGTAATAAAATGATTGATTGATTGATTGATTGATTGATTGATTGATTGATTGATTGATTGATTGATTGATTGATTGATTGATTGATTGATTGATTGATTGATTGATTGATTGATTGATTGATTGATTGATTGATTGGTTGGTTGATTGATTGATTGCAAATACTGTTAAACTCTTACATTGTTTTATAATAAAAATATTAACATAGCACGCGGTGGTATATTAAATATTTATTATATAATTTTGAACTTTTCTAATATTTTGATTTCGTTTTTATTTTTTTAAATTTTTTTATTTTTAGATACTCTGATTCTTAATAATATTACGTTTGATGCTAAGAAAGTTTTAGTTCAGAGTTATGTAAATGCCACAAACAAGCATTGATTTTGTCAACTTCTTTAATTGAATACACAGATATCACAATTATAGGACAATTAGCACATAAAATATCCAAATTTACAATAACATTATGTACCATAATGATTATATAGTAAAATGAGCAAAGGATTTATAAAGTATCATAAGTATCATACACAGCTTTTTTATATAATTTCTCTATTGGTAAACATTGGAATGTCAAATTCGTCAATTTTGGTATTAACAACAACAACAACAACAACAACAACAACAACAACAACAACAACAACAACAACAACAACAACAACAACAACAACAACAACAACAAAACTTACGTTTAATACTCCATAATTATAGATATTTGTAATATTATTGAATGATTTTTAAAAAGAGTATCATTATTTCCAAGCTTATTATGTAAAAATTAAACTGCAATTTGTTGCAATATAGCGTATATAGATATATCCGGTACATACATACATAGTATAGGTAATTTGCCTTACAAGCTTGCTTTTGCCCATATCTGATGTGTAATATGTCAGAAATGCAACACACAGAGGTTTAGAGTGGGAGGTTTAGTATATAATAGTTGTTACAATGGAAAAATGTATAATTATACTGTGATGTTTACCTTTATATTGACTAAAAAATAAAAGTAAACAATAAATCTTACAATTACAGAATTATCATGTCAAATAGCTTTAATTTATATATTCTACAAAAGAATTACAGTAAAATGTATACAAATATATATGTTTTTTTGCTTTTCTTTTATAAAAATACTTTACGTAAGTGAGAATGAGAGAGAGAGAGAGAGAGAAAAAAAGAAGTTATTTATTTGCTATTAAGTAAAATATTAAAGGCATAGACAGCATGAAAACATTAGCATTTATATCACAAAACACTTGATGGGACTTACATAAATAGCATTAATTGGTCTCAAAACCCAACTGTAACGCCGTAGCAGTGATCAGAAAATTTCGATTTATGCACAATATTTTCATATTAGTTTTGGCCTGTTTCTGACGTCATAAACAGAAATATTCACGCAAATTGCATACTTTACAGTTTTTTATGCTGTCTTGTGGGGCTACATTTACATTCTGTAAAAATTATCATCAGTTTTATAGATCCCATTTTGTGTTAAAGAACATGTTATTTCATGGTTTATATGCCTTTAAGATGGCACATAGGTCAATGAAAAGTACGCATTTAATTTCTAATACATTTTAATTGTAATTAAATATAATAGAAAAAATATTTATTATACATAACGAATTAAAGACTTATTTATTTTTATTGATATGTAGAGTTTTATTATTATAATAATTTATGATGATTATCAGACCGAGTTAATATAATGACCTTAGTCAATCTTCAAATTTGAAACTTTTGAAATTTTGTCAAATATTTGAATGAATTTTAATCTTTTATCTAAATACATTCCATACATATTAACTATTCAAATAAATAATAACTTTTAATGTTTTTTTTTTTTTTTTTTTTTTTTTTTTACCACTAAACTTACAAAAAAAAAATTATATTAATGAAATTCACATAAGAAATATAAATGACATTTTTATCTTTATATTAACGCAATGAAAAAAAAATCCTTAATAAAGTTTTAGAGATAAAAAATAAAAATTTTATGATTATTATTTTTTATAAACGCGTGCAGAGATTTTGGTCCAATTTATCATCTTAATATATCTTTTTTTAAAGCTGCTTGCTTGTTCATTGCCTTAGAGAGTGGCGAGCTAGTCTCTTCTCTCTCTCTCTCTCTCTCTCTCTCTCTCTCTCTCTCTCTCTCTCTCTCTCTCTCTCTTTTTCTCGCAGTTTCAAAGTGACATCCTGACGTGAAAAAACCAGATAAAATATTATGTGCTGTCCCGCTTAATTATTTTAATAAGCAGATTTATTTCAAGATTTTTGTGAAGCGATAAAACCTTTTTTTTTTTTTTTTTTTCCTCCTCCTTGTGTGGTATTTTTATAAATTTTATTTTTTTTTATGTATTATTCGTAATATATAACATAGTGATGTTTTCCAATTAGAATTTTTTTTTTAACAAAGACACTCAACCAATTAAGAAGAAAAAAATAATAAAAATATATTATCTGAAAGAGAGAGAGAGAGAGAGGTAAAAACAATAGAAACAATAATGTTCTGTATAATAAACATTTTTTAAATTCTTTTTATATAGTCATTTAAAGTAACAGAAAAAAAAAACTACTTCTATAGGGAGGATTAGGCTTAAACATTATGGTGGCTGTTGTTTTAAACAATAATTTTGGAGGATGCTACTGTCTTACCTTTTTTGTTGTTATTTATGTAAATTATAGTAAAATTGAATAGTAATTCATTGTTGTTGTAGGAGTAATATAATAAATAATTATCTTGCCAGTTTTTTTTCTTCCTATTTTCTGATATTTATTGCTAAAAGAAAAAAAAGTTTGATCTCTCTCTCTCTCTCTCTCTCTCTCTCTCTAATCTAATCATGTTCTAAGCTGAATCAATTAAAACGTTTTCATAGTAATTTTAAAATTTGCGTGCTCTGATAACCATTTTTATATCATATATAGACTTCATACATTTATTTGCATGCCGTAAGACATTAAAGAAAGAACTTTAAATCTTAAATTCCCACAATCTTTTTCTCTCAATCCAATGTTAATTTTATCATATACTGAAAACTGTTATCATTTTTTATACTATACAACGTTTTTCTATACTTTGTAAACATATTATAAATGAGTAATAATATATAAACAAAAAAACGAGAGCAATTATAAAGCATTAATTATGTGTAGATGTTATAATTATAATGGATATTTCGCGTTAAGCTGACATCACATCACGAAGTGAGAATTTTTGCTGAGGTGTAATTATATAACGATGCGATTAATATACAAACAAATTATATAACTTGTATTATTAAGAACTTGTCAAAAGAAATGTGCTTCACTTTTAACTTTAATAACACTTCGCAGTGACAGAAGAATTACATGTTATATAATATCATTAATTTTATGTTAATGTTGTACTATTTTATAGCAAAGTTTTGATTTTTTTTAATGACTTTTTTTTTTAGAAAACAAATATGCCTGTTAAATAGTTAAAAAATTTGTCTTAAATTATTTGTCTTATTATGCAGTATGCTGTTTAAAGTCATAGACCACAATGTGCTATTTAATGAATAAACACGAAATGGGATCTTCAAAACCGATGACAATTTTTAACAGAATGTTAATATAATGTAGCCCCACGAGAGAGCGTGAAAAAACTGTAAAGTATGCAATTTGCGTGAAAATTCATGTTTATGACGTCAGAAACATGCAAAAATTAGTATGAAAATGTTGTGCGTGTTGCATAAATCAAATTTTCTGATCACTGCTACGGCGCTACAGTTGGGTTTTGAGACAAACTAATGTTATTTATGTAAATCCCATCAAGTGTTTTGTGATATAAATGCTTATGTTTTTCTCTGTGGTCTATTCCTTTAAGTGAATTTTAAAATGTACATAGCAAATTCTTATTTATTTAAGGCTAATATTTTATTTCAGCAAAACTTTGCGGGGAAATAAAGAAAACTATAATTCACATTTATATGGAGACATTGATTCCAGCCCTCATAACATACATATTATTATGTATTTCCATATGATAAGAATAAATTATTATTACTACTATTCCGCATCAGACATTATAATTTGAAATTCTGGCCAAAACAAGGTCGGTCCCGCCAAAAGCTGTATCCGTGGTGCTAAACCAATCAGAGAGCGTGTTATAAACCTACTAGCCAATCACAGTTAATTTTATATTGTTAATTACACTATGTCCGCTCGAACTACTATTGGGAGAAGTGTATATTTTAAACATAAATAAAATGTCAACTACTGAGGGTAATAACTAATAATAGAAATAAATATGAAATTGCCACTTCAAATAATAATAATAATTTTTGAATTTATTAATTAAAAAAATCAAAGATATAGTTTGCATTGCCTTAAAATACCATAGAGGACAAAATACAAATAAAAAAAATGGAATCTTGATTTTTCAAAACGTATAATACTAATAACAGACATTTGACGTAATCTGTAATAATCTGTTTATATTTCAAACAAATATTAAAATAGAATATTATACTATAGAAATTAAATACAGCACATACTGTCTTGTCTCTTTGGTATTGTGTCTACAAGCAAAACATTTACTAATTCAGTAATATTTTTATCACTTCAAATTAATTATTTTATTGTTCATGATTTTAATTTGATGAGACTTATGAGATGATTGTAATGTGAATGTTTAAATAAATCGTAAATAAAAAATTACTTCATAAATTGAGTAATGCGTTAAAACAAAAGTGATGGTAATGTTTGTATTTCTGTATTTAGATCTATCAGCTTTAATATTGAATGGAACTCCTTTGATTCCTATATTCTATTTTATATATCATATCAATATTATAATGGGGGAAAAATCAGAAGACGGCAGTGTAAAAGTTCAATTGATTAAAATTGATGGAATATAAAAAAGATGTAAAGATGTACAGAGGAAAGGATAGTATTGCTGAATATAAAATCAAATTATAAGACTATATAATTTAATCTCGCATCTCATTTGCAATTTACGATCATGAATTATTTTATGCAAAAATAGTTTTCTGAAAAGTATTGTAATAAAATTTGCTTCTAATATAAAAGTCATTCTTGCTTATGTATGTTAGTATTTGTAGTAATTTGTGTTCTTTTCAATTCTGATATTAAGTTTCTTACCATGCGCCTTTGGCAGTTTCAGTTGCGGCTACAATATGGTATTATATTCTGGGGTGCTCGACCCACACTCAACGAATTATTATGTTACAAAAAGGGCAATTTGAACTTTGTGTGATGTACCATTTAGAAAATCTTATAAAAAAACTATTTATAAAAATGCATTTTCTTACTATTATTACAGGTCTTTTCATTGTTGAAATGGCTTGTTTCATTTTTAAACATCTAAACTAAATCAACAAACCTATACATAGTAGTACATAGTACTCAAATCTATAACATAATCCATGACTTAACTCTTAAAACAAAAAGTCAAAGTCTCTATGAAGTCCTAAATTTGTAATGAAAAATGAAGAAGACGAAGAAGAAGAAAAAAAGAAATTAAGAAAAATAATGGTGAACCTACAATGTGTAATTCTGCTTTATACAATTTGAAGGAATTTTATGCTTGAGCTTGAATGTAACAACTTTTAAATATTCTAACATGGTGATGATGAATGCGTCATTCTGTTGCCTACAATATATTACTTGCCAGTGATTGTGTATTTATTTATTTATTCAAAGTGTAAAATACTCATCAAACGGCGTAAAGTAAAATATGCTATAGAGTTGTCTGTCTCTCGGACACTCCACTAGAGGGCACCTCAGCGTGGCTACCAAATGTCTGCACACCAAGAAATAATCAAAACCTGTTACCTCTTCAACAACTTCTTAAAATATCGATAAACCAAACCCCTTAAAACACCAACTTTTTTTTCTAAATATATCTGTACTCTTCCTCGTAATTCTTGTTTCAAACAAACTTATAAAACCAAAGTATAATTAAATAAATAGGTAACAATAAAATTTAGTTTACTTTTTATCACAATGATTATCTAAATTGTCATTTTATTTTAAATGTATACCGTGTATAACCTCTTGTATTTATTTATTTTCAATTTCACATTTTTTAAAAAAGTAGTTTTTGTCGTTTACGTCACTTGTTTTGTGTTCCATAACAACATATTGTGTGGTATCCTTGTTAATAAATATTGCTAAACTTGACTCTAAATTTTGTCATTCTAATAAATTAATTCAATTAAATAAAAATTTAGCATGCCTGTTTAGTTCTTTAAATTGCTTGTTTAACTTTATTGAAGAATTGAACAAAACAAGCTCTTTTTTTTTTTCTTTTTTCTTTTTTTTTTTTTTTTTTTTCTTTTTTTTTTAAGATTGTCTTTTTCTATTGTTTGTTTTTATAATTTATTTCTTTTTTGTTATATATGTGATTTAAAAATGCTTTTTTGACAAATATTTTGAACTGAGATAAAGAAAGTTATAATTTAACTTGTGGTTAACAACACAATTAAATATAATTTTATTTCAAACTTTTACATATTCAAAATTTTAAGTCAAATATATATATATATATTAATATTATTAAATTGATAGTTATATTAAAATCATGATTTTTGTTTTGCCGTATACATTTTTGTCTCTCTAGAAATAATTGTAGGAACTGAAGGATACAAGAAACGTTTTGTGTTGCTTAAATTGTAATTAAATTAAATTGATCTTCATTTCATTGGTAACCGTTATTCTGTAATCTATGAATTATTTTGTTTCTCTGTTCTCTTCATCTCTCTCTCTCTCTCTCTCTCTCTCTCTTTCTCTCTCTCTCTATCTATCTCACTCTCTTATAGTTTGCTCATTGTTTCTAACAAAGAAATTTAAAATTTTTAAAAATTTTGAAACTTGAAATTTTATTAATCAAGTACCAGAAAACCAAAAGCAAATAATAAACAATTTAAAAATTTCTAGATTTCTAAAATGAAATAAAATACTATTAAAATCAATTTTAAAACATGTAAAAATTTATGTATGATCATTGAACTAAACACCAATCGTGTAAAATTATATATAATTTAATCAACATTTAAAAATATTTAAATATCTAATTTGATTACTCTACACATGCACAAACCGTATCCTGTAGCAGTAATCAAAATTATTAAAATGTAATATATTTATATAAAATAAAAACAAGCGTGTATTTCTTTTTTCTTTTATTTTAAAATTTTTTTTAAATCATTAAATAATTATATACGAAAATAACATGAGAAAATCGAGTGTGAAGTGAAGAAATGCGGTATAAGAACAGGTCAAGCATTTTTATATATAAATATTTTTTTTATACAATACACGATCAGTAATCAAAATCAAATAATCAAATTAGAAAAACAATTGGGTACCGTAATAATAAAAAAGAAAGATATTATTTTATATATTTTAAACTGTAATGCCTTAAAGCATTTTTTTATGCACATATATATTAAGTTAAAATCAATTTTCAACGTCATAACTTAAATAATAAAATATGTGTTTACAATATTAATTTAAATATTTTAATGCTATATAAAAGTGTAATATTTATAATTTATTGAAAAGTAATATAGACTTTAATAGCCTTACAGCCTCTTCGGTCCCAGTATACAATACAGTGAACATCAGATAATTCAATAAAAAATCGGGAAAAAAATCGAACAAATCGAACAAATTGAGATAAAAATACAACAATTGAACTAGAACACGCCCTTGAATTTACGCGTTTTTGAAAGCTATTTTGAGCATTGTAGAGTGGGTAGGGTGTCCGCAAAAGTTAGAAAACCTTTTTGACAAACGAGACATATTTTTGTCATTCTGAGAACCGCCACAAAAACGTGGCTAAAATATACAATAATGAAATAATTTTTTAAAAAGTCGGAGACTTAAGAGGCTTATATTAAATTTTACATTATTTATGCCACTTTATATTTATTTTTCATTTTATTTTTTTTTTCAGTTTTCAGTTTCTTTATTGATCATAATACCAATTGGTACATTATGATTATAAAGATATTTTCAAAGGAATGCAATTATTTCATAATAGTTTCAGTCATCATAATTCATATAATATTAGGAATATATTCTTATAATATCTAATAAAATTTAAATTATGTAGCTAAAAACACATTTCAAATAAAAAATAAATAAATAAATAAAAGCTCACAATTAAAATATAGTCATGCGATAATTTGTCATTTCCAATTCCTAAAATTATAGTTTTTATTCTTGATATGTTTGATATAAGCTAAAAGTTTTCTTTTAGCTTTTTACTAACTTATATATGTTCTCACAGATTTAATTACCGGTTGGTGATATTAATTAAGATGTTTGTATGGTACTAATTACTCTTTTTTATATATAATTATATGAACAATAATTAAAATCCTTTTTTAATACAGTAATTTAAAAGAGATAAAGTTAGAATTTATTTAAAAAAAAAGATTGTGATTCTTTAGTATCCCAATTTAAGTGACATTATAAGAGTCATCCAATAAAAAAAAGTTGTTATAGGTTTTTATTTTGATCAAACTGAGCAGATATGGAATAATATGAACCCACAAAAAGCTAAAAAAAAAACCTCCAAAGAGTAATGTGAAGCTTTATAATAGTTACTATTATACCATTGGTGTGTGGGTTGAACGAATAGCACACACAAATGTGCAATAAGACAGCATGTTATTATTTTTCGTAATCTTATAATAAATTTTATAATTTATAATAACATTTAGTTCATCAGTTACTTCTCATGAAAAGAAGAATGCTTTAAGGTTTTGAATTATATCCACTTGCGAATGCATTTCAAAAGTATACATAAGCTCTGCATACACCTATTTCATTCCACAAGACTTTTATAAAGAAATTTCCCAATGAGAAAATAACTTTTTTTTTTTTTTTTAGATTGATTCAAGGTGAATTATTTCCCGTGAGGCTATTTTTATTATTTTTTTTTTGTTACTGCTTGAATTACTTGCTAGATAGATAGATGGACAACAAAACAAAACTCTGGCAGGATATACGATTGTCACTTTTTTTTTTTTTTTTTTTTAACTTGCAATGATCTGAGAGCACGCGTGAGAACCAAAGTGTCAGTAAGTTGGTTGTCGGTTGCTTGCATGAGCACCAGCCATCATGTCATGTCCTTCTTTTTGATACAAGGCCAGTGTCGAGTAAACTTCAACATAATTCACATAACTATATAAATATAAAACACTTAGATAAAATTATTATTGGTAATTTAATAATTTTACTTATTTCTGTATTAACTATAATAATGTATAATATATGTGTGTGTGTGTGTATATATGTATATATATATATATATATATATATATATATATATATATATATATATATATATTATATATATATATATATATATATATATATATATATATATATATATATATATATATATATATAAACCACCTCTTTAATAAAATTTTGTAAGTTGCAAGACCAATTTAAGAATTAATTGACCTCAATAAATAACAATTTTTATTATATTATATATTTTTTTTCAATATATTTTATAATCATAAATGTCATACGTACATGGAAATTAAATACGAACGATACTAAATTTATTATATTAAAAAATTTGTTCATTTTTTATTTTATTTTTAAACTTTTTATTACTCATAAAAAAAAAGAATAAAAAAATCTTAAATTTTCAATTATCAAGACAACCTTTTCCCACTATTTGCAGTCATTCAAATTTCTTCCATTGTAAGAAGGACTTTTGTTTTGATAAAAACCACAACTTGAGTAGCGAGAAATGCTAAAATTGGTGTAAACTTTTTAAATTTGTTCATACATTATATAATGACTAAAATATATATTCATAAAGGACAAAAAAAATAATCAAGTACAAAATTTGTGTTATAATAGGACTTGACATTCAAAGTCACAACACACAACAATGTCATTTGTACCTTGAAAATAAATTTTTATATTGCAAATAACATGAAAAATACAAAATAATAAATAATAATAAAGTGTGAGAACTATAGAAATTACTAGTACGTGATTTAATAACACACAAACACTTCAGAGGTTAAATATATAAAATAATAATAATAATAATAACAAGCACGTGGAACTATGTATCTACCTTCATGGAAAATCCAATTGAATTGATTAAAAATTAATCCAAAGTTAAACTGTGAAATTTATTTTATGCTTGATTGAATTAGGTATATTATATGAATCAATCATATAAAATTGATTTTTTTTCTTCTTATTCTTATCACTAATATCTAGATATAAAATTTTGTGTATACTTTTCATGTATAAAGTTGAGGGTTATAAAATATTGACATTTCTTTTATAAGTGAGAGGTTGCAACAGTCAGTAAAACATAAGTGGACACTTGAAATATTATAAGTGATAAATCTATACTTCAACTTTTTTTTTTTTAAGTATTTCAGCATATTGTATAAACTTGTTATATTATCTTACTTTTTATTATACTTCATAACAAAAAAAAAAGTGTGTTTATAAATGATTTCAAATACGTTGGGTTTTTACAATTATATCGGTTAGGAACCAAATTTGGAATGGGTTTTTACTCTATATATAAAGTTGTCCCATTTTTTTTTTTTTTTTTTTTTTTGCATTACTTTGAAATGTTATATACAGTAGGCAAAATCATAATTTTACAAAACCATGTATATTATTTTATACAGGTTATTTTATATATTATGAACTTGCATTTTTTGGTATATTCGGTTAGTAATTTTTCTATTATATATTTTTAATTGTATCCAGATCCAGGCAACACTTATTCCATATAGGTTAACCAGATTCTTTGTATTTTGTAATTTGTACTATAGTATATTATGATTAATGATTATGTATTGTATTTACTTAGATTTAGAAGTTCCCTATATATTCAATATAAACATTAGGGGAAAGGTCAGAAGTAAAATATGTTTAAATTTTTATAGCCTATTCTCATAAAAATTGGTAATATTTTATAGCGTAATTGAATCAGCTAACCCTGATACAACTTTCAGGATAGGTCACATCACAATTAAAAGAAAAAAAGAAAGAAAAAAAAAAAAAAACATTTAAACTTCATTAGTCTAAATTTTCAACTCTTACTAAAATTTTTGGATAATAACTTCCCTTATTATTATTTTTTTTCATTTTTTGGTTTCTATTGAATCAATCATGTAAATTCGATTTTTTTTCTTCTTATCACTATAACATTTTGTGTGTACTTTTCATGCGGTATTGTATAGTTGAGGGTTGGTCTAATTTATAAAGCACCAATGTGCAAAAAATCAACTCTACAGTATATTTATTATTATTTTTTTATCTGCTGATGTGATTGTTATTACTGAAACCCTCTCTCCTTAATAAAATTATGAGAAAAAAAAAGATTTCCAATAAAAATTAATGTAGAACATTACAGTCAAAGTTACCCTACAAACTATAATAATAATAATACACGTGCATAAAATTGAGTTTAAAATTTCAGCAGCTCTTAGTATATGGCCATCAAAATTAGACGACGGCGCATCAAGTCACGATTGTGACGTCATTAAACAAAGGTCGTGGGTTCAACCCTCTGATTAAGCGTACCTTTTGTTATAACTGGATTACTGTCAGATAAGTTAATATTTTTATTACGTGATTACTTGAACAAAATAAAACATTATTTCATAAAACAAAAAATAATAATAAGCATTGATTTGAAAGAAAAAAAAAAGTACTATAATTTATAGTTACGAACAACAACAACAAAATTCTTATATGCATGCTTTAAAAAAAAGGTAACTTTTTCACATGAAATATATATACTGTATACAATAATTCATCGATTTCTATATAAATATAAAACAAAGGTATATTCTTAATCAAAGTATCATTATACTGTATAATTTGCTCATTGTTGTAAGAATGTGTATTGTTTGCTGTATTATACAAACGAAATAAACTTAAGAAGAATTGGAATAATGTACTTTTTGCAATATATGTTTTTTAAAAATACTTTTATTTTTAAGTATAATATATTTTAGCTAAATATATCAGGAAATAATATTGTCTATAGTTGAATATATTAGATGAGTCAGAAATTTTCAAACATTTAAATAATGTTATCTTCAAAATAAAAATTAAAACTACAGGATATTAATATTGAAGTAAAAAATATTAATTTCAAAATTTAACATAATATGCAATTATGTTAAAGCCATATAGACCACATAAAACAACATGAGCTTTTTAATGAATAAACATAAAATGTGATCTTTAAAATTGATGACAATTTTTACCAGAATATTAATGTAGCCCCACGAGAGAACGTGAAAAAACTGTAAAGTATGCAAATTGGGGAAAAAATTCATGTTTATGACGTCAGAAACATGCAAAAATTAGTATGAAATGTTGTGCGGGTTGCATAAATCGCATTTTCTGATCACTAATACGGGGCTACTGTTGGGTTTTGAGACAAACTAATATTATTTATGTAAATCCCATTAAGTGTTTTGTAATATAAATGATTATGTTTTTCTATGGTCTATTCCTTTAAGTAACTTTTGTGTGCTTTTGATACTATATGCCTTTTCGTTGTTGATTTATACTAACACCTCGTTTTCTTGATCTATATAAAAGTATTCCAAATATTTTATAATATATAATAGTACACAGTTAAACTAAAGTCTCCAATTATATATATTTATATAAAACTCTCTATACTTACAAAATATATAAGTATCATAATCTTAATTAGATATGTCTACCTTTTGTTAAACAACATATTTGTAACTCTATATAGACGACTTAAAGATTTTTCAGCTTAAAAAATTATCTTTGAAAAAAATTATATACACAACTTAATTGACTTCAGGTAAAAAGTAAAAATGAAGAAAAAAAACTAGTTTTTTTATATATAAAAGATGTTGATGATGAAAATTTTAGTCAACAATGATAGTATACGGGGGAAAAAAAAGAAGAAGAAGGCATTTTCTTTTTTTCAATTAAAATTTGTCAAATGTTTTTGGCAAATGAATGTTACTCAATTAAATTAATCCAGTTTTTGATCTATAACGATCCAGTTTTATATACAGGGTGTTTGTCAAGTAAAGTTAGTATAAGTGAGTTTAAAATTTAAAACACTTTTCTTTATATACATTTAAATTCACTTTATATTCAAGTTAAGGTTTTGAATAACAATCCGATAATCTCTATATATGGAGCTGACTTATTATCTTATAATCATATCATTTAGAATTCAGATTGATCAAGCATCTTGCAGTATAAATAGATCTACATATAAAGGCATAGGGAAAATGAAAACATTATCATTTACATGATCACAAAACACATGATGGGACTTACATAAATAACATTAATTGGTCTCAAAACCCAACTGTATAGCATCGTAGCAGTGATCAGAAAATTTCGATTTATGCAACTTGCACAACATTTTCATACTAATTTTTGCCTGTTTCTGACGTCATAAATAGAAATATTCACGCAAATTGCATATTATACTTTATACAGATTTTTCACGCTCTCTTGTGGGGCCACATTTATATTCTGGTAAAAATTATTATCAGTTTTGTAGATCCCATTTTGTGTTAAAGAACATGTTGTTGCATGTTTTCTATGCCTATAAAAGTTAACAAAGAAATTATTAAATCGTGGATTATACTTTCAGCAGTTACTGTTAAGTTTATTGTTTTTGCATATTTACTCAATGCTCATTTTAATAAGCAGCCAGCAAGGACGATTCAAAAACTTCAACGTGACAAGTTTTTCTTTATATGGAACTAATTATTTCTCTAATCAATATTAAATTTGATTATTTTTTATTTATATTTCTTATAGCATATTATAATCTTAAAAAAAAGAACCAGAAACTTAAAAAACACCCTGTACATACTGATAGAGAGAAATATATATATTTTTTTCTGTTACATTAAAAGTAGAAGAAAAAAAAAAGTGTATAAAGTAAGTGGGTTCATGTTATCTCTTATCATCAGACTAAAATATGGCCCAGCTTCCGCGGTGCTTAATTTCCCACACTCCCTTTGCCTCTTACGACAACATTCACTTGTCTATCTAACTAAAGATTTTGCGCATTATTGTGCTGCTTGCCTGCTTGCTCACCTCACTGCTCTTTCCTTGCTCCACATTCCATCTCTGATGCAACATCAACGTCTTTCGTTGTCGTCCATACAAAAAAAAAAAAAAAAAAAAAAAAAAAAATCAAGCTTCACTTTTAAAGAACAAAAATGTTCATTAAATTGACTTTGATATTTTTACAAGTACAACTTTTTTCTTAGTCTGTGACTTTATAAAAAAAAAAAAAAAAAAAAAAAAAAAAAAAAAAAAAAAAAGCTTGGAAAAAAAGCTTGCTACAAAATATATCAGATACCTTATAGTAAATAACACAAGCTGAGCACATTAGTAATTTTGTTGATACAGTTTTTTATTTTTAACTCTAAAAAATTCAATGTTTGAAAAAAAAAATGAAATAAGATATTTTAGAGTAGATCGGAAAGACAAAAAAGATGTCTTCTAACCGAAAACAAGAAAAATAAAACAAAGTTATTCTTATATACGATAACATAAAATGTTATGTTTTCATACGATTAATAATTTTTTTGTTATATTTCTTCTCTATACTTTTTAGCTATAAGAGAGTAGGGGAGCATTTTTTATTTTTATAACTCAAAAATGATTTTTACAAATTTCCAATTAAAATTTTGTGAACAAAGAAACTCTACATTGAGAAATTATTATATAACCATACCACTAATCCACTGTAAGAAAAGTTTATAGTGATAAAATTATTTTGTTTTTATCACACAGCATTGCCATATAGAAGTTTATATTATACAATATAATGTACATTGTCGTGGCTGTATATATTTAAATAAAAACTATGAATATTTTTGCAAATTTTTTAAGCCTATAAATTATTAACATTTCGTATTGTATAATACAATCTACTTGCATTTAATATGACGTTTTTTTTTGTATAATTAAGTTAGCGATTATTATTATAATAATTATTTACAGCAAAGTAAATTCAAGATTTATATTTAAAAAATGTAAATCACACTATAATAAAAAGTGTTACACAAATATATTTCATTTATTGAATACAAGTAAATACATTTCATTTAAATAGAGGATGCAATCTAAAAATTTTCCCAGCTTGTTAATAAAAATTTCTCTTTCTTTGTGGTGAATTTTATAAATCTTAATAAGAAGTGACCATATAGGATAATGATGTATGATGTACCATTCAATTCAAAGCTATACTATATAGCAAAGAACTTAATTTTATCCCTACATTGCACCTAATTGTTAAATATCTATATATAAAAAACTAATATTATTAATAGCAAATTTTATATAGAAAGCATATTTAACATACACAGATTTTTTTTTTGTCCATTATTTCTTTTTTAAGTCACCGACTTTGAGAGACGAAAAATATAAAATAAATCATTTGAAAGTTATTCAACAATAATAAATTCTAAACAGGTTCACTTGAAATATGTTATTGAAAATATTTTGCATTAATATTTCATATAATACAATCATATTTGCATATCATCCTATATATATATATATACAGCAGTATAAATGTTAACATTGCAAATTTTTATATGCATACAAAACTTTTTTTTTCTTCTTCTTTAAATTTCAATGCTCAGCGAACCATTTCAGAAATATTTTTATTCAATATTAAAAACCAACCTTCTTTCTTATGCATCATGACTTTATTAAAATTAAATATGTATAAAAATCAGAACATACACAGTATTGTTGTTTAACATACATATTTATGATTAATGATTTTTTTTTCTATATATATTTTTTTCCGTTTATATAAACGAGTATTGTATACAAATGTATTATTAAAATGAACTAAAATATGCTGCAATATCATTAGTTATTTTTTTCATTTGTAAAAATTGAATAGTTATAAAAGCATTCGTGAAATGTTAATGAAAATTTTATTGAATTTTTAGAAAGAACTTTTATTATTATTGTACACAATTTGTCTCTAATTTTTGAAAATTTCTTACGTTTTCTCTTATTCGGCTTATTTTCGAATAGTTGCAGTACCATAAAAATCATTATTATCTATTGCGCTCACTTTTTATTTTCTATAGCTCAAATTTACTTTAAAATTTACTTTCATCTCTTTTTAAATCCACTAGTTTTTAAAGTCCATCATAGAAAAAAAAAATGAAAAAAAAATCAATATAAATAAAAATAGATAACTCACAACTCATAACGATACGCAAATTCAAAACAACTTAAGTCTTTATGCAATAATGGATAAATAATTAATTAAACTTATGATCATAAATCAGTTATTTATATAATCATCAAATTAAAAAATTTTCACATCAATACTCACAGCATAAAAATAAAATTAAACATACTGTACACGAATCAATACATTACACAACAATTGATCATCAATTTTGTTACTGTACTTTATATTGTAACCATACATATTCATAAATACCATCATGAAGGTTAATTGAATAATGTATTACGATGATACATGTAACTTATTAACTTCCTGTTTGTAGAATCTTTAACATATTTCCCACACAAAAGGAGAGAAGAAAAACAGCAATATAGCATCACTATATTATATATGACGTCACGCTTTTTTTTTTTTAGTCACCATTCACAAACAATTCACCCAGCGTGAATCAACATTATAAGTTAGCAAGTGCTAAATTAATCACACACAGAAAAAAATAAAACATGTGCGGTAACTTAAAAACTTCAGTTGCTCAGAAATAGGTGTAAAAACTGAACATTCGGTCTCTACAATTGAAAAAATAAAAAGGAGATATTTATCACAAATATTTTTTTTTAGATGTGATAATGCCACCTTTTCGCTTGTATTAGCTCCCAAAAACAGTTGAGAAGTATTGTATTGTCCATCACGGTACATGTAAAACCGCCCGGGGGCCTCGCGTGGCTTACCTGCAGCTAGGGTTTAAAAGCAAAGCAGGTGTAAGGTGTGCGTACGGACATTGTCATTATGAAATTTGATTTCTTTATTATTTTTTATTATTCAAAATAAAATGCACAATGTAATTAACTTGCATTATTTACTCTATTAATATATATATACATTTTTTTTTATTGCACACTGATAGATGACTTAAATATGATGGCTAAATATAACACTTTATAGCATAATAATATAAAATATATAGTGTCTATATAGTATTACTGTAGTACTATAATACAGATTATACAGAATTATAAATATTATAATTAAATTAAAAAATAAAAATAAATAAGCCTACGATATTTCAATTATGTATAATTATACATAATTGAAATAAGTTATAATTTTATTTATATTTTTACTATTTTACTTAATTTATATAATATAATTAAAGGATATATTCATATATTTATATAATAAAAATTAATTAAAATATTAAAAATATAAATACAATCATAACATATTAATGTAACACCATCATTTTAATTGTTATTATTTTAAACACACAAATCATACAAAATCCAATCAATTAGACAATATCCTTTTTATCATAATTTTTTTTACACATAATGTCTTTTATTAATTTTTATTTTTATTTATACTTAAGTTATACTTTATATTTCAAAACGAATAAAATATCTACAGAACACACATCAATTTAATTTTCAAATAAAGGAAAGTATTTTGGTAATGAAATATCAAAAATTTTAAACTTATAAAATAAATATTTTATAACTAAATAATAATTTTTTCATAACAATAAACTTAAAACAAGTGTTATATTTTGTCATCGTGCAATCAGTGTGCAAAGGAAAAATGTTTTATACTGTACAGTAAATTTTAATACATTGTATAATGTGTATATTATTGTTATATATTAAAATATAATAATAATAATTAACATAATAAATTTAAAGTTTTCTTCATTTTAAGTGTTTTGTAATCTTCCCTCCAAAACTAAAAAAAAAGTGGTTTCTTTCATCTTCTACGTGTAAAAAGTAAGAAGAAATAATTTAAATAAATATTACCAAAATTATTTGTTTTACGTTAAAAATATCACATTTTTATGAAATTCTAATTAAAATTTATTAGCAATGTTAGTTTTGTAGTAATAATTCAAATTAAGTCAGGTAATCAAAGTGATGAGTTTAAAAAAACAGTGAAGCTTATATACTCTGGAGGTAGATTGATTCTTAACTCGCGTTAGAATGTTATAGACAGGCAGGTAGGACAATAGATATAGGCTAGGTAGGAGGTAGGGTGTGGAGGTGGAGAGGGTGGCTGTCAAGTAACAAAAGGTCGCAAAATATGTTTTCATTTTTTTTTAACAATACAAGCTTTTGATTATATGTATAATCCAACTGTAGTGTATAGCTGTGCGAGTACTTGCGTGGAAGTTGGAAGAAATATATTTCATTTACCTGACCTGTTGAAGCAGGTGTGACAATCCATGTATTTTTAACTATTTTTTTTTAGATGAGGTAAATGAAAACATCGATTGGTTCATATTTAATTACTCAGTTCAGCTACTTTTCAGTTGTGATAATTGATAATTTTTTTCTGTGCACCGTAACCTGCTCTCTCTCTCTCTCTCTCTCTCTCTCTCTCTCTCTCTCTCTCTCTCTCTCTCTCGCTTGCCGGGTCATGCAAAAAGACAATGCCAAAGTCAATATTTAACACCGCGACTTTACACTTGAAAATATACTATGAATGAGACATATTTATCTAGTTATTATTATGTATGAAATATATAACTCAAATATTGAATCCAAGAAAAGAATGAATGAGGATAATGTATGCGTCCTTTTCATTGACCTTTATATAGAATAAATGTTAAGCTAAATTTAAAATAACTATATTGAGCAATTTAACCGTCATCGAGAGCTTATAAATTATGACATTTTTGCATTACATATTGTATTAGAGTATACGAGTGGGCCAGACAATATAGTCAGACATAAACCTTGTGCTTATTTTCCTATGGATATTTTTTAATAAAGACAATTAGTTATATTTTATAATGATAAACAATGGGATGAAATCTTTACTTTAATGCAGTCTTTGCAGTTATTTTCAGTATTATGCACTTTAGTTGCATGTTATATCATGCACTTTTTATATATAGATATATTAGAAAAATGATAATAATTAAATATAGATACATTATGAAACATCTTAGTAATTTGAATCATAGAATTAGTCAGCTATAAAGTCACGTAGTAATCGTGCAGAATGTTTGTTGAAAAAATAAAAATTTAGTGTGCTAATTCTAAGGTAAAGCATTTCTCTGAAATTCCTATGACTCAAAGTTGAATCAAATCATTATTATTTTTCTTTGGTTATGTTATATAGGACCTTTTAAACATTTTAATTAAATTATATGAAAAATAAAAGTTTTGCTAGCTCGTTATTTTATTTAAAAAAAAAGATAAATATAAATTTATTTATTTTCAAGACTTTTGAAATAATTTGAAATAAAATACTAGGGATGATGTAACATTTAGAACTTATCAAATACCATATAAATTACGTTTCTAAAAATCCAATTAAAGTTTCTATAGAAAAGTACTTAGTAAATTAATTACGCACATTAAATAATTTAAAGTACATCTTGTTATACTCTTTAGAACGAGTATATCAAATTAACATTATTGAGTGATACTTTACAAAAATACATATTATTACCTAATAACCCACATTAAAAAAACAGATACAAAACTTTATACTTATATAAATATATAATCAACTACATAAATAGTACATTAAAATCCTTGAAATAAAATTATTTAAATTTGCATTTTACAAGACGTGGTACATTATGCTAATCTTGTGGGTTACAATTACACATATTTGGGTTTTTTATAAACATGTTTTCTTTTTGTATAATAATTTCCAACTTAATGTGAAATCAATTGACCTTAAATATTTAAATTAATTCTCTTTAAACAAAGTCAATGGCACTTTAATATATAATATGTAATGTATACTCGTTCTATAAAGTCTTGTTGTTTTCATAGAATTTCAGAAAAAATGAAGATCATGTCCTTAATGTATTATTATTATTATTTAAATAACTTTGGAAAATATTTTAATAACTTTCATCTCATGCATATTTATTTGTTATATTATTTTTTACTCGGAAATAACGATGATAAGAATATGAGAAAATTAAAAGTAAGCCAGAAAACATGTACGGTATACCACAATATAGGTTTCTGAAATACATGAAACATCAAATTATACTGATGAGAGCTCTCTCTCTCTCTCTCTCTCTCTCTCTCTCTCTCTCTCTCTCTCTCTCTCTCTCTCTCTCTGTATCTCACTCTCTTCTTTATGGATTCAACTTTATCTATATTCTCTTTCATCTATATAAGTACCTAAAAATGTATTTACATATTCAATTTTTTCCGTAACTTTGCACAGCATAATATATTAATTATTAACTAATTATTTTCAAATGCAAATCATTGTTGTAAATGAAAAAAAAAAGTAAACACAATACTCTTTCATTAACCTATAATAGCGTGCCCAAATTTTACTCTAATTACATAAGAAAATAAAAATTAACAAAAAATATAACACTAAAAATTGCTGTAATTGTTGTGGTTCATAGTTCAAGAGGTAAAATATATTTAAATATAAATATTATAGTTCAAAAAAAAAAAAAAAAAAAAAAAAAAAAAAAAAAGAGGTGTCTATAGGTTACTATTTAGGCTAATGCAGTTTTAATAGATAATCGATTAATGTTGAAACACAAGTTTAGCTGGTTTCTCTTTCGCTCCTGCTATCTCAAATCGTGGTCCACAGTTTTACTATTAATTCTAAATATTAATGCATTATTTATTACTGCGTGATTGGCATATTAGAAAGGAAACTACTTTAATAATTTTTCATAATAAGTTTGACTTTTAATCTTTATTTACCATTAAATTTACATTTTACAAGTATTTATTGAAAAAATATACTGAATTAATTTTTATTCGTTAAATAAAGCAATAAGCAATTATCGTTATATTAGAAAATACTTTTTTCCTGTAAAAATTAAAAACTCTAATTACCCATAATATGAGGAAAAAACAATGAAACACTTTTTTTAATGTATTATTTTACTATATATCGGTATTTTAAAGACATCAACCCATTAATTACTAATTTAATGATAGCCCTGTAGTTTGCGTACATAGACATATATAAATTACTTACTATACCAAAATAGTTTAAATTTCTTTCTGTCATGACTCAATAGTCAATGTTCATTTTGCTACATGAAATTCATGAAAATTACTCTTAATTTTCATTAATTACTGTAATTATTTTTATTTACAATGGTCTCGATAAAAGAATCCAATTTTTTTCTTGAATGACTAATATTTTAATGGTTTCAAACGACACATTTTTACAATTTTGTAACTGTGTAAAGAATTAAACAAAACTTAGTATATAATATATTCCTGTAACATTATTATAATATTATGTATTATATAACCTACGTGAAAAAAAAATTTTTTTTTTGATTTGATAGTTGGCAATGAAAGTGATAATTAATATTTTTCCACTTGGTAAAGCTGATTTAATTTGTGGTGTCCACACGTGGTTTTCAAGTTGTGGCTCGCGCTGCGGGTGCGGCTTTTGGTCTGCAAGTCTTAGACTTGCCTTCTCATCAACATCAAGCCGCGCGGTGTCAGCAACATTCCTTGCATGTCCACCTTAGCACCCGAAACTAAAAGTGAACGAACACAGTGCTTGTTATTTTAATGAAATTATTTCTCAGACATCGCTCTGTAGAACACTTCTAATTTAAATCTAGATTTTTTAACAAATTCCATCTCATTTGGGGGTATACACGAACACGAATTGAAGGCTATAATTTTTACTGCCGAGTTAAAAAAAAACTCTAAATTTATTGTAACATTTATTTTAAAGTCAAGTACAGCTTTTTTAGACATATTTTGCTGAATGAAGAAGTTCATTATTATTAATATACGCCTTTTTTTTTTTTTTTTTATAGAACTTTTTTTCTTTTGTTTGTTCCGCATATAATATTCCAAAAATGTCATAATTTTATAATGATATATTAATATTCATACAATACTGCAATTCCGTATTTATTTTTTTAATCATTTAAAAATAAAAGTGTAAAAATGATTTCTGCATAGGAAACTTAATATCTGTTCCTTAATATTTTTAATTTCAACTTTACTTTAAGAAATCATTTGATATAATAACACTACATTATCAACAGCATACAGTAAATAAAATTAAAATATTTTATAAATCTTTTTCATTTTTATAAGTTCTTAAGGCAAATCAATTAGGAATCATTATTAATTATTGTAATTAAACTCATTTATTGTTAAACAAAAAGCAAAAGATATATCATAAGTATTTACATAAAATAAATTACGTAAGCTTTATAATGATTACTAAATTTTTATTTTAATAGACTTCTATACCATTGTATCTTTATTATAGCAATGACAATACTAATTTTTTAACTTCAAAAAATAATCTTACACTCATATGTTTATTATTCATAAATATTTTTTTTAAATATCTTATATAATAATACAAAATGACCCTTTCAAAAATCTTGAATGATTAACTCACAGGTTTAAACTTATTGATTAAATCATAATTGATAATTATTAATCATATAGTAGTTAGTTCATAGAAAAGGCTTTTACTCATTGATGATGCACGTGGATTATTATTAAAGTCACGCGGCACTTAATGTCTAGCACATTCACAGTATTCACACAATAAAGAAAAAAGAAGAAGAAACAGGATTAACAAGGTGTCATCATGGTATAAAAGTTGCCAGCAAAAAAATATATATTAAAGCTTCTTTCTACATATATTATATATATATTTTTTTTTTGCTACGGGGTTACGGTACTCAATATAACCTTTAACCTCTCGCCTTCATACAGTCGCGATGTGGGTCACCGAGCTTTTGCTATTTCTTCTTCTTTTTCAATAGTCAGGTGCAAGAATGCAGGTTACTTATAGGATATGTATCTTCTTTTTTCTTACGATGTAATGTGTTATTTAAGGTGTGGGTTAGTACATACATTAAACATTCATACTTTAAAATAAAAAATAAATGTACTTGTCGAATACTAACAATTTATACATTTATTTTTGTCAATTTTATTTATACTCAATACATGTTATTTATTTTTTTTAAACAAGAAATTTTACATTTTATATTTTTTAATTTTTGTAATTTATTTAGTAATAAATATACAGATATTAATTATACATATTTAATTACTACTATGTTATTACTATCTATACGGCTTTAATTTGAATGTTTAACTAATTATAAAAACGAAACAAGTAATTCTAATATGTTATCATGATCCCTTTGCACAAGCTTTTTAGTTTACCAGATATCTTCAAAACACGTTAAAAAAATGTAAAATTAATAAAATAAAAAAATGCATTGGTTTATTTATGCAGCACTGCAAAGTTACATATTTTTTAAGTGGAAAAGGTTTTATACATTAGTTCTACAGTAAATTTCTTGTTATAATATAGGAAACGTAAGTAATGCATTAATTAAACGACCCATGATAAAGTAATTGGTTGTGAAAACGCAATTTCTATATTACTTTACAGTTATCTTTATTCATTTTATCCCGTGAAAAAAAACAAACATATATTTTGAATATCTGTAAATGCATTTTTTTTCACGAATTATTGAATTAAATGCAAGCGTTAAAATCTCCTGTTAAACAAGTTGCCTACTTTACAGTCACTTTTTTTTTTCTTTTAATAATAAATAATTACAAAACGAGGTCATATTAGTATGACAAACAGTAATAAAATTTATGTAAGTCTAAGTACAGTATATATAAAATGCAATTAAATATGCGTACGTTTTATTAGTTTACTCATGAATGTTTAGTATAACCTCTTGACCTGATGATGACAATTTTGATATTTATCGGTTTATAAAATAGTAAGCATCTTCATCAAGAAAAAAAAAAAAAAAAAAAAAAACGTGAGATGAAATCAAACCAGTCACATAACAGTTTTTTGTTTCCTATGTATAATTGATGCATTATTTATAATATTAATTAAAATATTATCTTATTTCAAGTTGATTTACTTGATGTATATATGATGACTTTAAGTCTATATTTGGAACTTGTCTTGTATTAAGAAAGTTTTTCTAATTGTTTATATTATATAGAATTAAACTTAACTTATAAAATGTTTATATTTTATGTATTTATACAGTATAGTAATATTTATGCATTAAAAAAAAAAAAAACTAAAAAAAAAAATATATAAACTTAATTATTATGTATTCTATTATAACGCAGACCACAATTATGTACTAATTACTGTATGTCTTTCTTCATGAATTTTAATAGTATGTTACTAGTTACTAGTACAACAATAATTTTATTTATTATAATAATTATTTTTTATTAGCTCTTACAATGTGCTTTTTAACTTATTTCAATAATCATACGATAAACAAGAATTTGGCTTTTTTTTTTTTTTCTTAACATAGCTATTTGGAATTGCATAAACATTGCTATTTTGGAATAACATAAATATTTATGCTATAAAATATTTATGTACATAATATATAATAGCATAATCATTATAGCCAATAAAGCAAAAAATTATGTTGTTATGAATAAATGATGTTGAAAGTGAGCTAGCATCATTATGTCATTATTACGCACTTATTTTTCATTCGTGCCTATATGCTCACTATATAGTAAAGAGCCGTTAGAAATTCTGTTTTCACGGCATTAAAAAAATATATAATGTTTACGATAAAAATTACCAACTAAATGATTCTTTAAGTAAGGTTTCTTTCCTTTTTTTGCAATAATTTAAAAATGTGAGGTACATTTTCTTTCATAAAAAAATTGAATTCTATTGGCATATGGAAATAACATGTATTAAAAATTAAAATAGAGTTTTGCGTCAACTGAAATCTTCATCTGATTGCATTGTATGGCCATAAGCAAATAGAAATCAATTTTTTATGAAAGAGACTATTACAGTACAATATTTTTCAGAGTCCAACTTTTCAATGTCCATAGCATGTCTTATATATTCATTGGTGCACATTTCATCATTTATATTATAAATCCTATATAATTACATCATTTCTGATTGAAAGTCCAGAATTTATTTGTTTTTTTATTGTATTAAAAAAATCTATCAAATAAACTAAGATGATATTTTGATAAGTAATTGTCCATCTGCTGTTGTTTATTATAATAGAAATGAAAGTTACGCAATCTCATGTAATTTAGTAGTGATTTTTGTGTTTGCTCCCCCACGTTGGTCTCTCTCTCTCTCTCTCTATCTCTCTCTCTCTCTCTCTCTCTCTCTCTCTCTCTCTCTCTCTCTCTCTCTCTCTCTCTCTCATATCCATACCGTATACTTTCATAGCCACCTTATCCTGACTAACATGATTAAGCATATTTGTTTAAAAAGGAAAAAAAAAAAAAAAAAAAAAAAAAAAAACTAGACGTCTACATTCCTAACTGCCGGAATTTTATTCATGAAAAAAAAAATTTCTTCACTCAATGATGAGAAAAATCAAAGCAAAAATTTATTATTAAAGCAAACGAGAGACAATTTTTTAAAAAAGGTGTTGGCAAAAACTAACATTTATATAGAGAAATAAAAAATAATGCATTGTAATTTATTATAATGACTTTTATAACACTCTCTAATGATATTAACTTTAAATTAATGCTCAATTATTGTATAAGATAATGATTTATATATTGTATGAGTAATGGAATCTTTGTAATATGAATTGGGAATATAATAATAATAATATACGTAAAAATGTATAATTTTTTGAAGGAGAAGTTTTTTTTTTTATTGTATTTAGATAACCTTCAATTTAATATATAAGTAAATTTTTATAATTTTTATATAGAATTTTGTTATAAATTTATTTATAGAAATGACGAAATTTATAACTTTAATGTACGTGAAAATAAAATTGCAATGTTAATGTATGTAAAGTAAAAATAAAAATAAAAATAAGAAAAAAATGTGAGAAATATATATTTTTTCATTTTATAATTTTCACACGGTATTCGTATATTAGTAAAGAAAAGTTATAACACCTAAAATTTAAAAAAAAATACTTAATATAAATTATGCATCCAGCAAGAAAAAAAAAAGAAACATAAGTACTTAAAAAGAATTAAATTTAATTCAAATTTGAAATTAAAATTCTAACCTTTGAAATATTTAGATTTTTTTTTTTTTTTTTTTTATTGCGCATACAATTATTGTTAAGAATGTTGTAACTTAGGCGAGTTGTCAACTTCCCATTATATATGAACATTTTGCTACTATGCACTTCCTCTATACTTTAGGTATCATATAGCAAAATGTAAAGTATATTATATAATATAGAATACATTTATATTTACTAACAATTTTACAAGTTAAGGATTGTTATATAATACTCCTTTCTTCGTCAGTGCAGTTTATTTGAACATAATGTGCCATACTTTAGTTTAAAAATAAGTACAAACAGAGAAAGGAAAATAATGCATATTCAATAACTCATTTTTAGCAAATCTAGTTTATTTTAATAAAATTACAGGATAATAATAAATCATCTATTCTCTTGCAATTTAATGCATTATATATTATTTACAATTCTTTAATGCACAAACAATGCAGTTATTTTATTATAAGGAAGGAAAAATAATAAGGTCTATAATCAATAAATCACGAATATAATACTTTCTCAAATTAAAATGAATTCAATTAGAAATTATATTTTTGCGATTACGTGCATTATTTTGCAAAAACATAATATAATAACAATATCATTATTCGTATATATGTGCATGTAATGTAATATGACAATACATAAAGATCGCTGAGTATCATGGGAAATCATTGACCCGAATCCAAAACATGAAAACAAAAATAACTACATAACAAAATAATAATAAGAAAAAATCAAGTATATTATATTGACTGATGTTTTTGGTATGTATTTAACTGTTTATAATGTTTGGTCGTTTAAAATAAAAAACAATGAAAATATCAACGTCTAATAAATTGATATTTTTCTTTGATTGTGAGACAATGGAGTCAGATTTGCTTGGATACCCACTTCTTCTTGTTTTGTTATATACTTGATGCAGTAAAATAATATACCATAAGGATATGACAAAGGTGACTTCGTAACTTTCAAAGTTTATTATTCTGATAATAATTAATAATATCTTAGATCAATTAAAACTATACTTTGTGTTGCATAAATGAAATAACTCATTAACTATTCATTTATTTATTTAGCAACCAAAGAACACCTGTATACGGACTGTGATGCTGTATGTGTGTGTGTGTATTATATATATATATATATATATATATATATATATATAGATAATATCTTAACATAAGTCTCCAAATGAATGCATCATGTATATATACTTCCATATAAGATAATGAAGGGAAAAAATTTAAACAGTGTGTCTGCATGTTCTAAACGTACTGAGCTAATAAAATAAGTATAATAATAAGTATTATTATACTATGTATAGTATATATTATATTATACTATAAGTATAAAATAAGGCAAGAAACGTGTGACAAAAGGAAAAATAGCAAATATACGAAATAAAGAAAAATCACAAAGTAATGCACTGTTCACACAATGCAACATTTTCCACATGCAATAAATTTGATTGTATATACGATCTATATTCAAAGCACTTCATTTTCATGCAATCAAATTCATTGTATAGACAGTGAAAATATTACAACACGTAAAAAGGCCATAGGTAATTTTTTTTCCAAAATAAAGCTGTTAATTAATTGAAATATTAATATACTTAAAGGAATAGACCAGAGAAAAATATAAGCATTTATATCACAAAACACTTGATGGGATTTACATAAATAACTTTATAGTTTGTCTCAAAACCCAACAGTAGCCCCGTAGCAGTGAAGCATTATTCACATGATGCGTAAATTTGACGCACGTCAACGTGCGTCGACGCGCGTAACAAAGCTGGACCAATATAAACAAATGGAGCCGTTCACAAGTAATTTTCAAAAACCATGTGAACGGCTCCATTTGTTTACATTGTTCCAACTTTGTTACGCGCGTCAACGCACGTTGACGCGCGTCAAATTTACGCGTCATGTGAATAATGCTTGATCAGAATATTCGATTTATGCAATCCGCACAACATTTTCATACTAATTCTTGCATGTTTCTGACGTCATAAACATGAATTTTCACGTAAATTGCATACTTTACAGTTTTTTCCCGCTCTCTCGTGGGGCTACATTAATATTCTGGTAAAAATTGTCATCAGTTTTGAAGATCCCATTTCGTGTTTATTTATTAAAAAGCACACGTTGTTTTATCTGGTCTATGGCTTTAATGATTCAGTTTAATATTTGAAGTTCATAGACTGTTCTACATACAAAACCATATAAAGTACAAAGTAAAAGGTTAATTATAGACATATATTTGTCTATTTTATTAAAATTCATAATGATATTACAATAAATTATAATTTTAAAAGAGATTTTAAACACACATTAAAATAATTTGAAATTTTTATTACTAAATACTTTGTATGTATAAAAAACGGTTTAAAATAAAATTAATGATTATAAATATCATTACCTACGTAGACATTAATTTAATAAATAAAAAAAATAATAATAATCATAAAAAAAAACGGTTGTTTACTTGTATTTGCGTTGTACTTTAACTTTAAGTGGAAGACAAATACGTATAAATAAGCTAATAGTATGCAAACACCGGTGTCATATGTTTTTTATAAACAGTTATCTTATTACACACGCCCATAAAGTATACTTTTAATTAATATATTAATCATTTAGGGGCGGTCCGTCTTCAATAGCATCAATTTACATCGTGGTATTATTGTGCAACATATACCTGTATTATCTATAAGGGTGTATGCACATAACGTCATATTTAATGCGCTTCGACGCCATACTGGAGTAATGAATAGCATTGCTCAGCATAGAACAAACTTCGCTCTTGGCTATTTTCTTTGTGAAATTGGTTATTTTTTTGGTATTATTATTTTTCTCGCATATGCTTGAGAATTGAGATACTAATTCAACCTATAGCATCAATGCTCTCAAAAATATTGCTGGCAAAATGAGTCATTTTCCTATGCTGCCCATGATATTGAGTGATCCAATATGGCGTCGACTTTAACGTGAATGCATACACCCTATATATTACCCTCACAAGTCAGTACTTAGTCGTGCTTTACAATTTTATCGTTTCCATAATAATAATAAACTTGCTTACGACAAAAATTTTGTTGAAAACTACAAATCCTTAAAAAGATGACTTTTTTTACCTTAATTTTTTACTTAATTTACTTTGAAAATGTTTGTAAAAGTAAAGAGACAAACTATAAATGTAATAAAGTATAATGATATATTTTATAGTATACTTATGTTGAGTTTGTTTACTCAAACAGAACAGACGTGTAGTGAGCTCCGCATAATATTGTGTTGAAAAGCACAGGTGAGATAGCAGTGTGTGTTATTCATAAGATTTTGGTGTATATTTTATATAACTTTTAGAAATATTAAGTATAAAATAATTGAATTTTCTGATTAAAAAAATAAATAAATAAACTGAAAATAAAGTGTAAGAGTTGAAATAAATTGGTTGCATCTCATTTGAGACTTTTTTTCCACTCCCCCCCCCCCCAAAAAAATACATTGATTTTGTCGCAACAGCAAATAATTCACATATTTATTACAAATCATCATTAAATTTAATGCTATAGTTGCTAGCAATCAGTAAGTAAATACATTATTTCATTTTATTTAAATAGAACGCTCTGTTTCTATCGATTTTCTATTCCATCATATCACAGTATTGGTATAATATTAATTTTTAAGTCATTATATAGTCAGTCCGACCCTACATAATATATCCTGTATTTATAAAAAATTATAATCTTTTCAAGTGACAAAATTATTAAAAAATCTTTAACCCTCCAAGGACATCAAGATAATAATTATATCAACTCCAAAACTAACTTTTAATATAAAATTTGTATTTAATTTGTTATTTGTAATAAGTTGACAATTTGTATTATGAATAAGGTAAAAAAATAATTAGCTATATCATTATTTTAGTACATTAAGATAATAAATATATTAATTTTATATATTTTTTGTCAAATTTATATAAAAAGTATATATATATTAAGATATAGAGGAACCTGTATTGAATTAAAACTCAATTTGCTTTTTATTTTATTTTGTTAAATTATATAAAACTAATATAATAATAAAGTAGTTAATTAAATCAACATGCTTGATCTATAGTCAAGAATAAAAAAAAAAGAGTAACCCATTAGAACTGAAAATTGGATTAATGTCAGAATTAGATGTTTTGCTTCCAAACAACTTTTTTTTTTTTTTTTTCCAACTCAAAAATGAGACAAGGTCGCTCAGATTCTTTTGTGTTATTTTTGTACTACTAGCTATAATCATATATATTTTTTTCTACATTTATTATTAAAAAAAAAAGTACCCAGAATCAAAATTTCGCAGCTAATTTTTTTTATATTATATAATGTTCAACATTTCATATAATGAGTATAATTATAATTACATTTGAAAATTTCTATTGTTTACTTACATTCCTTATTTTTTTGCTTTTTGTTAATATAGATCGAGGAGAAAAAAAGTGATATAGCACATGCCAACCATCATGACTTTGTATTTGAATAAAGCTTTGTCTTTACTGCATTCGTAAGTCAATTTATTATTATTATTATAATTATTGTAAATATATTTAGATTTACATTTTTATAATAGAGATTTTAAAAGTTTGAGAAATCCTGATAAATTTGATAATAATATAGCAGTTATAGTAACCAAATCACAGCTTATCTTGCAAGTAAACTGTATTTTAGGAATTTGATATTAATTTTTTTAGAAACTATTCGTGCGGGTAATTTAGTTTTTCAAAAACATATTCCCTAACTTTCTAATAATAATATGACGTGTGTCTCATGAAATTGACATATAGGGGCATACGTTGACAAAACGAAAAACATTTAATATTTTTAGTAAAAATACATTAAATTTGGAAAACTGTTTAATTTATAAAATTTATTTTTATATATTTCTTATTTTTGTATACAAGCAACCCACTTTGCTATATGAAATCGTCAGGCAGTTAATCTTGCATTGTGATCTGGTAGATCGAGGCAACTGTACTCCGTCATTTCATTTCGTCTTCCACTCCCGTTAAATTTCACTCACAGGCAGCCAGAGATCAAAAATCACGATGTCTTCCATCAATTTGTAGAGATTGATCAACAAGGCCAGCACGTTTTTAACTTAAAGACACTCATTTTTTGTTCTCTTCTTTGGACAAAAAGTTAATTCCTGACGCAATTATTTCTTATATTAAACTTTTATTATAAAAATCATTAAAATTAAATATATACGTATAGTCTGGTACTTTTTTTTTATCCACTATGATTTAAATTATAATAATTTAATGAAAATTTGATATCTAATATATACCAGATAAATTTTTAATTCTATTACAAATTATAATTCTATTTTATCGCTTGGTTGAGTTGCCAGACATAAGTGTGTTTTTGTATATGAAAACTTAGATACAAATATATTTTAAACATAACGATCTGTGTGTCTCCTTTTTGTTTCTTTTCTTTCCTCTCAACAACAGCAAACCTCAACAACACAAAACTCATGCAAGATCTTCATGAATTACAACAATGACTTCAGTTTTAAAAATAAAGCTATAAGAAAAACATTTAAAACTTAAAACCCGAGATATCTTTATTTCTTATTTTTTAAATTAATTTCAACCATATATACCTCACTACAAATTTAATTCACTTATTTTAATTCGATTCATTAAACACGTGATTAATTTGTATCATTAAAAACTAACAACAAGAAACATCTCTTGCTTTGCAATTTTCAAGTTTATACAATTTACTTCGAATCATTGAGCACACAATTAATTTGTCTCCAGAGTGCAAAATCTTTTAGCTTCATCTTGCGCTAGAACAAGTGACGATCGTAATTTGTCAGAGAGAGAGAGAGAGAGAGAGAGAGAGAGAGAGAGAGAGAGAGAGAGTTCTCGCCAGCGGTCATTTTTGCCATCGTTAATTTCAAACTGTGGCATTGCAGGAGGGCGGTTTCTTTTTACCACGATGATGAAAAATACACAACATTGAATGTGCTTCAGTTCAAAATTATACCATGCAAGCAGTGGCGTAGCCAGGGGGGAGGTTTTGGGGGTTCAAACCCCCCCTGTGGATTTGGAAAAGAAATAAAAAAATAAAAATTGAACCTAAATTTTGTAAGAAAAATAGCATTTTAGGAGAGAAAAATCTTCAAAAATTTTTCTCGCTTCGCTCGAATATCGAATGTATTTAATTTTATTTACTAATTTTACTTCTTCAGTTCTTCACTGATACATTAGTACAGCGGTGAAACACTATATATTAGCCTTAAAGATACCAAATATTTTATAGTACTAACCAAACAAAACAATTAACTAGATCTTACATTAAATTTTGTAAATTTTCTGTTTTCCATGAAAAAAAAATATATATAGGTAAAAACTACACAGTTTTCTAGCATGGAATATAGGTATATAAAAATAAATAAACAACGTGATTTTAAAGGCGTACACAGAAACAAAACTTTCAAACTATAAGGAAGCTTTCAAAATATATTAAGTTTACACTGGTACATATTCGATGATTTTTAGCCAATTAGCCAATTTCAGAAAGAAAAACTAAATAGAAGTAAAATTGGTATTTCAAAAATTGTGTATAAGAGTTGCTATATGACATTCTCTTTAGTTTTGATTGTTTTTTCTTTTATTGTAAAACAATGAATAAGCTGATAGTATACAGTACTATTGAACTTCAAAAAAAAAAAAAAAAAATACATTATAGACAAATCAGAAAAAGTAAAGTGTAAAATACAGCAAAATCTAAAAAAAAAAAAAAAAAAAAAAAAAAAGTCTTGCGTTCCAAAAATGATTTGAAGCTCAAAATTATTTTAAGGTTGTAATTTTGTATTCCTAAAATAATCTTTTAACAACAATGGAATTATTTTCTGTCAGTAAAGTTTAATGATATTATGTTTTAAGTTTGTATGTACCGAAATGAAATGAATAACTTGCAATTTTAGTGTTGCATTTCAGTCTATAGTTGCGCAAGTTTTTTATTTCCTTGCGGTACTTCGGGTGCGGTCATCAGGTGTTTTACGTACTGTGGGCTGCGTAAATGCAGTGCTTAAATGAAATACAGTGAATACAGCAATTCATAACTTTTAGTAAATTTTATAATAATTTTTTTATTTTTTAGAATTCATAAAAAAAAAATTGCACCCTTAAAAATATTTTGAGCTTCAAAACATTAGGATGCTTGATCAGAGTGGCTTAATCATTATATTTAGTTTTTCTCTCCATTTTAAACTTTTTTTTTTTTTTTTTTTGCTGGCCATATTGTGTTATATTGTGCTACCACTCGATTGTTCCAGTCAAAATTGACTTAATAGTAAATATCAAGTATTGTCTCTAAAATAAAATAAAATAGCAGTTTTAATTTTGTATTGGAAGAAGTAAATCCACATTTTAACACGTCAAAATCTACGAACATAAATTTTACCTCATATAAAATTAAAATATACATAAATTGCATCCAAAAAAGGGGCGTGGCCTCAAAAAATTTCGCGCCTGCGGCGGGCTTTTTGGGGCTTCGCCCCGACTGCTTTTAACCCAAACCCCCCCTGTGGTAAAATCCTGGCTACGCCACTGCATGCAAGATAACTAAAAAGTCATAAGGGATAGTTTGGAATCAAACTATTGTATTATTATTTTTTTTATGAAATCGAATTTTGTGTTATAGTCTTGCTAAAACACAGGGTTCCTGGCTCAAACTACTTTCTATACAAACTTTCTTAAAAAAAAAAAAAAAATCATTTATGGCATCTGTCATTTCCGGTGACAATTTTTTGCACATAGAAATTTTACTTTTATTAATATTTTTTTAATCAATTGAAAAACCACTTTTTTCCCCATAAAATTGTCAAATTTTTCATCAAATTACATCAGTCCATCAATAAACTGTAATACATTTTATAATATACGTATTAATTTTTTATATTATGTGCATATTTATAATTATATGAATTCTAGTATTCTATTAATACTATACAATTATATATGGTTCTCCTTTATAGAATTTTCTTACCTCTTTCACTTTCTTTATGCCTTGGATTGTAACATTCAAAGCTGTCGTTTGATATGAGTAAATGTAATTAATTTCATCTCACTTCTACATGTTATAATTTTTTTCTTTTCGTTGCCACACATATTTATGTTCTTATTTAATTTGTCATTTTTTTTTTTTTTTTTTTTTTGCATGACATTATACGTTCAAGTGAGATAAATTTTTGCACACCACGTTTATCTCATTCTCACTCTCGTTCTTTATTATAAACCATTGAGATGATATCATTATGTTGTATATAAGTAATAATAAATGAAATGGATTATACTTTTGCAATGTTACTATACTTGTTACATTTTTTTGTCGTTCTATTCTATTCTATAGAAACGTCTACAAGAGAAAAATATGAACTGTTGATGTATAATAAAAAGAAACATTTTCAAATGGAAAATCTGTCTTATATATTAACATTAAAATATTTTATTATTTTATAACATTTTTTAATTTAATTCTATTAAATTTTTACAAAAAAAAAATATATATATATTATTAAAAAAAAGGCAATAAAAAAACACAATAATAATGCCAATAAAAATTTATACTTTTGAACACATAAGATATACGCAATAATTATGCTGGATCAAATTTAGCAACATACTGTATATTCAAATTCAAACCAAAATAATTTATGCTATATTTTATAATATTAGCTAATAAGTTATTAGACTTATTAGTTATTACTTATTACCATTATGATATGTATGTATATGACTATACCATATAAATATTTGGTATTATTTTTATTTTTTATTTTTACATTATATTTGACAAATATGTTGATTACTGTAACTTGTTACTGTAACAATCACAGATCCAAATAAACAATATGGATTTGAATTTGAAAATGCATGCAGAATTGAATAAAATTAACAAAATTATACTTTAATAATTTAATTTGAATGATTTCGTTAACTCCCTAGATAATAGCAAAGAAACTATATAATTAAGTATGCAAAAAAAAAAAAAAAAAAAAAAAAAAAAACTATCTTGATATAAAATATAATCTAATTTTTTTTTTTTTTTTTTTTTTTTTTTTTATTATTTCAAACACACAAATATACAAAGTCCAACCAAGGCATAGCCTTATCGGTTGGTTCATTTATTGTTACACAATCATGTCTTATTATATTATATTACTACATATACATATTTTTTATTATATATATTTCAAAAGCAAATAAAGTACGTATTTACACAAAAACATTTTTTTTTTTTTTTTTTTTTTTTTTTTTTCATTTAAGAGAAGTATTTTTATAATACAAGAAGCAAAAATTAATCATCATTAATCAATACAAACAGCAAAAAATTGTTCAACATTTTATAAATTATCAAGAAAGAATTTTTTCATATTAAATTTCGTTTCATTTTTATTTGCAAAACTTTTTAATTCTGATGGAATTTGATTCCATAATTTAGGAAGTAAAAATTTTTTTGTCCTTTCAGTGAATCTATTTACAATTCTTGGTACAAATAAAGGATTGGTCACTGCTGTTCTGGTACTATAAATATAAGTTCTCGGTATACCATGAGAATTTTCAAAATAATTTTCACAAATAAAAGAACATTTAAACATTTCTTCTATTGGCAATATCTTAAAGTACTTAAAATATTCAAGATCACTTTTTAGCTTATTTCCTTTTTTTAAAATTTTTAATATTCTTATTTGCATTTTTTTCAATTCCCATAATTTACCTGATTTAGTACAACCATAAGATAATAAACCGTATAATATATGTGGATGTACAAAAGAAAAATATAATTGTCTCATCGTCTGTTCATTCACATATGATCTTACTGTTTTTAATTTAAAAATTGCAGATCTCAATTTATTTAACAGTTGCATAATATGCAAATCCCAATCAAATGTTTGATCAATAATAGCTCCTAAGTAATTATAATTATTTACTTGTTCTACAAACTCACAATTACAATTTAAAGTAAAATTATGTAAACACTTATTAGTATGAGCTCTTAATTGAATATTTTGCATAGTATATGTATACTTATTAAAAATGTGCATAACTTTTGTTTTTTTCCTATTAATTAATATTTTCCTATCATGCGACCATTCCAAAACTGAATCAAAATCATTTTGTAACATTTTATTTGCAACTTCAAAGTTACTATGAGCCGCTATCATAAGTAAATCATCGGCAAACATTTTTGCTTTACAATATTTTAGTAAATTAAAAATTTTGTTAACATAAATTATAAAGAATTTAGCACTTAAGACCCCTCCTTGTATTATACCGCATTTTATTATTTTAATTTCACTTACAATATTTTTAATTTTGACAGCAACTTGTCTATTTTTTATAATATTCGCAATTAACATTAATGTTGGTCCTCGTATTCCAATTTCTTCTAAATCTTTTAACAATAAGTCATGGTCTATAGTGTCAAATGCTTTGGAATAATCAACAAATAAACAAAGAACATGATGCCCTTTTTCTAATTCTTCATTTATAAAATTGGAAACATCATATAGACATTTTGCTGTACCCTTTTTTTTTTGATAGGCATATTGATTTTTATTTATAATATTGAATTCTTCTAAATAATCAGACAATAATAATTCAATATGTTTTTGTATAAATTTATCAACAAAAGCAGATACAGCAACTGGTCTAAAATTATTATATAGTTTATGATCCCCACCTTTATAAATTGGCCTTATCAATGATAATTTTAGATTATCAGGATATACTGAGCTTTCAATACACATATTTGTTAATCTTATTAAATATTGAATTAATGATTCGCCACCAAATAAAATATCCTGAACACCTATATTATCATGACCTGGTCCTTTTTTCTTACTTAATAAATTAATAATATAAACTGCTCGTTTCTCATTTAATTCTGGTAGATACATTGATTGTAAATTACTATTAAATTTAAGCGAATTTTCACTTAATATTAAATTACAATTAATCTTTACATCTTCAATTGAATTTACAAAATGATTTACAAAATTATTAGCAATATCTTTGATAGAACTTACATCAGACATATATTTAATAATAATATTATCAATATTAAGATTTTCTTTCCCTAATATTTGATTAATAAAACACCAAGATTTTCTTATATCACCAGCAATTTCAACAAATTTAGAATGATAATAATTATTTTTTTCTTTATTTATTAAAAAATTTATTTTGTTTCTTAATTTTTTATATCTAATTCTATATTCAGGCATATGTAATGAGTTTTTAAATTTTTGAAAATATTTGTCTCTATCTTTCATAAGAAATTTTATTTCATCAGTACACCACACATTATTTAATCTTCTATTCTTGCTATTTAATAATTTTTCACTTTCACATTTATCACTTATATTTCGAAAAACTGTTACAATATGATTATATAATTCATTTGGACAATTAATATTATTACATATACTCCAATCATAATTACAAATCATATTTCTGAATTTTTTTAAATTTTTAATTTTTACTTTTTCATTACAATTATTATTAATTAAATTAGTACTCAATATACAACCAGTCATATAATGATCGGTGATTTTACTTTTAATTATAAAACTATTATCAATTTCAAACAAATTATTTAATTTAACAAAAATATGATCAATACAAGTAGCTGAATAATTTCCTAGTATTGTACATTCCTCCCTTGTAACATCATTAACAATTTTTAGATAACCATATTTTGCCATTTTATTTTCATATTTTTGTACAATATTATCATTTTGATCTAACAAATTTAAATTTATATCACCTAAAATCACACAATTACTTTCATTATTTTTTAAAATACAATCTTTTTTTTTTTTAATTCTTTTATGAATAAAAATTTAAAGATTATACGTATCAATTTTTTTTCCGTCTCCACCAACGTTATACTTTTTTTTTAGTCAGTCACGGTATATAATTACAAAGTATAGTAATTAAAAAGTCAATTTACGTATTAATGTCTTTATATTGTATCATAAATTTAATTTTATTGCTCTATTTGTTTGTGACTTGTAATTTATCGTGCAGGTAGAATATTAGATTTAATAATTAAATTGCGTAATTTTAATACACTTACGTGTATTTAAATTGGATTATTATACTAAAAAGGATAATTACTTTGATGATGAGTATATACCAAGTAAAAAACATTTGTTGTTTTTATATCGAAAGTGTATATTGTGATTAAAGCTGTTAGGTACAAAATTATTAGTTGAAGAGCATGAGCGATAGAGATTTAATTCAATTTCTTGAATTGTAATGAAATGTCAAAAAAAAAAAAAAAAAAAAAATGCAAAGAAATTAAAAAGCTTTTTTAACAAAGTTTTTGTACATTACACACTATAAACATAAACTGTATTTTTTTGCATTATATTTTCATGCTTGGAATTGAAGAAAAAAAAAATGACGATACTTCTATAAATGACAGAGGGGAGTATAGAAAGTATAGGTTTACGAATATCATTAATATTACGTAAACGAGAAAAAAAAATCAGTTTATCAGTTGTTCAAGTAATATGAAAATCATTTGTATTCTTGAAAGTAGGTATTCTCTAAAACTGAAACACTCTGTTGTGAACTATTTTATTTTCACATCCACAGAATGATGAACATCCTCTGAAATATAACATTTTTTTTCTCAAATTAATACCGTGCGAATTGTGGGTAGTGAACCAGAAAAATTATTATTTGTTAAAAAAATGTGAACGATAAATCTTTGAAGGAAAAAAAAAACATTGAAGCAGACGCAGTAATGAATACACGAACTATAAGTAAACATTATTTTGTAATGTCAATTAAAGAGTAAGGCAATTTGCAGGTGCTTAAAAAAGTTACGATAAAAAAAGAAGAAAATTAGTAGCTTGGGTTATACGTTTCATTAAACATGAGATTCATGCTGGCTTCAAGTGAAGTATGTATGTAGTCAAAGAAGAGTAGGTACTCTCTGTAAGTACAAAATGGAATTTCCAGATGTTTTAAATGTAAGAATTTGACTTGTAAAGGATGTGAGAATCACTATGATCAAAAAATTTATTAAATTTTTTCTTATTTATTTTTTTAATTTATCATGGATTTTGTATTAAATAAATGATTGAAAAAATCAAAGTTTATTGTAATTAAAATAATATTTATGATAGCTCATTTATGTGATTGATTGATTTGAGCAGTAATTCAATTCCAGTGTAAAATGACATTACAGTATAAAAGTGTAAGTCTTAAGCCCTGTTCACAATGACGTGTAAATTCGCTTAGCTTTTACGTGAAGTTACAAAGTTATGTTAAAACTTACACGTCTTTGTAAACAGGCCTTTAAAAGGTGAACACGTTGAACAAAGAACTCGAAATATATCCTAACGCACCTGAAAATCAACATTGATTTGTCCGGAGTTATTGATTTCTAATTTATACCAACAAACGCAGAAAGTAGAAGATTTTTGAGTTAATTGAACTTTTAGATCAGCTATGTTAATATTTTAAATTTAAACAACATAGGATCTTAATTTTTACAAGTAAAATTTTCATCCAGTCTTTAAAATAAAAAATTAAATTGAAATTAAATTTAAGAGTAAATAATTTTAAGTACTCTCAATAGCAGTCAAATATATATGCATGGAATTATTAGAATATATTTTTATATTCTGTTCCCAAAGTACATTAAATTTGAATTTATATATAAATTAATAAATGAAGTATTTCAGAATCAATATACACAGTATTATATATATATATGAAATTGTGTTCTCAATGACAATGAAACTTGAACAGTTCTCCAATTCAAAGCAAAAGAAAAAACTTGTAGTGTTTATTATTATTATTATTACTCTCGTTTTAGTGAGTATAATAGCTAAGGCAACTCCCAAGAGTGATGACTAGCATGTGTCACGAGGTGTCACGCGGTGATCCAGTGACACTATCACGACGTCACGGTCCAACAAACGTGGGAGAGCCACAGATCACCAGCAGGGTGCGAGCGAGGGAGGAGTCCTTGACACCACAGCATACTGGACACGTGTATCATTTTTTTTAACGTCATATACAACTGAAACTATACCGCAGTTTAAACATTGTGTAGCTTTTATATACCTTATATATTATACTGCAAAATAAAGATTTTTTGTTTTGGGATTTTAAGTACTTCGATTCAATCTCCATTCACACCTCTTTTACATTACTTTTCTTTATTAAGTGACGATAATTATATAGTATGACTAATTAATTAATATTTTTATTAAAGTTTTTTTTTCTGTTTTTCTTTATGTTGTATCATTTGCTTCTATGTTAGGATAGGTTTTCATTGAGTGGTTAAATTTGGTAGATAGGATTTTTATAAGTCCTGACTGCTACTCCCATTTTTTTTTCTTCTTCTCCTTCTTCCTCTGCTTCTTACAGTGTGAAAGATGAAAGAAAATGCATTTTTTAAAATTAAGATTGTGATAACAAGTGGTATAAGCTTGAATCAAATCATTCATACAAAAATTAAATAAGTGTGTGTGTCTGTCTGTGCTTATTATTCTTGTTTAAAAGAAAATTTAAAACAAAATATTTATAAAATTTGTTACAGATTTAATCTGCTATATAGTGACTCTAATAATTATTTTAAACACATTTTATATATACATACATGTGAACACTGAACGCAGTACGTCATATTTGCCAATCACTTCCAATTTAAAATTCCTTTCTACTTTAAAATCAGAACAAGTGTACCAAATTATATCTAATTATGTGATTGCAATTAAATAAATTCAATGTGTATTAAAAATTTAATACTTATTGTAAAGTCAATACGAGAGAGAAACTTTTACACAATTCTATATACAGTACACTTGTTCAAAATAAAATACAAAATCTAAAGTAATTTTATTAATATGGCAAATCAAATGCCCAATTTTAAAAGAAAACACTTGTTGCGTTTACTATTATTTTAATGCATGAACATTACGTATACACTTTTATAAATTGAGTGGAACTTTTCTTCCATAGCCTATAATTATTTAGGCTTGAAAAAAAAAAAAAAAAAAGAAAAAAAAAAAGTTTCATGAATGTTTTTGAGTTTTGATTATAGTGTTGTTTTTAGTACAATTTAACTTATAACTAGAAATGTGTACATTTCAAAAATTAAACCTCTACATTTGATTAACACTTTGAAGAGCTAAATTTTAAAAATTGATTATAGAAAAGTATATAAGTGGTTATGTTTTTATAGTTTTACTTATTGGATTGTTTTGAATGTTTTTTTCTGCAATCACGATTTAAAATAATAAAATCATGTTAACTGTGGCCTTTTTTTAAACAGGTGATTAAGCATTTATGTACCTGTAAATTAGAATTAACAGGTTAAACCAAAAAATGAAAACATGTAAATTTTTATAGCGTATTATAAACTATATCTAATATTATAATAATAAATAAATAAATAAATAAGTGCAACATTTTATCATTAATATTTTTACTTCTTAAACGTGAGAGAAATTTAGCAATAAAATTAAAGGAAATTTTTGTAAACTAATTCCTCTTTCTCTTCCTTTTACTGTTAAAGCTTATTTAAAAAAAAAAAAAAAACATAAAAAAAGATCAATAAAAATAATTTAACTGTTATGTTATCACAAAATTTAAAATATTTCCTGTTGCAATTCATGATATGCAAATAAAAAAATAAAAAAATTGCTTAAGTAGTTCACTGGGTTTACGTAAGTTTAAGCTATTTTAATTATCGATATTTTCTGGAAAAATAAAAAGGTTCTCACATTTAGAAAACAAAATCATGCAATAATACTCATAGTTTTTTTTTGTGAACTCAAATAGTTTTGCATTATAAAACTTTATTGTGATGTGATAATAATTAATTTACCGTTGATTAAATGACTCTGGTTTAAGGGCTCAGCATGCACAATAATTATACATTATTATTTTACAATAACATCATGAATTTACTTTAATTTTCGTCCCTGAGCAAAATAATATTTATATTATATATTTTCTTTAAAAAAATCATGTTTTTTTGAAGTTCAGCTATAAGTTGGTGACCTATCTACCATGATTTTAAGATTGAGTAAGGCATGTTTGATGCAGTTATATAAATTATACCGTAATTATTATTTGTATTTTAGTATACAGGTGGATAAAATTTTAACATTATTAACTTAATTAATTAATTAGTAATTGAAAGTGACGTACATATATCAATGACAAAATAATTTTATCATTAAGAATTTTTTTCATATATATGGTTGTAGTTATATACCTATATTCTGTCTTTCTATCTTTCTCTTACTACTTTAAAAAAATTAAAACAAAAAGACAAAAAGTGGAAATTGTATGATAACATATTCATAATCATATTTACATAATCATGCTTAAACAACACGGAAAACATATACGTAATTTATGCTTTATTTATGTCATTATAGCATAAATGATGCAAAATTATTTTAACAGCATAATTATGCTATATATAATATGTATGCAATTTAACAAAGTTATTGTGCTTTTATTTATATAGCATAAATAAATTATGTTGTATTGAACAAATTGTGATAAAAATGGGCTAGCATAATGATTACGTATTTATTTTGGTCAGTGAACAGTGAAGTGTATAAATGTATCATGAGATAAAATGTAAAATAGGGCCAACAAGTAAGTGCAAGAGTGAACCAGACGTGTTGTCGCAGGTCAAAATTTTCGCCCTTTCTAAACTTTTTTTTAGCATACGTTTTGAATAAAGACGATTATTTATTTATTTTATCAACAATCATAACTCATAAGGGTTGCAGTTGGAACAATCGAGTCTCTAAAATTCAAAAGTTTACCCCTACTTATTTAAAAGTCAATGGTAACAACAACAAGTACCTAATGTTTTTTTAAAAAAAAAAATAGAACTTGTGACCATTAGATAAGGGAGAAAAAAAACATTGAAATTAATTTGAAGACTTGTTGGGTTAAGACTTCATACTTTGAAATTTACATATATGGTAACTCGTAAAATTGTTGGAGTTGTCTCTTTCATAAATATAATATATAGCATTGTGCATGCGAAAAATTAAATTTGTCTGCCTTTATAACTTTGATGTAATATAATCACCGAACTAACTCACTTCCAGCCTTATAATTCAAATTACTTTTTGTTTTAATGATTCTTTGGTTTACCCTTGACAATGTCATTTTCAAAAGTTCAAGATATTATATAATATAATGATAAAAAAAAAAGAAGAAGTAATTTCTGATGAAGACTAATTTTAGTATAACAATACAAAATATTTCGTGTGTAAGTTGAGGAATTAGTGAGGCTCTATTATTATTGTTGGATGTTATACGATGGGTCTCAGGCTTGTTTCTATATATATACTTGTGTTTCAGTATTACAATTAAAGTTTGACAGTTTCCCTATAGTCTGTCCTCACCCCGCGTGAGAACAGACAATAAATTGACGCTACACACATTTCCACAACAACTCTTATATAATACGCTTTGCTGATGCACAAAGTTTTTCGAGGAAAACTATAATAGATGATTATTTTTTTAACACTATTTTTAACTCTTTTTTTATGACACACATATATTTAATATTAATTAAAATATTATAGATATAAAAAAAAAATAATAATAATGTAGCTCAACTGTATACAGATAAAAAAAAAAGTTGAATATTTTGTTTACTTCGAAATGTTTTGAAACTTAAAATCTATTGTATTGGCAAAAAATGAAAGATATAGATTTTTTGTTAAAAATATAATGCGATTTAAACACGCAAATTTAGATTATTTCATTAATTATTTTGTATGAAGCTTATTCTAAATCTTGGCCAAAAAGAAAAAAATAGCAATAGTAGATATATAATGTTGTCTTTTTTTTCCTTGAAACAATGAGATAAAAAATATAGCGTGATAAACTATAGTGATATTTTTTTCTATTTTATTAATAAAACATATTATTTTTATAATATTTTGATATGATGTTTGTATGATAATGTGGTAAGATATGAAGCGAGGACGTTATTGCTTCTGTGTTGGTCACTTATGATATACTTTACCTCAGTCACGGTTTTATGGAAGTTGTTTTAATTTTTTGTTTAACGTTTCTCCAGTTCGCGTGTCCAACAAGACAACACGCAACTTGAGGCGTGTCTCACGGCTCCTGATCTCTCTCTCTCTCTCTCTCTCTCTCTCTCTCTCTCTCTCTCTCTCTCTCTCTCTCTCTCTCACACTGGAGGGAAAATGCCTAAAGGTACGCTACCACCATACGTTTCTACATTATGACTTCAACACCCATACATGAAACCTAGATATATATTTGCTGATATTTATCATATTTATAAAATATAAGGCAACTTATTGAAATAATTCGTGAACTTGTCATTAATACAATTTATTTGATTTATCTCTCTTATATTTGCTATATAGTAATTAAATTTATATATACTTGGAAATTGTAATGGTATAATGTAGGATTGAAGGTACTAAGAAATGCAGTTTTTTTATAACCACATTTTTAAGCAGCACCGTTACTGATAGTCAATAAATATTTTTTTATTTTATTATAAAGCTTATATAGCTAATAAATTAAGAATTCATAATATGCTTTTATAATGATTTTTCAATGAGTTGTGATTTTTTAAATTTTTGAGTCCACGGAGTTTTCAGTTTTCTTGCCAAAATCAGAAGAGCAACGGCCTCTGCGCATCGCGTGATAATTTCACTTGCACTACGTAGCTGATCTGTGACAACTGTAGATGCACAACTTAATTGTCCTGCTCGTGATAACTACACTTACGACACTCGCGTCGTCCTGTGACAACTTACACTTGATTTCTTTTCGACGCGATAGAGACAATAATACATAATAAACTTTTCAATAAAATATTGATTTTTTTTTTTTTTTTTTTTTTTTTTTTTTTTTTTTTTTTTTTTTTACAGTTGAATTTACAAAATTGTGTTTCAAATGCCTAAATGCTTTAAAATCAAAATATAAATTTCTGTCCTTAATTAAATGTAAAGGTATAATATATAATAACATTTAAAAATTGAAATCTTACATTATTTAAGTTGTTGATATGATAAACAATATATTTTTATAAAAATTATCATAAAAATTACTGTTATAAAATGAAATGGTCATTGTCCTTTCTTCGACTATATGATATTGTAAAACAAAGTTATTGTTTGTTGCACGAATAGTTTATATTTTCTTCTCATGAAGTTTGTGACAACTTTATGTTGAAGTAAGAGAAATTTTATTGGGATCAAAAGAAAATAAATGTAAGTAACAATATTGTACCGTTGGCATTGCACTCTCTCGTCTCGTGTATCTTGATATATACTTGCAGGCAGCGTGGCAGCGTGCTATGCACTTTAAACCGTGCATGCAATATGGTGTTGTAACCTAAAAATTATTGATGTATTAGTTTCCTTTTTTTTTATTAAGGGTATCATTCGTTATATAGCTAGAAGATTCTCTGAAATTCAAAACTTGACCCTCTTTTTTATGTTTCTTGAAAGTCAATGGTATAACAACTCCCATAGTGATAAAAATTTCAGAACCCGTGACCCTGATAAAAGAGGAAAACAATATTGTAATTAACATGGGGTCTTATGAAGTAAAAATGTTAAAAATTCGTGTTTTTAAATTTTACATGGTGATTTCCTAATTTTTTGGATTTTTCTTCTTATCCTTACTAAGCATTACCAATGCCCCTTACATGTCTTAATCCGACTCCCTGTATAAATTTGTAGACAAGCATGATTCAAGCTTTTACACTAGCGCTGCGATTGGCAGCCAAAACTACTATAATTTTTATTACAAATACTGCTTTACAAAGGTTTGAGGTCTTGTTGTCACCTGAGTGCAAGAATTCCGAGTAGTTATCTCTGTTTTCGTCATACATTATATCGTTTCTGACCTTTAGTCAGTCAGCCTTATCAATCCTTATCATATAATAGTTCGAATTGCCCCCATGCGTATCGCAGTGTTCCCTTGAGAGGGAAATTTAAAACAGCGTGTCTAAAAAATCAGCCAAGAGTTGGAAGACATGTAAGGGACATTGAAGTATTACAACACTGCGTAGAAAATCATCTATTTCTGCCTTAGTTTTTAGTCACCTCGAAACAGCCTAAATATTATAATTTCACCCTCTCTTCGGTGCATTGTTCTATTAATATATTTTTATTTATTTTGTAAATCAATCATAAAAATACATTTAATTAAAACAACTCAATGCAATGGAATGTATATGAAGCGAAACCAATACTGTCATATGCACTTATTTTTAATTATTTGAAACTTTCTACGTGATTTTCTTTGAATGTAAGCTAATAAACCTTATTGTTATAATTATTGAGACAGATTTTGAGACGAATGAAAATAGTTTCAAATTAGATGAGGGTTTTTCAGTAAAGACGCCCATTTAAACATCTAATGCGGGGTTTTTCATTGCTTCTGATACAAAATATAGTAAAATCTCTGTTTTCATCAGTTTAATATTTGCACACATATCATGGAAACCTAAGGCTAATTAGTTTCCCAGCAAAATCTGCGTACATTTGGGAAACGAAACACTAAAACGTTTTTTTTTTTTTTTTTTTTTATATATATATACAAAAAATGTAAATTAAATCATCTGTACATTTTTTTGTTTTTTCATTTTCCTTATATTACATGTTAGTTCTGAATAAATAACTGGACTGGACCATCTACATTATACAACTACAAAGTTCCGAGTATAGAGAGGAAACATGAATGATTTTTCTATCATTCTAAATTATGAAAACTCTATGAGGAAGACAGTAGCTTTGAATAATATTAAAACTAAATGTTGCATGTAGACCAAAGTTGATACACAGCAAAAGTAGTAGATTTTACAAGCAGAAAAAATAAATAAAAAAAAGTAAACTTCGTGGAAGCTGAAGACCCGCCTTTAGGCCACGATCTTGAGGGCTATCGTGCCGCTAGCACAACTGGCCGTTTTTTCTCATTCTAAGCCATAAAACCCTGCTCGCTATAGCTCCTTCCTTTCCCCGCCCATATCAAAATTAACTTTATAATAATTACTTTTTTACTTCTTCAGTAGTTTTGTATTTTAATCTTTTTTTATATATATTAAGGGTTGTAAAATTATAGAGGGTTAACACCATTTTTTTAATTGCAAAATATATAATATATAAGATAAGTTATTAAAAAAATATGGTCAATGTTTTTGATTTAATATATAAAAATATTATTTACTACTTTTTTCATAGAAAGAAAAACAAAAAATCAAATTATACAATTATAAAAATATGAAGATTGTTGTTGCAATTATAGAAATTGTATGTTTTCAACTTCTTTAGATAATATATCATGTAAAATCATACTAATTATTAAAACTTATGTTTGACACAAACAAACGTTATTTTCAAACTAACCGTGAAGAAATATTATACAACTTTTTTTTTATAAATATAATAAAAAATATTTTAAATAATATCTTTTTAACGTCAAACATTTTACGAAATATTATTTTTTAAATATATTTCGCAATGATATTTTTAAACGCGAATCAAGTTTAACTGTTTAAACGTATATGTATATATTTTTTCTATAAAAATAAAAATTTCATCAGAGTTTTGGAAACATGAAGTTAGTTTGTTGGAATGTAAAATACGTATTTTCTATTAATAAATAGATTTACGAAATTAGATTAATAATGCAATTACAAACATATGAAAGCTTACTCACACAGTGCATTTTTTTTTTTTTTTTTTGCTGTGGGTAGTAGTTTACAATACAATAACAATTCTAGCAAATTTGCAATTCCTAGCAAATACCTAGGCCCTTATTTAGAGTAAACTTTGCACACGTTTTTCACCTCTTTCCTTTAACTGGGACTCGTTCATGTCCTATATTTATAACATTTTGAGTTGTGCTTTTTCCTTCATGGTGGTGATGAAGGTACTGAAGTGAGCAATTGAAATTTCAAAAGCCTCAATTTAACATGATGGTAATATGCCCTATACCAGGCCAAAATTACCATAAAACTAATAATGACTCTTGCCATTAATCGAACTAATGACCCCTTGCCAATGACGTGTCCTGATTATGTTGAAGTTGAGTTGCCTGTTAGTCGGAAGAAGGTCCGTAAACAAAAATTATAGTATTAATAGCAATAATAAAAAAAATAATAATAAAACATCATATTTTCAAGCACAAACAACAATAACAAAGTTTTTAACGTACAATAAATTTGCTTGCATGCGATCTCCATTAAGAAGCATTACATGATGATGCAGTCAAATGTATTGCACAATGCAAATATTGCCCCGAGTGAACATACGACTATGAAATGTAAACAACTATATAATATATTTACATACTTCAGCATCAGTTAAATTAAATACTTTACAACATAATTTTATATGCACTTCTACTCAAGAAATAATAATAATAATATTTTCTGTTTCACAAATTAGAAATTTTAGATTCAATTATTTATTATTATAAATTAGTATAATTGGAATTTTAATTATGAGTTATGTATTTATCAATAATGAAGAAGAGATAAATAAAATAGAAGAGTTCACTTCATTTCATTTTATAACTATTTCATCTTTTATAATATCAATGTTTAAAAAAATATATCGAAACAAATATATTTTTATTATACTAAATTAGTAAAAATTACAATAAAAAGAGATTTCTCACAATTTTAAATTTTAAAATAAAACTAACAACTAACTTATCCGCAGTCTTAGTTAAAATGAAATGATTATACCAAATGTAAAATGCAAAGAAAACCTCTAGTAGACATTAGCCAAAGGCAAACTATAATGAAATTATAGACCGACTACCTGTTGACTAATGGTAAGCTTTTTTTTTCTCATTTTATCAAATTGCAGGAGCTTGGAAAACGTTTATATAATATTAGGAAAGCATTTAAATGCATTAACGCTATTATCGCTATTATTTTGCGGCGCCACGATAAAAAAAAACCGGGTAGTTAAGTAATTATCAGTAATATAGTGACAACATAACTGAAAGGAAAATAAAAGAGATAATAAATAAATAAATGAATGAATGAATAAATGAATAAATAATAAACAAACAAACAAAATGAATAAATAAACAAACAGACAGACATATAAATAAATGAATAAATAAATAAACAAACAGACAAACAAACAAATAAATAAATAAATAAATAAATGTACAAACATACAAATAAATAAATCCCAGGTAGGCTAAAACAAGGTGTGTGCATATGACAAGACAAGCAACAAGTTGTCAAAAGAAGGCGTCAACAAGAGCTTTATTCGATGCAGATCCGCAGATATAATCAATGTAATGGACAAGTCGACATGCCAATATTGGTGTTTCAAGATTATGTCATGCTAGTATATTACATTGTAATTAAGGTAGTAACAGCTACAGTGCAAACCTTATAGGCTGGTTGCATTCATGTTAAAGTAAACGCCATAAGTGAGTACTAAATAACATCGGCCGGTATGGGAAAATCACACATTTTGCTAGTTCAAAAATACTTAGCAATTTTTTTTTGAGAGTATTGAAGCTGTTTACAAGTTGAATTATAGGTTTTCAAGTATACAAGAAAAATAATTATGACAAAAAAAAAAATCCAAAGAAAATAGCGAAAACAAGTCCTGCTAAGCAACGTTATTCGTTGCTCAATAATGGCATCGAAGCGCATTTATTATGACTTCATGTGCACACACCCTATATCAACATGAGGAAAAAATATTTGAGAGTGCAAACTCAATTTTCAATACTTGAGAAATTGCAAATTTATAGGTCCTTCTGTCATTCTCATACTTTATTATGTACAACAGCGTGTATTGTATACTTTATGTATTGTATTATATAGTTTCTCAATAATATTATCAATCGTGATTATCTATGATACCTACTTTTGATAACGAAATCATCACGAGCTGAGTTTGTTTTGATTGCAAGTTTTATTTAAGATGAAAATTTAAACAATAGAGATATTTGATTCTCATTTCAGAACTTCCTCAATATTTTTTGCAATATTTAAATCGTGGTTTACATCAATTTTACTATAGAAACTATTACTAAAATCTACATTCATACTTTAGACAAAAAAATCAATAGGAATAATATATAAAATAAAACTTGAAATAATTTAAAATCTTTATATATATATAATTCTACGAACAATCAACCTAAAACAGTTTAAAGAAGAATGCATGTTTTTCTAAACTTTTTCATAAACTTTTAAAATCTATTGTAAGTTTAATTTTATATTTTTTGACCACACAAAAGATATAATCAGTATTTAAGAAGTAGTCAGAGATTTCAAAATGAAACTTTTTTTTTTCTATATAATAAACTTCTAAAGCTGATGGTTCCACCCACTTTTTTCCCTTTAACCTTCTCACATATCAACTTATTTCCCCCTCTTTATTATTCACCTTATAACCTCTAACCTACACGGAGAAAACTCAAATTAAACAGGTGCTTTGGCAGGTAATTTAGATAAGATTGTATTTTCCAAAAATTTAGAGGTTAAACTAAAAAAAACTTTTTTATCGATCAATTTAGTTTGGAAAAGAAATAATAATATTACTAAGAAAAAGCACGATAATTTTTTTAATAAAATTAATCAGTAAATTAAATTTTTTTTTTCAAGTTGCAATTTGCCATTATTACAATTGTGCAATAAAGTGTTCAGCATACAGTTAATGGTGTTTTATTGTTTTTAAATTAAAAAAGCAATCCGGAGAAAAATACCTGAGATTGAAGCGCAATGTAGCTTACCAGTGAAGCTCAATCACACGCGGTGCGGGAAAAGCTTACAGGGTTATCTAACTTCCTATCCTTTAGCAATACGGGACCGTATAGATTTATTATTATTATTATTTAATCCACGGAGGTCTGAATTCTTTAATGAGGTATACTGGACACTTTTGTTTCGTGTTTTAAGCTATAACATAGTTTGAAGATTTTTTTTTTTTATCACCCGGTAACATCAGCATTCATCAGTAAATTTTATATAATATATAAAATAATAATATATCGAATAATGATAGCACCAAAATAGTGTAGAGTATAAACAAAATTAAAGATATCAAGTGACCTGTTGTTATGCTGACCATAGGGAGGAAAACAAAACAAAACATATGAGGTAAATTTGGGGGTGGGCGTGTCAGTAAGCAGGTTGAAAACGTTTAGCAGGGGCCGCCTCTGAGCGGACTAACCCCCGGGGTATACATGAGGTTCTAACTGCCTTAATACACGCAATTGATGCAGCCGACATTATGTTAGACAATGTTACAGACGCCTATAGAAACTCTATAAAATAAAATAACAATATAAATTTACACTTTAATAGAATATTAAATTATTTTCAAAATTGATGAATTTATGATTAACGTACATAGCTAATTTTGTCATATTTATAATCAAATTAAAATATTTTTTATATATAAAAATATAGATCTATGTCTAAAGTTAGAAGTATATTACTGTCTAGCTTATTTTAGCTCAAGTTTTTAGTAATATTTTCAACTTGAGATTTTATTATTTTGACCAAAACTTTATATTTATTTTACTATAATATATATTTGATGTAAAGATAGCGCGCAATGTGCGTTTTTATTTTAATTGGTACATAATATTAATAAAAAAAGCATAAGCAGGTGAATGTTATTTATTTCAAAGATTTTAAGCAGCTGCAGAATTTAATCAAATAAATTAAAAATGTGAACAAAACAAAGCGATTGCTTTTTTTAAGACACGAAAAATATTTTTAATGAGAGAGAAAAAAAATGAATGGTTATGTTATTAATTTTTATGACATTAAAATTTAAAATGCAGCCTACAAAAAATTACTTTTACTTTTTACACAGTTTCCAGATAGTTTTTCAACTTTAAAGCATTATGCTAAAGAATATACAGTACTATAAAGAATGAAGAATTATATAATATTTTTACAGAAAATAAACATAATAAAAATCTCAAGCCACAGCTAGCTTGGCATTTCCTTAATTTAATTATTAAGAAATTGAAGAAAAAAAAAAGCTATATGGCAAAGCATTCTTGTATTTGAATAACAATTTCCAGCAATGCAGACACAAAATTTTAAGTAATTTTATATGATATCATTGATATGTTGGTTTGGATTGAATAGGAACTTTTTCTTTTTTCTAATTATTTTTTTTTGTGCCTTTTTATTTTATGTATTTAATCAAGAGGGCCTAAAATTTGAGGGGAAAACTTTTTGGCAAAGCCGCATCTATGGTCAATAACTGTACCATGAATATTGTGAAGAATGGCACGTGAAAATTCTATCAAAGGTGTAAAAAAAAAAAAAAAAAAAAAAAAAAAAAAAATAAGCTCATGTTTATTTAATTAAAATTCAAACGCTATCCATCATGCACCAATTAAATATTATTGTCGATCTGATACTGAAATCCACATACACTTGCTATATAATTGTTTAACACACAAAGTCTTGTTGTTATTCTTTTTAAATCAGAGTATTCAAGTTCTTTATAATAATGAGGAACAAAAGATAAAAACAGAAGCTAAAGTAATAAAAAAAAAGAGAGTGAAAAGTGAGTTAAGATGCCAGCGGCAAGGTAGCAAAAGAGTCTGCAAAGTATATCATCATCATCCTTCTGCTGATATGTGTAAGTAAATCAAGTGCAAGAGGAACACATAGTCAGCAGCTTTAGCCCAAGGAGGTCGGCGTGGGAACCGGCCATCCATCCAGTTCTCGAGGCTATACGTAGTCTGCACTTGAACCACGCAATTGAACTAACCAACCATTATCTGGGGAAATCATTTAACAATTATGATTTCAAACTATACTCAAATATATAACTTTATACATAAATATTATTACAGTTTATTTTCAATTTTATATGGATATTATAAATCATAATATAAAAAGTTTGGATTCAAATTATTATTTTAAACAGTAATTCCAACATTAAAGTGACCGTCCAGACCTAACAACGTGCCCCTTTAATTCATTAAACACAAAATGGGACACCCAAAAGTATGTTCAATTTTTATTTTTACTATTAATCCAATGTAACCCCACAAGAGTTGTAAAAAGTTGCAAAAAGTTGTAAAGTAGGCAAAATGCACACATTTTGAATTTTTCTGACGTCAGGATTGTTCACATTTAATAAAAAAAGTTGTGCGGGTTGCATAAGCTGAAAATTTGATTATACGTTTAGGGCGTCACAATTAGGTTCTTGGACAAAGTAATTGTATTTTTGAAAATCCCTTTTTGTGTTTAATAAATTAAAATGGCATATTGTATGGTCTGGACGATTTCTTTAAATTGTATAACATACATTTTAAAAGTACCAAAAATTTGTTATAACACTTTTATCAGTGTATCAATAGTTTTCACTCTGTTTTGTGATTAGATAGCATTTTGTACTTAAAGAAAATGTAGCTTAAATTAAATTACTATAATTTCATAATTCCATTGACATCAACGAATGCTTGTCAAAATCAATCTGCATCCATATAGCAAAGATCTGATGTTGAATTATATATTTTTAATAATATTTTGATGTAGATAAGAAATTAAAATGTGTATAGGATGTATAACATTAAATTAATATGCATTTTTTTATGTGTTAAGGGATAATTTCTTTTCAAGGCTCTTCTCATTAAATATTGATCAATAAAAAATTGGACATTTTACAGGGTAAGGTTAATGTTTATACATACAATTTTAGATTTCATATGCATGATATCGAAGTAATTAATATTGTCTTCTACAGGTATTTTTAAATGCTCTTTTTGTATTTTTTTTTTATATACAAAAACAAATCTTATAAGATAATAAATTAGTTATTATTATTACTATAATCTATTATACATTATAATAGCAGAAAAAATAAAATATCCAATATACTGCTAAAAGAAATTTTAACTATTTTCATTTATGCCACAAAATAATATTTGAGTAATAAATAAATATTTGACAGTTTCAAGTTCACGATTTATTAATGTATTTTACAAATAATTATAGTCAGATTTTTTTTTGTACTTAATTTATAATTTTTATAAATAGCTTAACAGGTTTATATTTAAATTTCGCGTCAGATAACAAAAATGATCATTAAACGTTAATGATGATTTTTAAGATATTATAAGAATAGGTTTTTAAACCTTATGTATGATGTAGATAGCAGACACTAATTACGCTCTTTTTGTTTTAGAAGTTTTTTTTTTTTTTTTTTTTTTTTTCATATAACTATAGCCAATATAATTTAATTATTTAGCATTATTATAATTATAACCTTTTATATATGTGAGCATCATCTTTTAAAGCAAGTTTTCCTTTAGATAATATTTAAAAATATGAAACTGAGAATACATTATTAAAGCAATCAAACCTTGATTTTAATGAAAATAAAACATATTTTTTCTCATACTATACAATATACAATATATATATATATATATATATATAAAAGCTATAATAATCTGTGAATAAAGTTGAGTTTTATTTTAATTTTAGATACGTCACATGCACAAACAATATAATTAAGTAAAATCAGATTCTTATTTTTTTTTTAGAGTAATTACATGATGAAAATGTAGAAAATGTAAATTATTACACATTGAGAGGTTTTGAATACGCTAGACAACGAGAGTGAATTATGAAAATCTTAATTATCGTAGCCTGTTGTAATGAACGTATATATTAAATACGTTATGCTATGTTATATTATTATAACATGCAATATTATATAATAAATATACTAATATATAGGGTGGTTTCATTTATGTTAAAGTCGACGCCTTAAGTGAGCGCTAAATAACATGGGCCAGTATAGGAAAATTATACTCATTTTTACAGTTTAAAAATACTTTACAATATTTTTGAGAGCATTGATGCTGTTAACAGGTTTGAATTAGTATCTCAAGTACGCATGAAAAATAATAATAACCAAAAAAAATATCTAATTTTCCAAATAAAATTGCCATAAACTACGTTTGTAGTATGCTGAGCAATGTTATTCATTGCTCAAGAACAGTATCGAAAAGCATTCAGAATGACGTCATGCGCACACACCCTATAACAAAATTTGGTTAACATTTATACGTACTTTACATTTTTTATGTAAAATTTAAGTACTAAACTAATAATTAAGCCAATTCAGGCAAACCAGCACAGCACAAATAACTTGATTCCCAGTTGATTGTATTTTATTAATATTTATTTATTCATTTATTTATTTACATTATTGTTAGATGCTGAGTTCTACAACCCAAGATCACGTCAAATAATAATTTATGATATTCAAATTAAATCACAGATATATATATATATATATATATATATATATATATATCAGGGGCGGCTCGTGAAGTTTATGACTAGGCAAGCACTCGGTGATAACTCATATATTCTGGGGGGGGGGGGGGGGATAGCCCGCCGCAGGCGCCGATTTTTTTTTAGACCACGTGGTCCCTTATAATCTTTGATTTTCGACAAAAAAAACTGCATATTATCTGAACCTTAAAGCAACAATCATTTTGATTTTTTATAACGAAAATTTTCAAAGAAATTGTGCTGTTAACATTTTTTTTTTTAATTATATATCTTATTTACTATAATGACTAATGAATAAACTATATATAAAAGAGTATTGTAAAAGTAGTGTATAAATTAGATTTTTCACAAAATCGTACGTAAATATTTTCATGAAGAGCATGTTATTTAATATTATTATTGCGCATTTATTTTATTTTATTCTCTTCTGTACAAACATTTATTCATATAAATGTATGGCATTATTTTATAACAAATAATAATTAAAACGTGACTTTTTTGTTACTATTATAAATTATATTGGATCGAATTTAACTGCAACTAGTGCAACTATACGGTACAATTGGGCTATTCAGTTTTTATTTCAAAAGAAAAGAAGAGAGAGAGAGAAAGAGAGAGAGAGAGAGAGAGAGAGAGAGAGAGAGAGAGAGAGAGAGAACTAACTGCCGATTAGATAATTGCAAATGTACGGCCCTATTTATCGTTTATTATATTTGTTTTGCTTTAATTTATATGCCAAAGTAAACTATATTATATAAAAAAAAAAATTAAAATATTTGATTTTTAAATCAGTTTACAAACACCATGCCCGAAAAAAACTAAACACTGTCATTTTTAATGTCACGGTTTTTATTATTTAAAAATTGACAAAATAAATAATAACTTTAGCTAAATTCAGGCACATTTGTTAATATTTCCCCTCCCTTTTTCGGTACAATAGATCATTTTAAAAATAAATAGTCCTCTCCGTTATACCTTTTCCAGATTCTTATATTAATATTTTTAATGGAGCTTGTCGGTTTAGCGTGCGGGCAAACGTCGGGATGTTATATAAGGATCCTCTAATGTAACATTTATGCTTGGGCTTAATTGTATTTTTTTTTTTTTTTTTTTTTTTTTGCGATTATCTGAACAAACTACACCAATTCCGTATATTTAAATGAGAAAAACTAGACACACTTTTATATACGTTTTTAAAGCCATAGAATTTTTTTTTTAAGAATTTTTGACAGTGATTATCCTTCATATTGAGCTCATTTACTGTAAAAAGTTTCAAAAAATAAAAACCGCGCTTTGTCTCGATCTCTCTCTTTATTTTTTTTTATCAATAATATTCTTAATATTTTTGGCTATGTATAAATTACAAAATAATAATAGTAAAATTTAAAAGACATCATCAAATCACGCCAGTGAAATTATTTAAAAGTATAATATATTATATATAAAGCAAATAAGGTAATTGAGAGCAAAAAATTGCATTTAATTGATTCATGTAATTTACTATTCATGTTTTTAAAAAATGAAATTTATTTAAAGTGTGTGATCTATTGATTTACACATATATCCAAAGTTTCATATTTTTAAAACACTTTTTACATATAAATTACACGACTTTTTATTCATATTTTAGCATAGACTGCAACATATCACGCTATTGCTAATTAGTCGTTACGCATACGACAACATTAAAGTCACACATTTATAGACAAAATAACACAGATTCAGGAAATGTTTCTATTTTTTCAATCCAACAATTAGATATTGAGTTATTAATTTTTTTAAGAAAGGTGCAAGCATTTTTTTGAAGTGCTTTCACGACGTCTATTCAGAAGCATTGTAGCCTCCCGTCCCCCCTCTTTTTTTCTCAACGCTAGCGCTATACCGACGTATGCTCCTGTAGTGTGGAGCTTTCACAATTTTTATTGAGGAGGGCGCTGCATACGTGATTTTTTTTTATGAAGGCGCGCTTTGTTTTTAATGAATACAAATTAGAAAAAACATAGAAAATAGATAAAAATTAGATACAAAATATGAAAAATAACTTTCTTTATTGAATTATGGAATAAAACCTTTTTGATCGATTTTCTATAGGCATGCACTGCTTGCAGGGCTTACATGCACCAGCCGCCCCTGTTATATATATATATATATATATATATATATATATATATATATATATATATATATATATATATATATATATATATATATATTTTATATACATATATATATATATATATATATATTAATGTAAATTTCATGAGCTGTCATGAATTATACATTGACTCTAAATTAATAATATTTATTTTACTCTAATTGCAAGTAAATACAAAATATACTAATTAAAAACTAAATATATATATATGCATACATATATTATACATAAATGTTAAACCTGTTTAATATTCATAAAATAAGTAAAATTAATATATTAAAATAATTATTATAAAAAAAACAACATAAAATAGATTTCACTTTATACATACATAACATATTAAAATACAGATTAAAATCAAGTAATAAGTTGATAATTTATGTATAATAATAATGATAATAATATATGTATATAATATAATGATATAAAGTAAGTTGTACATGTCTACAGATTGTTATTATTATTATTAAATCATTGAGCATTATAATAATTATTTAGTCTTGTTTGTCTCATTACGTGTCTCATACTTATATGTATGTAGCAGATCAACACACTATACGTTATAAATCAATCACTTTGACTGGCGGGAAGCTTCGAAGCAGAATCAAACTTTATTGTCTTTTCTTTGTTATTATTATTATTTTTTGTGTATATTTATTTATGTTAATTATTAGTATATATTTATTTGTCCTCATTTTTTATTTTATACTGCCTTGAAATCTTATAGTATATTATGGTATATATATATATATATATAATATATATATATATATATATATATATATATATATATATATATATATATATATATATATATATATATATATATATATATATATATAGTCAAAGGGATATTATTTTCTTGTAAAGAAAAATTACAGATAATGCAATGAAAGTTCAATTTATAAATTTTGAACGCTTCAAGGTAAGTATAATATGAAAGAAAAAAAATTAAAGTACTTAATTTTCGGCGAGAGGATATTTCAGTTCTCAGAGTAATACAGTTACTCAATTATAAAGCAATATTGCACTGCATCAAATTGTGAAGCATTGCAATGAGATTTATACTAAATTGTTTGTAATGTAGATTAATGTCTTCATCTAATAAATGTTCCTCACAGTAATCAAATTTATTATAAAAAAATACGTTAACTAAAATTCAATTCTAAAATTGAATATTATAAATATATTTGCTTACGATACGTAACACAATGTTTAAAAAATATATGTATTACTATGATAATATGCATTACTACAGTATAATATGTATGTATTACATAGATATAGAGTATGATGTTATTATTATGGTATATATCTATACACTATTTGTATCAGTATGAATGGAAATAGTGGTAAATATGTATACCCTTCTGGTATTTTTTTCATAACTTCCACAACAATTATTTGAGTGTTAATTTATTTAAAAATAAATTAAAAATATAAAAAAAAATAGAGCTTAACGTATACGTAATTAACGTTTAAAATCGGGCAATACTTCTCGGACACCCTGTATATCATATAAGAAATAAGACTTCTTTTTTTTAAATTTTAAAATGTATTATTTTTTTTATTAAAATGATATAATTTTTAATGTAGTTTTTAATTTGAGCACTTAAAATATATTTAAAATTTAAGACAATAATATAGATATGTAATATATATATATATATATATATATATATAATGTAAACATAAATAAGTCCAATTACAAATTCATTTATAATAACAATAATTTCTATAATGAAACATAATTAAACAGTACAAAGATGTCATTATTATGAATTAATCACTTATTAGTCAGAATGTTAAATTGAAGGTGATTATCTTTTCTTTAAAAAGTCTTTAAAAATTACAAGACAACAATATAAAGGGAAAAAAAATACTGTGATAAGTTATACAAGCTTCATCAGATCATGCAATCGATGCAACTTAAACGTCGTGCAAAATAAACTGGTTTGAATTTTTTTTTTTTTTTTTTTTTTTTTTTGCTTCTCTTTTCTACATTACAAATTAGAAGTATATAAAATAAGAGACAACAATCTTCTCAAACTGTAAGAAGAATATCCTTTATATACCTCAAGGCTTTTTTTTTTTTTCCACCGTCTTTTACTTACATTTATTACTGTGGGCAATTTTCTATATTCTTTCTTAATATTTTTTATTTTTCTTCAAGAAAAAAAAAAAAAAAAAAAAAAAAAAAGACATGACCAACATTATTATATAGTAAAGTTGTCTGATTTATGTTGAATGCTAACTAAACAAGTCCCATCACTTTTCTTTTTTAATTAATGAACTTACATTTTTGTCTAGCTTTTTTTTTTTTTCAATAAAAATAGCATACCAATGTCCTTTTTTATCATTATTATTATGAAAAATATGTACTCTAACATTATTTATAAGCTTTTTTTTTTTCCTTTCCATGTATAATATAGATACATTCTTAGAATTAAATTAATTGGATGAATCAACTTCAGATTTTGAAGTTTTTATAATGAGATATTATATCTATATTTCAGTTGATTTTTTTACTACTCGTAATATATAAAATATTAGAAAAAAGATCATTCAATATATTTTATAAAAGGTAATAAATTAAATACATTGCCAATTTATAAAACAATTTTAGATTTTAAAAATAAAATAAAAATAAATTTTAACATTGAAAAATTAATTATGTTTTATCATTTGTTCGTTTAAAGACGTCACTCAAATCAACTTTTTAGCTTTTTTTTTGGGGGGGGGGGGGGGGGGAGAGGGAGAAGTAGTCCAAGGATGAGCATTAGAGGATTTTTTTTTCAGAGTATGCTATAGTTTTAAGTTTTAAGTGGACAAATGATTGGCTGCTCTAAAGATGGTCATTTAATTTGTCATTTTAGTGTCTAAAGATAGGCACTAAAATGACAAATGAAATGACCATGATTATTATTTATTAATATAATGTTAATTTGGGTGTGATATGACTGCGTATTTTATTCAATTAATGTAATCATGCTAGCATGCAGTGAAAATAATATATAGTGATGCGATTTAAGCTATACTCAGATTTCCTACACACGCAGTTATCACTGTTATAATAAGTTATGTCAAAGAGAGAATTCAGAGACAGCTACAACTTTTATGACTTTTCTGTTACTGTGTAGGGTAATGTAACACAATAATATAATGCACATCAGTATAGTAAATAGTAATACATACAGTATACACCTCATTTCATTTTAATATAATATTACTATATCAAGAAAGAAACATTTATTCTATATTATATACATGACAAAATAACTACAATATGCATTTCATTGTTATGAAATGCAGTTCACAGTATTTACTTATGACCTGCCATAAGCGTATACAGTATGGTATATGATTTAAAGAAGTCAAATATTACGGCATGCTGGATATAGTTGCTCTGTAAGCGCGGTATACCATGTTATACCTAGCACACGAGGGTCGAGTTAGCACCTTCACCCATACCCCCGAAAATTTTTTTTGATAATCATTATTTTCAACGGGTTTCTTCTTTATATATACCTTAAATCTAAGCAATTTGAACCTTAACCATAATATCTTGTATTGTTTAAACAGTAAAAAAAGAACACGTGTACATTTTTTTCTATATATACATATACATATAATATTTTATACTTTACTGATTGTTTATTTTTTATATTTCCATATTCATAATAATAGCTACGGTTTCTTTATTGCTTTTTCATAATTTGTTGTTTGCGTTGTACAGAAATTAAAACCTATGATGCAAAAATATTTTGTAAACAAAACTGTATTTATAAGTGTGATTTTCAAATACAAATACAATATTGTGTTTACCTGGTATAAAACACAGTAGAACATGGATATATATATACGGTACAATATAAGGCACTATTCTTAAATTTTTGTACTTCATCACAATGTAAATTTTATATTATATGATAAAATAAAACACTGCATCACGTATCACGTTATTTGATGTCACAGCATTGAAGATCTATGAAGAGTTCCATTTCGCATTTCGATAATAACAATTGGTTTTTCATGAAAGAACTGTAAATTTGTAAATTTACAGAAAAGGGAAAGAAAACATAGATTAAATCAATAATAATAAACAAAAGAATAAAATTAAGTGTACAATAATATATATATATATATATATATATATATATATATATATATATATATATATATATATATATATATATATTTATAATGAACCAATCAAATATTTCAAAAAAATAGTTTCACTAACTTTTAGAATCAATAAATCTTAGAAGAAACTATTTTACCATACTATATTATATAAAAATTTTGCTATATAATATAAATCAACAATATATTATATAAAATTTAATTAGAACAACAAAAATTTATCACGATTACATAAAGTTTTATATATTATAAATCTAGTATAGATAGTTGTGATGGCATTAAATTATTTTCATCTCTTTTTTTTACTTAATTGGTATAAAATAGAAAGATGAGAGAGAGAGAGAGAGAGAGAGAGAGAGAGAGAGAGAGAGAGAGAGAGAGAGAGAGAGAGAAAAGTGGATAATGTAAAGAATTTTAAACGCTATTATTGTTGAAACGAACATGGTTAAAACGTGAGTGTGTGTGGCACTGAACAGACAAGAGGTCCATGTTATGCCATAGCTTATGCTATATACCTATATAGACAGGTGTGTGTATGTATGTGTGTATTTTTAAATACGACGAACTCTACCAGTATTAAATGTCGACAGAAGACACGTCTTTGCTTCGTGTTGTTTTAAAAATCACCCTTTTTTTTACCTTCGTGATTTATATTTATAATTAATAGTAAATGTACTAAAAAAAATTACTTTTGAAAAGCCTGCTTAGACTACTAGAGTCTTTTGTATATATTATAATAAGCTTACTCTGATTTTAGTGCTCATACAATTTATGCAAAGATAAAAGTACAAAAACTGTATGTTTTTACTTATACGTAAATCCATTTACACTATTATATTTTTTGTCGAGTTATGTACAGACACGGTGACATAAAATTGCATTCTGCGCGAATTTATCACATACTAAAATTAATGTATACATTAATATTTTAATTTAAATTCTTAAAAGTATGATTTTGATGATTTTTTTGGAATGCACTTGGAACATACTCGCATTTCTCTTCACTTTTTTGCAAGAAACATGGTGGAACATATAGGAACCCTAAGGTAATGCATTCCAAATCATTAGGAACACTGTGCGAACATACACCCATACATAATTTTTTTGTTTTAAGTATTGCCATATAATTTACAAACATACTGCACAGTGCGTTCATATGGAGACTTTAATTGAGATATTGCTCCATATATAATGGAGCAATAAAGCATATTTATGGAAAAAAATTAAACATTAAGTCACAAAGTCTGCTTTAGTTAGTTACTATCAAAATAATTACTATACCTCTTAACAATAAAACAAAAAATTCCCCATTTATAATAAATATATATACCAATAAATTACCTTTATATACTTTTATGAGGATTAAATGAAATAGAGATAAAGAGGATTTGCAAGGTCCTATAAAAAAATGTAATCTAATAGAGCCTTTAATTGTTTTGATCACCTATACAATGCACGTAGCATCCTATTGACTTAATTATGATATGATATATGCAAGGGAGGCGATTTTAATTATTTCTTGTAAATTTAAAAAAATTAACATTTCCAGTACTCCAAAAAATCATAAAAAGTCAAATAATTTAATGAAAAATCGACCACTTTAAGAATGTGTATTTTTTTTATGAGTATGCAGTATTATTAAATGTGTTTAAAATTATTATACTAAAAAAATTATAACATGTTCAAATATACTACAAATATAAAAAGAAACTGCCGAAGGTTCTCCAAATCTGAAATATACAATATCATTATAATAATTTTACTTTCTTTAAGAATTTCTCTATATTGTTGATTTCAAGTTTTGATTTTCTGTTTACTTGTATGAAGCATTTGTTTTCAATAAATTGTATTAGAACATAGGAAGATGGAAGATCAACAAGAATATATCTTTAAAAATATATAATTAATTAATTTATTTATTGTCAACCAAAAACAGGCTTGCACCCAATACATTGGTGGTGCACACCGTATACGTAGCTGTGTAATATACAATTATTGGAATGAATAGTAAAAATATTCCTTATATTTAATTAAATGTCTAAATGACACCAATAAATAAAAGAAATTAATTTTAAAATAACCGTTCTTTAAACAAATTTCTTCCTTTTGAATCCTCTTATTTTACGGTAAAGGCTGTTTCATATAGATTCTTCACCCACCCCCTGTACAGTTTTTACGAGACGGCATTTTTTTTTTTTTTTTTTTTTTTTTTTCATGCAATTTACTATTATAATACTCATAGATCACTACTCGTTAAAGCTGAAATTTTTGTTGTTGGCTTGTTAAAAAAGTACGACTTTTGCTTCTTCTTGTCCGCGTAGGAGTGGAGAAAGAAAGAGAGAGAGAGAGAGAGAGAGAGAGAGAGAGATGAGAATGGTGCTCACCACTCTGTCTTGATGGTACATGTTAAACATTTTGCGCTTCAAGAACAAACAGGTTTTACTTACACCGAATCTTTACTTTTTTTATTATTATTAAGCAGATGAGTCCTTGAATTAAAAAAAAATCCAATGTTAAAATTTACTTGCATTTATACATATAAATACTCTTTACAAAAAGTCAATGTTAACAGGTGTTTTAAAATGAATAGCCAATGTAATATCAATAATTATTATATATGTTATGATTTATAATTAATATAAGTGAAAACAAAATTATCATAAATAATATTTTATATGTTTTTATATGAGTTGACATAACTTGAAAAGAGCAATGTGAATGTTATAATTTTTAGTGTCGAAGTGCGGTGGTGATTTAATCTTTGCGTCGGATCTTTGTAGGTTTTTGAAGGGAAGAAGTACACGGATACATTCCTCACGGTCCTAACTCTAATTGGGTAACTTCACAGCATCAGCCCTTCTTCTTCTTTTTATAATTTTTTTTTTTATACATAATATATATCTCGTGTGTTGCAGCGTCGTTGTTCGTTTGTTATTTTCGACATGACGGATCACTAAGTCACCTTACATAGACAGCTTTAAAACTTAGTGTCTGTGTAAAAAAAAAATAAAAAAATAAAAAATAAAAGTTTTAGTCATAGAATAGATTTGAATTTCTTTTACAATTATCACATTTAGAATAATGACATTTTTTTTTAATTATATAGAGAAGAAATTTTAATCAATTTTAATTCTTATTACGATGCAGATAGTGTGGAAGGATTATTAAGAAAATCATCTTCAAAGAATATAATCAAAGTAAAATAATAATTTCTATATTTAATGTTAATATTTTCTCATTATTTCATTTTCTTTATATAAAAAACTTTTAAGTTGTTGACTTCAATTCATTTAAATAATAATGTATAATTTTCTTTGTTATACAACGCCAAACTTAATTGCCTTTATTGGCCTTGATATATAAAATTTAAAATTATAATGCCTAACAATATTAATTTTTCTTAATTATATAGATAATAAAAACATTTAAAATCTGAACTAAATTATAGAATTATATAATAATGACAACTGGAACGAACTTCGTATATAGTTTTTAAAATTATATGATTATTGTTATTTTTCTTGCATAACATTATAACTATATATAATATAATATGTAATGTAACTTTACAAAATTGTTCTTTTGCAAGGTGTAGGGTATCCAAATTATACTTATGGTATTTAATCATCAATTATGAACAATGTGGCTTACCGGAGTATACGTACATAGTGTATAAGCCAATCATGACAATCATATAGGCGCATGGCACGTCAAATCCTTAAGTCCGTTAATTTCTTATTCCGGTGTATGAGAAAGCATAAATATTGTACTGAGGTCAGAGGAATATTCACGTGTTGGATACAATTTAAAATATTAGTATAATAATAAAATAAAAATACTAAAACATTTTCACTGATAAATCCCATTGCATTTCCAAATATTACACTCCCAATAAAAATCATTTGGAAAAAAAAAACATATATAAGACTTATAAATCAATTTTAAACAATACTATTATAAAAGAAGAAGAAGAAGAAATAGAGGAACCTTTAAAATAACTCCTACACTGATGATAATCTTATCGCATTCATTTTATTTGTTTTACATTTTTAGACTCCGTAATAAGGAATCATTATTAGTTTAATATAAAAAAATTACTGTATCGTAAAACTTTTGTTGATCGACACAAATAGACATTTATATATTTTATTATTTCACATTTTACCTAGAACAAACTAAACTGCGTGATAAATGTCGACCACCAAGTAAGGGTATTTTCAAATACTCTTTTATTTTATTTCTTTAAATCACCTTAAAAATATATTTAAATATTTCCCAATTTCTCGTAAAATTTGTAAAATATATTTATGTCTAATTTACGTTTTTTATGCCTAATAACAAGAAAATAAATTTATTATGAAAAATTCTTCCTTTTTTCCTTCAATTTTATAATTGGACAGTTGTAGAGAAAATATTTTAAATACTTTTATACTATAGTAACTTACTATATATAACCACTTATTTTATATCTTTGCAATAGTGCATTGAAATTTGAAATTTGTTTGGAAAAGTTCAATAATATTAACAATTCTGTATAATTATATAATATACTTGTTAATAACTTAAATTATAAATATTTATATAAATGTAACTCAATATAATATGTTACAAAATAGACACATTTTCAAAGTCTATATACTCTGTTTACAAAATGTTGAGTGTATTTTTATGTTTTATTCTCTGATATTTTAATTAAAAACCATAGAGAAAAGTGAACAAACTTTATATCTGATGGAAAAAGGGTAAAGTTTTGTGTATCTATCATAAAAAAATACTCATAATGTTTTTGGGTTAAAAAATGAATGTGTGTTTAGGAGAGAGAGAGAGAGAGAGAGAGAGAGAGAGAGAGAGAGAGAGAGAGAGGTTGCTTGCTGTTGTTAGATGATGCGGTAGGTAGGTAAGAAGAAGAAGAAGAAAGGTGAGCAAGAGACGGAGGATGGACCACTGAAGACAAGAAGTGGGTGGTAGTATGGGTAACATACACACACACAACCTAAAAAAGTAACCAACATATAATATTGGTTGGAATCTTATAGCTTCTCTCTCTACTTTTTTTTTCTTTGGTATGCCTTAATTGGGAGCTCGCAAAATGACAAACGCTAGACGATTAAATAGATGTTTAGTAACGATAAAAAAATCTCCATGGAATATATATATATATATATATATATATATATATATATATATATATATATATATATATATATAAATATATATATATATAAAGGAAATATTTTATCAGAAATAATATATAATATACATCATTCCATCATTAAATTAAAAGTAAAATTGTTATTTTTCTCTTTCATTTAAAAATCATGATAGAATAATGAAATAGAGTCACGATGGAATGTATAATATCATCTTATTAATTTTATTACGTATTTTTTGATATCTTCTTATATATTATAAGTAAGAGAATTTTGTTTTCAGTATTGAAAATATTTCAATGTTAAAAAATAATTATGATATATAAGTAAATAAATTGAATGGACAATTTTTAATATAAAATAGACTCAACATTTAATTTATGGTATATATATCATTAAGATCCAGAAATAAATAACACACCACTTTAACAATTTGGAAGGTTAATGTAAAATTAATTCCTCAATAAAGTGTGCAAAATAAAAATTAACCTTACATTATCTTTCATTGTGTGCTGTATGTTTCAGTTTATATAGAAACTATATATAGTTTTATGTTCTATAGATAAATATATAGGGTGTATCTGCATGACATTATATTTAATGCGCTTGGATGTCATACTGGAGTAGTGATTAACATTGCTGAGCATAGGACAAACATCGTTTTAGGCAATTTTCTTTGAGAAAGCAGTCAATTTTTTGTTATTGCTATTTTTCTCACATACTTGAGATACTATATATTAACATAATGAGTTATTTTCCTATGTCACCAATGTTATTGAGTGATTCAACATGGCGTCGACTTTAACATGAATGCATAGACCCTATATAAAGGTATACACTGTATGTTGTCTCTCTATTTTTATATTAATTTATGGATAATTAACTCGATGGGCTTTGACTTTTTAATTATTCAATCGAGCAATGTTTGTGATGTCTATAAAATTGTCTTGCGTAATAAATCTATATTAAAATTATAATCATTACATCATTCTGTACATATTTTGAATGATTTTTAAAATATAGGTACAATATTTTATACCCTAAATTTTATATTAGTGCTACAGATAATTATGACACAAGCAAAGATTTAGGTATATATTAAAAAGTTGCAGGAATAACATTATTTTTTTTTTATTATGATTTCCGTGTAGAAGAAAACAGTAAATTATTTAAAATCAAACTATCGTACGTATATCATAAACTATACATTTACCAATAAAATATAATTCTGACGGTTTTCCATTGTAATTACTGTTTGCCAGTCTTTCTTTCTTTTATTATAAATAAAAGTACGAATGATAATTTGCCGTAGCATAACAGAAATCAAATAAATCAAGAAAATCACAGTTTTTGATCAATAAGGTAATCATTTTTGACCTTTTGTAAATATTTTTAGATTTGCACTATGAAAATAATAATACTAATAAAAACTATACGTTTTACTATAAGCATAATATGTATTGTAGTTTTAATTCCAAAGCAGTACGGCAATCGGGCAATACGATGTTATTGTTATTTTCTTTGCTACAGTATAATATTATGTGCGGTAAAATTGCGTAGTATAAAGAATACTTTTTTGTTATATTGGTATAGGCAAGGTAAAAATACTATGTCAATTTGACATAGTATTTGACGAATTTCATCCAGCTTCGAATACTCACACTAAACTCAAATAAATTATGAATTTATAATTATTAAATTTATAATTTATTTTTGGTTATTCTATCTGACAATAATTTGATGTGAGACTATACTGTATATATATAGTAATGTGCATTAAACAAAATGTTTTTATGAGATATGTGTCGATTAATTTAATTGATAATATATATATAGTACACACCATATAAACTTAAATTTATGCATTGTGATATATTAATGATAATATTGTAGAACAGGGCTAAAATAATTAAATATGGCACTTTAGTTTTGCCCATGGATTCCCAGAAAAATATAGCATTATGTATAATTTGAATCATTATTATTAATTCGTGAATTACTCGTGAACGGACGCGTGGTGCCACCTTGAGAAAAGACAGAGTACCACATCAACTTTTGAACCGCGATAGATAAATTTTGAAATAACAATTGCGCCTTGCATAAATATAGTATGGAGTAGTTGCATTCATTTGATTTAAGCTTACGCTTCGACGCCGTATGTGTGCAGCAAATAAGATTGACAAGCATAGGAAAAATGTTATTTTTTTTTGACAACTAAATAAATAATAATAATTACCATCTTCTGTTGATTTTCATTGGGTTCAAAACTAGCTGTTTACATGAGAAAACCAATTTATGGTCAAGCATTCATGTATGTAGCCACCAACCACCCCTAATAGTATAATAATTATACTTTTGATTTGATAACTGTATCCTGGTTTCCAGGATTGGCCTATAAGGTCAGAATAATAATACTTTTATAACCATACATCCAATTGCTATACCTTCACATCTACTGTGCTATACCATAGCTTTTTTAGCATATTTTATTTATTTATTGTTTTTTTTTTTTTTTTTTTTTTTTCATTTTTTTTTTTCATTTTTTTGATACCTGGAAAATATGTAAAAATTTTATTATATAATAAATAAATAGCTAATATTATAATTTATTTTCATAATTTATAAATATACATAAAAATGAAAAATGTATGAAATATATATAAATTAAACTCCTTGAAGCTCTTCTGAATAATGTTGGATTATAATTATAACTTACGTCAAAGTTTAACAAAATTAATAATTAACTTATTTTATCTGTACGTACTGTAGTGTAAGGTGTACAGTACATACATCATGTAAATCATAATTTTATAAGTCATTGCTCTGACTCGAGCGCTGACGGACGCGAATTATATTGTGTACTAAATAATACAATACCATATTATTTTCTTTTAAATTGTCCCAACACCTAAATTTTTTTTTTTTATTATTATTATTAAAAATTAAGGCAGGTACTTACCAAATTAGAGAAATTGGAAGGCTTTGTAGATATCGAGGAACGTAACAAGTTGAAATCTCGATTCAATGCACCAAAATGAATTAAATAATGGAACACCATGTACGTGCCAAAGACAAACTTTTTAATATCTAGAAATATCTGAAATTTATGGTTCAATACTTCATAATATGAAACTTATATCATTCATAAAATGCATCTTCATTTAAGAAACAAATTACGATCTGCATGTGCACCACAAAGATATGTCTACTGTATTACTTACCTCAGCACTAACGGCACAATGCACAACATTTCACAATAAAATTATATTTTAGACTCTAATACTTCCGGTCAGTCGGACACTAGCACCGGCTGCGTGCAAGATTATTATAGTACGTGCGAGTACGTGCATGGGCTAGGTGAAGTTCAATCGGGTCGGGTGCAATGTTATGAGTTATGATGTAATAGTCAATAAGCTATCATAACCAGTTTAAAATTTATTTTGTAGAATTATCATTTCAGACCAAAAATATCACGTAAAATATTTTCATTTTTTTTATTTGTATGGAAAGTCAAAAATGTTTTATAATTTGGTAGCAAAAAAAGAAGAAGAAGAAGAAATATTAGTTTTCATTTGATTTTGATACCGTCGTGTTGAATTTTAGAGGAGTTTTTGAAATAAATAAATATTAAAATCATGATCATAACATACACTTACATACTGAACGCATGTAATATGCAACTGAAGCACAGTGCTCGAGTGTTGCAAAAATATTAGCTACTATCTGTGGAAATTATAAAACTTTTAGCTATAATTTGTGGACACTAAATGTATAAATTCTTCTAAAAATATTTACAAAAAAATTAGATTTCGGAAAAAATTACTTCTTAATTAATTATTTAATTTGATTATTAATTGAGCGGCATATCACACACACATATGCATATACTAAAGAGCTAAAAGCTTAGATGAGCTAATTTTTTCTTCTTCTTCTTTCTTGAGCTCAAGTATGAGCTCAAAGTAGTCAAAGTGTGATAATATCTAAAAGATCATCGATGATCTAAAAGCTGAAAGAAGCACAATTAAAAAAAAAAAAAAACGCATTAATTATTTGTGTTGTTTCTATATATAATAATACAGTATTGTTTTTATTGTTATTATTATTATTATGTTGAGATATTCTGGCTGAAATAGCCGTGCAAGTTTCTTAAATTATAAACTTATTAACCTTTATTATATTATTAAATTTGTTCTTGCTTGTACGTATAAGGCTGTATTCGATTAAATTTAAGAAATTACTTGATTTTTTTTTTTTTTTTAATATCATAAACATAATAAATAAAATAATAATTGACATTGTGCAGTGTGTGTCATATACATTCAGAATAAAAATACAATTTTATTAAAAAAAAGTATTTTTTATTGTATAATATACATGCAATGCATTTTAAACAGTGTTATATATTATATAATATTAATTGTATGCCAATTTATAATGTAGAATAAAAGTACTAAATTACATCTATATTAAAGCGACTACAAAAGATTATATCACTATTTAATATTATCAGGCCCGTGGTTTATCTACACAACCGCAAAAAGGGACAATTAAGAATTATCAATTTCAGCGAAAATTTTTTAATTTTTTTTATAATATATGCAAGTTAAAAATTAAAAACATAATATTATACTTATTGCAATAGCTATTATATATATATAATAAATAAATATTATATATATATATATATATATATATATATATATATATATATATATATATATATATATATATATATAATACAATAACATAATATGGAAAGTGCACACAAATGGCACCCATATTTGTTATGCAGATTTAATTACTCACTATGATATGTTTATATAGCACAGCTCATAATATTAATATTTAATTAATATAATATTTTTTATTTATTAAGGCACTTTTAAGTGCAATTATATTTATATTAACAAATATTTATACTTCTGAAAGCCAATGCTAGTAAAAGTTAAATTCATTTTCAGTTGAATATTATAGAATGCACAATTACAATACTACTGAACTGCTGGCATTATATTATAATCAGGAAGATTTATCATTATTCTACTTTGCATTTATTTGTCATATATATATTACTGATGTAAATGATGTACGGATATTAAAGTAATTATAATCTTAAAATCTTAGTTCCTATTAGATATAATAACTTTTGTATTTGAAATATACAAATTTTTTAAAGAATTTCTATCAAAATAGTTTAATTTACCAGATTTATGAAACAAAAGCATAAAAACTAGTAACTATGTCATACATAACAAACCTGCTGAATAGAAATTGGTTAACGTATTACAGATATATGATTAAAATTAATTTCAAACTTTCAATTTCTTTTTCTGCTCTTCAAATAATTGTATTAACATTAATTAACAACAACACTAACTTGTACGTCTTTATTATCAGTATTTTTATTTATTTATTTCTTTGCAATAACTTTATTATTATTATTTTTTTTTTTAATTTGGTACGTGTTACCTGCATAAATATTTAGTTGTGAAATATTCCCGAGAAATTAAATTTACTTTTCTCTCCTTTTTATTTATTGATTTTTTTTTTAACTACAAAAAAAATTAATAATAATAAAAAAATAAAATAAAGATGTGCATTCTATAATACTATAATTTTTAATATTTACAATTTGCTCTTATACCCTTATTATATCCTCTAAAAAAATTGGAAGATAGTTGAAAAAAATACATGGTCGACAATAATTCGTCGTCAAATTTCATAATTATTATTAGTTTAATATTTAGTTTTAAATGCATTTTATACATTCTTTATCACTTTATGCAAAGCATTATTATGAACTTTTAATCTGGAAATATTAAAGTTTCTAAGAAAATATAAAATAAAATAGTAATACACGCTATTACAATATCTTAAATTAAGTAAATTGAAAACTAAATATTTCCAGATTTTTATTTATTGCTTTTTATTAATTATTATTGTTTGAACATTCCTCAAAAAAAAAATATAAATATTAATAGAGACGTTTACCTAAATTACTTAAAAAATACAAAATAAAATTTAGAAATACATTTAAATTGTATTTACAATAATCCTTGATTATAATTTAAGTAAAATACAATACAAATAATATTAACTGTTAAAACAAAAATCTTTAACAACATTGTTTGAAATACCGGGATCATAGCATGCATAGGAATATAACAATAAAGTATTGAAAACTCGTATATATGACAATAGGAAATTAAATGCAAAAATTTACACGAGTTTTCAATTATTCACTGTTATATTTATAATTATTTACATATTTACTATATATTATACTTAAAATTAATTAAATCAACACAAGCCTGGTGATTCAATATAATTACATTAATTTACATTCAAAAGAAGTAGCTATGATAAGAAAAATTGTACAAATATCATTTTTTTTGTTTATAAAAAAACAAAAACAATAATAAAAAGACACGCAACACAAACTATTCTAAACACTTCCTCAATTTTATATCTTCATTTTATTCAGTACCTGGTACTAAGTGATACCAAAAGTATACAATGTAGTGATACTATAAGCCAATTGTTATTAATATTAAAAAAAATAAATAAATAAAAAAGGAACATGAGAATTTTAAAACAATTTCATGTAAACGTAATCTTTTTATTTTTTATTACATAATACTATAAATAGTTATAAGCTTAATATTAAGATAATTCGGAATTATAAGCATTACATTTTTTTATGTTTTATTTAGTCATTACCTCAATAGGATCAATTGTAATCATGTATGTATAGCGATTTAAGTACGATAATATAGAAGTGATCTTAAATAGTAGCATCTCAATTCTCGTTATCTAATCTGTTACTAATTGCGACATAATTTTTGTAATATAAATATCATATTATTATTATTATTATACGCCATGTTGTACTTAGGAAAATTTTCACTTAAAAGACTCATGGATTATTCTTTATTTGCTATAAATTTTAAGCATTATGTTTCCATAGGCAATTGTTATTTTTATCTTCTCTCTCTCTCTCTCTCTCTCTCTCTCTCTCTCTCTCTCTCTCTCTCTTAATATTGAAAGACATTTCACATTTCACAGCATATTAAATTACAAATACTTTTTACTTAAAATTTTAAATATATTGCGGAAGAAAATAACAAAATGTAAGTAACATAGACTTCATGTCTACGGTAAGTACAGTAACCTTTGTATTTTTTAGAACATCCAAAAGATTTCAAATAGAATAGAATAATAATAATACATTTTTCTAGTTCAAAAATATTAATAAAAAACTAAATTTTTCTAAGACAATAAGCTTACTCGTCTTGTAGACTTTTTTTTTTTTTTTTTTTTTTTTTTTTTTTTTTGCTATCTTTTATTTTTCCCATCTCGTTTCCTTCGAAAGGTGACGTGTGACAATTGTGATTTAAATTACTGAATGACGCGAGAAAGATGTGTCGATGAAAAAATTACGTCAGAAAAATTAAACGATTATCAGTATTGATTGATAACTCACATGCATTTTTCAAGCTCTCCGGAATTAAAAAAAAATCAACAAGATAAAGTACAGTACTGTATGAATTTATAAATTTATAAAATTATGTCGTCACTGGCTTTACTTGAAAAATATGCTTGAAAAAATAATGTTACGTTGATGTGAAAAAATGCATTATATTATGGTAATTTAATAATTCATTGTATTATATTAAAAAAATATTCATATTTTTGTTGGCTTTATATTATACTAAAATTTGAAGTTAATTGTATATTTTAAAGATAAAGCACGTTTTGCACACTATAACAATAAAAATTTTATGATACATATTTGCATAAAATTGTATTTATTAAAGTAGTAATAATAAAAAACAAAAACAAAAATAAAAAATATGAAACATTTAAAATAAACTTGCGTGCACTATACGTATTATTGTACAAGCAATAACATTTTTTTTAGTGTCCAAATCACTATTTAACACTATAGACATAATATTATTATAAACTTCAAGCTACCAAAAATTATTTGTATTTTGTGTTTTTTCTTAAACTTCAATTTTTGCAGGAAGTTATATGAAGGTCACTTGAAGGTCACTTAAAGGTCAAAGTTCAATATTTTCTTCAGCTCCAGTTAAAAGGTATAACATACCTGATATAAAAGACCAGGCAATGTTAGGTAGGATGGAATATGCGTAATATGTAAAAGTTGTGAATATTAGTAATAATAACACATCTGATGAAAATTGTGTTAAGGAAATGATTGTGGTATCATGTTTACACTTATAAAATATGTGCAATTTCCTGATAAGTCTATATTAAAGATTTTTTGTTTAATTATAGAACCAGCATATAGGTGCGATTTACGGGAAGCATTATATACATGCAAGCAAAACTTTAATAACTTTATAAAACCTTTTTTTTTTTTTTAACAAAAAAATTTTTAGACTAAATTTGATACAACACTCTCACTCTACTATTTGTAAATAAATATAATATATTTATTGCAAAAACAACTCTAGCTTATTTTATAACTATAGATAAAATTTGATGTGAAACACTATACGTAACAACAATTCATCGTAATATATACATACGTTTTAAAATATAAGGAAGAATTAACTAAAATATACAAACTATAATAAAGAAGAAGAAAAGAAAAATATAGGACAGTACGCGTTAAGATTTACAGTATCAATTAAAAATAATTCAGAGTTTCTCCCCAAATTTCAAACTTTTGATATGCATGTTAAAAATTTCTAACTTATGATTTATCTCATTATTATTTTAATTGTAACACACATGTATTTAAATACTAATTTTACAATTTAATAGAAAAATATAGACTAGAAAAACTGCGAAATACAGAGAAACCTTTGAAATTTAGGCCATTCGAAATGAATTCCTATTATTAAGAGATTTTATTGACCATAAACTTTTACGGAACTATATGCATATACGAGAAAGAATAACATTAAAATAGTTTTTATTGAACCATTATAAGAAGATTATAACATATTATGTATTAGAATACTGTAGGTTTATTTTTATATCAAAATTTAATAGGTATTACAAAAATCGTAAAACACCACAAGGCAATGCGTTAACATAAACGGACATAATACTCTCGTTATAGAGTGCAACTCACGCTTGCTATACGCAATTATTTTCCCCTCGCTCTATCTGTCTTTTCATCGTTACTTCAAAGTAATAAGAACAAGTGAAGAAATAATGAGTAAACATATCGAGTAAAGCTGCTTGGTAATATATTTACTTAGTTTTTACATTATACTCGCTGTTGTTTACCTTTCATTTACAAATGCATTTAGTGTATATCACAAAATATTATTATTACTATTTTAATTTTGTTTTTAGTCAGAAGTAATATAATACGTATGTATACATATTATGTATAAATCATTATTTATGAAATAAAAGTGAAAACTGAAATGCAAAAGAATTTTGTTTCTTAGGAAAACAGCAATATACTCTGCAAGAGTACATAGTTTTTACAGCTAAAAATAAACAAACTGTTCTTATGAAAGCATAAATCTCAATCTAATCTCCACCAAAATTATAATGCACTTGATCAAAAGTTACATAATATACTATAGTGTACGTACCGTCTCATTCTGTATATTAATTGTGCTCACAATATCATAATTATTGATAACAGAGTTCAAATTATGTTTTTATACTTTTACGTAATATAAAGCTAAAGGTTTTCTAACTTTATTAGCAAGAATTATAAAGATATTTGATAAAAAAAAAAACTAGTTATCTTATCATTTATTAATCTTTAGCTTGAATGGTGTATGTGCAATCATCAATTATTACATCCCTATACCTTATATAGTTAACGTTTTTATTGGAGGATTTGTATCAGTAATATTACCTTTTATTATTATTATTATTAAGTCAACAAATTTATTGCGTGATACAAAAAATTAAGTAACATTTTTCTTGAAATAACCTAGAAGAAAAAAATTCTATTAGAAATCTCTTATACAAAATAAAAATCGATTCTATTATTTATTCTATGATAGAACAAAAGTTTCAACTTTGCGTGTTATATATGTGTATACCTATCGATATTCAATCTCTTTACTTAAAAGTTAAGACCATATACGACGACGTATATGCCAATCAATATTTTGAGTTTTGTAGATGATTCATAGAGAAAAACCAGGTCATGTCATTCGCCTAATTAATTTTCTAAACCTTCTCCCATATATATATATATATATATATATATATATATATATATATATATATATATATATATATATATATATATATATATATATATATATATATATATATATATCAACATTATTTACAATTTATCCAAGAAGTGTTTAAAAAGTAGCGGGAAATAAAAAGGATGTATATATACAGTATAATATTAGTTACATTACAAAAAGTTGGGACAATTAGCTTAATGAAAAATTAAAATTTATAGAAAACACGCAAAAATTATAATGATTAAAAATTCTTTAATGAAACATACAAATTTAAAAACATAGGACAGAAAAAAAAATGAACAATTTCTTATTTACAAGTTAAATATAATTAATGTTGCATTGAAAAGGATACTTACTAAGCTCTTTTCCCATGGTTCTGCCATATGTAAATTTGTTGCTAATTCATAACGTAAATTCCAATAAGTAAAAAATTCAACTAATCTTCTGATTGTTTCAAACATTTTTTCTTTTCTTTTATATAACATTACACTTAACTAAAATTAAAAAAATAAAATAAAAAAAAATTATAATTTTCTCTTGGAGAGATGTTGATTAATTGCAAACTCGATGTTAAATGACTGCGAAGACACATGCGTGTGTATTTTTTATGACATACAATAACCGTGTAAACAAAGGCTAAAAAGCTTATCTTTTTTTCTTTCTTTTTTTGCTATGCGCTAACTCTGACTGCGCCTATATCTATATACACAATACATATCATGAGCACCGGTCGCGGGTACCGCACCGCACTCTCTATAATATTATACAGCTATAGAGAGCACGAGACGACGATCTGCAGTAAAAGCGCGCAACATCGGCGCGACTGTTCTGCGCCTCGTATTGCAGGGATGAGAGAGAGAGTGGGGATCGACCCCCGAACACAGCACCAACCCCTCTCAAAAACAGCCGCACCGCACCACAAAATCCTACAAGTCCTGTTCTCAAGCGCAAAAATATCGATTGCAACATAATATAAACAAAAGAAAAACAAAGTTTCTGTTTCAATTTTTTTTGCGTAATTTTATTTTTAAGGTTATGGGATGATATGAAGTATGTTAAGTAAATACTTTTTTAATGGCCTTATATAGATAATCTGAAATCTTATCACATGTCAGCATGTGTTTATAACCTCTATTTTTTTTTCTTTAAATAGAGTTAATTTGTGTTGCTTTATATATCTTTTAAAATTGTTTTATGAATAAGTAGAGGAGATGGCAGCACAAATAAAATCAAAGGGGTAAATTAGAGGGAAATCTTTTAAAACTTTTTCAGAAGGGTTGAATTTTTTTTAACCACATGCAACTAAATAACTTAAGGCTACAAGTTGCTACAACGGGATTTGACTAAAAAATTGTACAGAAAAAGAAAAATCTGAAATTTTGCACAGTAATTATTATTATTATTTTTAGTCCCTTATATACTAATAGCACATGTTAATTTCAATAATTTTTTTTACTCTCTTATCTGACGTTCAAGGTTCTGAAAATTTTATCATAGGTATACCGTATAGCTGTTACTATCAACTTTCAAATGGCATAAAAAAGTTTCGAAGTTTTCTTTTTAGATTTTGATATACAAGTCATGCACATACAACCCTTAATTTAACTAACCAGAAAGATATGATTACATTTTATCTATTTGTGCAATTTTTGCCTCACACGTCACACGCCAAGGAGAGATTTACAAAATTTATGATCAATATACCCTTTTAAAAATGCAAATTAAATGGTGTAGTTTATTTAAAAAAATGAAAAATGAAAACAGGGAAGCAATTTGCATATATATACAATTCAAATTACATTAAATTATTATTTATCCTTCATATATGTTAAAAAAAAAAAGTTTAAAATATTAAAAAAAAAAAAAAAAAAAAAGACAATAAAAAAATATATATTTATTTACTGAATAAAAATGTCACGTGCATGCTTTTCAATTACTTTGATGTTTGAGGGTGTTTGAGGTAACTTAAGTTTATAATTAAATGTTATATTCTACTGTGAGGACTCATGATTTTAAAATACTTTCTTTGTTTTTATTTGACACAGATTTATTATTAAAAAAACACTGAGTTATAACAGAATTTTATATACAAATACTACAATCAATACTTTTTTAGCATAGCAGCATAATATTTTTTTTAAAGACAATTTACTTTTATTTGCAAAAAAAAAAAAAAAAAAAAAAAAAAAAGTCTGGTGATAAATAAATTTATTCATGATATTAAATGCAAAATTAATAAAAAATACATGAATTAAATATGGTCTAACAATTTGGAGGCTTTGTTTGTTTATGAATCAGCTAACAGGATAAAAAAAAATCTGCAAATGATAATAATAATTTTTAAAAAATGCTGGAAAGTATGCTTTTATTAATTTAAGAAAAAAAAAAAAAAACATCGCGGCTAGGATCATTAATAAAGAAAAGGATAGAATTACCAGCAATGGCCTTACCACAGTAGAAGTTCTATGGAGAAGCCGAAGTCTCATACGGCACAATTTTTTTGTGGCTCTCAGTTATGAAATGAATTTTTTTATAATAAAACACTGTGCCTCGTGAGACTTTGACCTCTTCATAGAACTTCTACTGTGTTAAGGCCCTTGATGGTAATTCCATCCTTTTCTTTATTACTGGAAAGTATGTTTAGTACAAAATAGAAATAAATAATGTGTGTGTCTTACATACTACTGCATAATATCACAAATATGCTACACTGGATCAAATCCTGTCACATCTCTAATGGTTTGCCTCTCATGCTCGGAAGACATGGGTTGCAGAGAATGAAATTCCATGGTAAAACTGGCAGTTCCTGAGGTGAAACTGCGCAAGTGGGTGGAGTAGCCCAAGAGCTCAGAGAGAGGAGTCAATGCAACCACCACCTGAGAAACATAAACTCATGTGTAATTCAAAGTAGTTACATTGTAAAAAAATTTAGGAGATCTTACATTGCCAATAGAAATGTATTTTTTGGTGTATTAGGAGAGAGGAAAGAGCTTTTATACAGTATTAATATATATTTAAATCCTATCTAGATAACATTGTTAATTTTTTGAATAAACCTAAAAACTTATTGCTTTGAAGTAAACAATGGCTTTTTAAATTGTGTTCACATTGTAAGTTTATCTGTGGTTCACATTTTAATGATTAACCTCGGACGTGATGGAACTTTATTTTAGACTATAGTTTGCTTGTTTTTTACTTTTTTTTTTTATATATAGCCTATCCTATATATATTTTTTAACGTTTTGTTTGTATTGCCTTCAGTAGTATGTGTACCAAATTTCAAACCAATTTGTCTATTGGTTATGTGGGGGAAAAAATAACATGGAAAGCATAGGCCTATGCAACCGGGCATCCTATATTTCCCATGTTATTTTTCTCCACATAACCACTGGACAAATCAATTGAGCAATACAAACTTATGCTAAAATTCTAAAAAAAAAAAAAATAATAATAAATAAATAAATAAAGTTACTGTTAAGGTGAATCTGCTGAAATGTTACAAATCAGCAAATAAATTAAAGGTGTGTCATTATATATCTAAGTAAGGAAGAATGCACTTACCCTTTGCTTCTTGCGCTCATTGATGCCTTGAATGTTAGCTCTGCGATTGGAGAGATCTGCCATGACTAGAGAGAGGTAGTCAGTGTCTGTGACCACCTCTAACACAACAACGGGCTCAAGAAGTCTACTTCCTCCTTGTTTTAATAGCTATCACATTAACAAAGTTATTTTGTATTAGATGCAAAATTAAGGAAAAATTAAACAAAATACTTTTTTTTTATTCTAATCTTAAAATGTTAGAACAAAAGAATGGCACATGCTTTTTCTTATTATTATTGGAACACTATTTGCAATTATAGAAACATGATATACAGTGCTAAAAAATGGATACACGTACTTTCTGAACACATTGTGTAAGAGCTGCCACCAGCACAGTGTCAGAGGTTCCTCTACCAATGTCTATCATATGTAGTATTGGCAATGCACCAACTACCTGTGTAAAAACAAATCAAACATGCACAGATTATCAAAATGCTATAGAAGCAGATTAAAGTGTTTAAGTTATTGTTACTTACAGGACAACTAAGTAGAGGCCCATGAGACATTCCTGCCTCAACTCCTCTCTTGATGGCAAGCAGTTGTCGAGGATGCAAGTTTGCCAAGTTGGCAGCACTGTCTGCACTACGATCCAGTACCAGATCTGGTTGGGAGTTGGAACCCTCAGGTTCAAGAGACATAGTCACATTCACGCTGTGAGTGCCTGACCCTGCAGTCACAAATGTAGAAAGTGTGAGAGGACAATATCCCTATCGCACTAACTGAAACCACCTGGCAACTTCTGATTACCTGTTGAACTCAGGTAAGGCCCTACCTTCTACAATGTTAAGCAACTGAACCTCTTAAATAAATACGGCTATGATGGTGTACTATTTCATGATATTTATTTTTCAAGCCTATTTATACACTTAATAAGATAATCTTACAATGTTTATCTTGTCCCCCCCCCCCCTTTAAAAAAAAAGTTTTGCTTTTTATAAAATATATAAAACAACAACAACTTTTAAGCAGTATAAGCTCTCAAATTTGTGAAACAATAATTTTTTTGTGATTGATTTTTTTATGGCTTTCTCAGCTTTTTTTATTAATTGATATTTTTAGAACAAAGTATACATACCTATCCTTTGGGTGACAGAGAACGAATCCTTAACTGGATTACACAGAGTTTCCTTGTATGCAATTTGCATAGGTCCTAGCTCCACATTGATTTTATACTCCGAGATAATTCTATCTTTGATCACTTCTAAATGTAATTCTCCCATACCTGTGACAAAAAAATAAAATTATAGATTATGTTCTTCCTGATAACATTGTTTAAGGAAAAAAACATTAAAGTTAAGGATACTAATAAATAAGATGATAGGAAAACACATATAGAAAGAGATGGTTGGGAAGGGAGTAAGATGAGTGTTTAGATTGATTTCACTTCCAAAATGAATGGGGGGGGGGGGGGGGGGGGGAGTAATTTACCTGCTAAGACAGTTTGGCCAGTTTCTGGATCCTGATTTACTCTTAAACTTGGATCTTCTCTTTGTAGTTCAAGTAAAGCTTTTTCTAATGCAGTTTGATATGCCTGAAATATAAAAATTGGTCAAAATTGAAAGGCATGGATATTACAGATAACTCTTGCTTACTTGAGATGGTGGTTCAATGGAACAAAAGAAGACAGGCTCAGGAATTGTGCCCCCAACTCCAAGCAGTTCATCAGCTTCTTCAGCAGTGATTTTGTTTTTCTTTGCCAGTTGTTTTCTAGCAGATTGCGCTGCGGAGAGTCCACTGGTTACCAAATCACCAGACGACGATAGCTGAAAATAATACAAAAATATATTTTCCCCGATATGAAGTTAGCTCAATATTGTAAAAGTGGGTACTATATCAAATCAAAGGAAAGATTATAGTTCAACAATTAAAGCATGTTACATTGAAAATTACAATACAAAAACAATGGGCCGTACAATTACTGCAAGTTCTAGGCAGCAAAATAAAGGATGTTTTGTTTCATTTCCAAAAGCCATACATTTATATTATCAACATTACCTGTAGAAACGAATCAGTCAAGCTGTTTGTTTGTTTTTTATTTTTTCCGATTATAAATATTGTGGTGGTGCCGCTGCCACTATAATGTCTGATATCCATGTGAACTTAATTTAAAAAAAAGGGGGCGGGGAAATGCTGCAAATAATCTAAAATGGAAAAATCCGAAATTTGAGGTACATCTAACAATTCTTCTCCCCCCCCCCCCCTAAAAGTAAAGTGGATAATATAGCAGCACCACGACAATATATAAAATATGTTTGAGTACCATAATAAGCTATGTTATGACAATGACGATGCTACACTATTTATTTATCTGGCATAACTTTCCGTTACCTTCAGTCCTGATACAGCTGCAATATTTCCACTCCCAATTTCCACCACATCTTCAAAATCATCAGCATAAGCAACCATTAATCTTCCTATTTGTTCTGCTTTTTGTGATCTCAGATTGAATAATTTTTGAGCCTAAAAATAAAAACCAGAAATTACTTATGAGATACTATGATAAAGTACATATTAAAGAAAATACTATACGTAGAACAATTAGAGCACATTAAATTGAAAGTTAATGAACTGCCAATATTATCTAATTTACAGATTGAGGTATTAGGGAAAATCAACCATCATGGTTAGGTATGATAAATTTTAAAGAAAAGGATAGGAGAAACCAGCAAGGGCTTTACAACAGTGAAGACAGTCGCATAGTTCTGTGAAAATCTTGCTAGCTCAGAGATAAAAAAAAAAAAAAAAAAAAAAAAAAAAAAAAAAAAAAAAACTAACACATTTACAGATTGTTGGAAAAATGGGTTCAAATCTAGCGTATATATATATATATAAATATGTAAATTATGTAATAATATGTACAGCTCTGGCCAAAAGTTCCCGAACGGGGCAGCGGCGGCCGCTGCGTTTTCTCATAAAGATAACATAGTGTGGTTGCGGGTTGCCTATGCAAATCGTTCGGGAACTTTTGGCCAGAGCTGTACATTATGTAATTATTATAAACTTTTTTCTTTTTTTTTTTAACATTTATATACCAACCGCGATGGTGTTTTCCTCAAATATAAAATACTATAATGTTGAAATAAACGTGTACTTACTTTTCCTATCTTGCCAGAATACAATCTGAGAAAACTGACTGCACCCATGTGCTCATCATGTCTAACTTTGAATATTCTGGCACAAAGGGAGTCTCCAAAGCTATCAATTAGTGGACTTCTGGGTCGATCACAGGGAGATGGTAAGTAGGAAGACACAGCATCCATAAGAGGTTGTACTCCCGCATTGTGGTAAGAACTTCCACATAAAACTGGCACTGCAAGCTGAATAACAAATTTTATCATACAACAACTTATCTGGAAGGAATCTTTCTCTGCTAAAATATACTTAAAAATATATATCGAACTGTTCAACCAAAAATATGACATCCAAATTGATGACCATTAAAATTGCTTTATTTGATGGATTTTAAACGATATATAGTTACCCTTTTAATTGTTGCTCTCCTCAAAGCAGCTTTAAGTTCATCTGGAGAAACATCCTGTAAACTTTCTCGACCAATCACAGTCTCTGCTAATGTATCATCTACATCAGCTAATTGCTCAACAAGTTTAGATCTGGCTGAACGAGCTTCCTTAATTAAAGGAATGTCATCTTTTATAGGAGAACGTTTTATATTTTTACTTTTAGATCTATCCCACTCTAGTATTTCCCAATTAACAAGATCTATAAGTCCTGGTAAACCTTTAGTTCCTGGAGGTTTCATTGGTAATTGCAATAATATTGGTTTAGCATTAAGTCTAGTTTTTAACATTAAGAGACACATAGTTAAATCTGCATCTGCTCTATCCATTTTATTGACATAAACTAATCTTGGTAATTCATGTTTATCAGCTTGATTCCATACTGTGCATGTCTGAGCTTCAACTCCTGAAAATACAATGAGAATTGACATTTTATTTAAGCGAAATTAAATAACAGGGGGGTTACGACATTATTTTACAGACCTGCTGAGGCATCTAACACAACTACAGCTCCATCCAAAACTTGCAAAGTCTGTTCAACTTCCATTGTAAAATCAATATGACCAGGGGTGTCCACTAAATTAAATCTATGATTTCCCCACCAGAATGTTACAGCAGCAGAGGTTATTGTGATTCCTGAAAAATAATTAAATAATAATAGTATAATTATTCAAATTAAAAATATATCGTCTCTATCGCGTCAAAAAGTTTCAAGTCAAATTATCACGAGCGCGCCAAACGTTCCATCTGACACAGTAAACCCTATGTAGATGGAACGTTTGGCGAGCTCGTGATAAGTTCACTTGAAACGTTTTGACGTGATAGAGACGATATAGCAAGATAAAATTATGCGTGATAATTTATTAAGCACGGTCATCAAAAATCAGCTTAACTTTGGTTTATAGTAGTTAATTTCTCAATATATTTGTTAATTTAAATGTTCAGTATTATTGTGGATACTATTATCTCAGTGATTATGTTCATTAACACTTAAAAATAGTTATAAAAGCTAATGTTATGTAAAAAATAATACGTAATAATAATAAATAAATAAATACTGTAACATTTACAATTTTTTTTTTCTTCCAGGCATCCCTGTATTTGTTAATTAAGCATGACCTATATAGTGTAAGATACTGTACTAGATATTAATGCTATGACCACCATGAACCATATGCTAGGGTTTTCTGCTCTATATAGATATAAAGTAGCATGATCATGTAGCAGGAATGTTACAATTCTTGCAACGACTCGTGCTTTGGGCATCTGAAGCTTTAGTCAATTCTGCTCAGGGGTAGAAGTGAGGCGGGACATGGCGGGACCTGTCCCGCCATGAGATTTCCAGGCGGGACGAGTCCCACCTAGAAAGATTGGTCCCGGTGACCGTTTTTCTGATAACAATTGATAAACTTTACTACAAAAGATATCAGAAAAAGGAAAGAAAAAAAAATAATAAAAAAAAATAATAATAATAACTGGCGGAAATTTATTACTTTATTTTTCATTATTTTATAAAAATATTATTATTCATTCTGCTTTCTTCTTCTTAATCTACTATACAGTAACTATATAGTGTAGAATTATTAATATTATTATTAATTTGTTTGTTAATTTTATGATGATGATTTATATTCATTCATTCAAGCAAGCAAGCAAAAAATAAATACTTTAGATTTTTTTTTTTTTTTTTTTTGTTGATAAACTTGCACAATAATATATAATAGTGAAATTAGAACCAGTTTTAATTTAACTAAACTTAAAAAAGACGAAGATAATTTAACTGTATAGAGCCTATCCTATTAATAAAACAGAAAAAAAAACTCTTCAATAAAGTTCAAAAGTTTGTTGAGGTGCGATTCGTCATAGGCCTAAAAATCATAATAAGCGGACAGATCCAAGTTTCTCAGCCGGTGCTCCGTATATAGGCAAATCCATAAAAATGATAATTATAATTAAACAGCTACTGTATTATTGTACTTAATTTTGCCCCTAAAAAATTATTCTTTAACGTCTTGCCAATTCAATATAAAATTTAAAAAAAAAAAGAAGAAAAAAAAAAAAGAAATAGGAAAGTGTAGTTTTAAAACAACATAATAATAAAAATAATAAAGTAATATTTTGAAATAGTTTTTACGTCCTTCGTAAAAATTAATGTAAAATCGTCGATTTTGTTTTTATTAAATTTTGATAAAAGCGACAAAAAAAATAATAATAATAAAAAATTAGCTGCATAATATATTTAATTAAAATTTAAGTAATTAATAAAAGAAAAAAGCAAAGATTAAATATTTTGCCATTTACTATACAACATTATGAGTGTAAAAAAATAAGATGGTGTTTGGGGTGCTGCGCAGCCCAAAAAGTTTGAGAAGCCTGCCTTTAGAGTATAGGCTATCTAAGTCTCATTATTAGGAATTTTAAAGCCTGTTGGTGACCTAAACTAGTGCTGTGACGAATTGCACCCTGACATAAAATAATAATAATACTAAAAATAAAATGTAATATACTTTTAATATTGGCATAATTGTTTTCCGGTCACGGGTGGGCCAAATTTTTCTTGTTTTTAAAATAACAGCTTAAGATTCAGCAGTATACGTGCTCTACGCAAAATCTACATGCATATAATTATTTTCCTATTGTTCATTTTTAATGAGCTCAATACGAAATGCTACCTAAAATTTTGCACCATTTTTCAAAGTATTATTAATTTATTCAAAATTAGATTTTTTTTTTTTTTTTTTTTTTTTGCCTTGTCTTAAAAGAGGAATTTTAACTCTATTTTCAATAAAGAAGTAAAAGATCAATGTAAAATTAAATATTAAAAGTAAAACACTTCTATTTGCTTTTGCACCAATTCGTTTTGTGCATTAATGCAAAAAATATAGTTCTTTGAAAATAAATAAATAATAAATAATAATAAAAATAAATAATAAATTAAATTTTAATTTATTTAGCTGGTATATGGCCGAGTGGTGAAGGCAGCTGGCTCGCAACTCTGTACTCCTCACCGAGTATATAGGTTCGAGCCACTGCTCGTACGTGAAGTGTGAGAGCACAACACGTTGCACGATGCATGTTTACATGCATTCCATGACAACACACAGTATTCGGGAGTTGCATGATTGATTTGATTGCACCGACCAGCCTGCCTAGATGTTTCCACGGTTTTTCTAGGGTGTCATGGCGAATGTCAGGCTGTGTACTACACAATTTTAATTGCAAAATAGTTAAAATTTCAGTATATTATTAAAAAAAATCGCGCCTCCGGCGGTAAGGGGGTTCCACCCCCTTAACCCCCGCAAGGGGCTCCGCCCCCTTGACCCCCATCAGGGGGGGCTACGCCCCCCCTGACCCCCCCACATGGTGCGAGCGATCCGAACAGGTCCCGCCATGAGAATGAAACCACTTCTACCCCTGATTCTGCTATATATATATATTGCTTCAGATGCAAGTATCGGGTATTCATCTAAAAGTACTTGACTTGGGCTATGACCTCTATGTAGGCTGACCATCCGTCCCGGATTAGCCGGGACAGTCCCGGTTTCAACACTAAAGTCCCGGCAAGATTTTGCAAAAATCGTCAATGTCCCGGTTTTATATTTTGCAGGAATTTTAATAAAAAGTATACAATTAAAAGCTCTCGGAGAAAAAATAAATTAAAAAAAAAAAAAAAAAAAACGTCAAAAGATGTCGACGCATTTTCGTAATATTTTTCGTAGCATATCAAAATTATACACCATAGTTACGCCAAATTTTTAATTATTTATTAATTTTTTTGAGAGTGGGTGTTTCGGCTCAAATAGGACGTACACATCACATACCATACGTTACGTCGGTTACGTATGTTATTTGTGATATAACTATTATTAATTATTAAAAAATTGTTTCATAATTTTTTTTTTATTATTATTATTATAATTTTTTTTTTTTTTTTTTTTTTTTGCAGGGAAAAGGTTAAAAATAGACGACAGAAAGCATTGAAAAAAATCCATGTACTTTTAAATAAACTCTTGCAAAAAGACACAAAACTGATGAAATTTCGGAGGCCACGCCCCCTTTTCTGAAAATTTTTCGCCTCCGGCGGGGACCACCGGCCGCGCTTCGCGCGGGCCTCTTGGTCTCTTCTGTGCATTGCTCTGCAGTGTCCCGGGTTGCACACTTTTAATTATGGTCAGCCTACCTCTATGACTCCATGTGATGTTGTTATACATATTATATATGCATAAACTATCGGTAGCTTTAGATGAAGTTTTTACCTAGACCGCATTCACCATATAAAAGGCCAATCAAGCCCTGTGTGTGGGAGGGGTTATATTACCTCTTGTTCTTTCTTGTTCCATGAAATCAGTAACTGTATTGCCATGGTGAACTTCTCCCATGTTTTGAATAATG